>CM060685.1:131300752-131626752 GCA_030686995.1 Artemisia argyi | reverse complement strand
ACGCATAAATTACTTGTATATGAAAATGCATTAACACAATACATATATCTATATATATATTGCATTAGGTTAAATCATCAATTATTCTTGCAACCTTTTCAACTTCATCTCAATCAATAACCAACTTTTAATTCTCTACTAATTACTAAATATCATGTGATCAATTCCGGCAAGCCTTGCACTTCCATCTCGATGTTGTATATACTTCACATTAAATGCACCGGTTTTGTTTTTCGATAAAAGTTTGAACTTTTGCTTATGTTTAAAACTCAACTTTTTTATTTGATATTATAATTTACAAATGACTTTAAGTCAAAATTATGTATATTTTCCTTTCTATTCGTTACTTAATGTGATATTTTTAATATGTTGTATTTTGCTATTATGGCAAACTCATTTAATGGGCGTAAATATTGGTTTCTTAATAATGATTCTACATATAGAAAAAGAAAAAACTTTGCGATGCGCGGACCTTCTTCTTTTCAATAATAATTCAATTGCACACAATAAATTCATTCTAATATTTCTCAAAGAGCATTCGAAAGCAACTACTTACATAAACTAATCACGCTAAAAAGTATCATTTAACCATTTAAATGTTGTTTTACATACATGCTCGTGTACATTTTCTTGAATCAATTCGCACATGTGAGCTACATCAATAGAAAACGCACATAAATTACTTGTATATGAAAATACATTAACATAATACATATATCTATATATATGCTTATCTATAACAATCACCTAAATATGTATGAAACAAAGAAAATAGTTGGTATCCCAGTCTTTGGTTCCATTTATCTGAGCATGCAGTATCTTGTGTGAGTTTCATGGTACCTGCGTATGATAATTAAATTAAGAAAAAAAGAAGGCCGAGTTAATTACAAATATTTAAAAGATGTGTGAATCATCTCCTAAATGTTGCAAAAGAGAATTTACATACCGCTACCAACAATCAAATATCTAAAAGATGTGTCAATCTGACATACTAAATGTGATTTTGGCCGGTTTATATATGCATGAATTAGGTTATATCTTTAATTATTCTTGCACCTTTCGCAACCCTTGCACTTCATCTAACCGACTTTAATTCTATACTAAATGCCATGTGATTAATTCGGGCAACCCTTGCACTTCGTCTCCTTTCATGATTGTATAGTTATTATGAGGCTGCATTGAATTTCGAGCATTAGCTATCTTGTACTATATGCAATGGGACTCCATCTTGAGTATCTTGATTACTCCACATTAAAATGAATTCGATACAAAAAATGAAGCCTAAGATTACCCCTTCCCACTAATTACGACACATTCTCACTTTCATGTCCCTACCAACATTCCAAAACTCATCTTTTCATGAATAACAACATCAAATTTTATACATATTTGTAAGATCAAAATTAAAACAAATAATTTGTGAACTTCAATTAATACCATATAGTAACCATTGGTAAAGAGACCCTCAAATCCCTATCAAAAAACATAGATTAAAATGAATTCTCAAAATATTAATTTTGTCTAGTTATACTTTCCATCAATTCAACTTTATTTTGTATTATTTCTAATGTCATGGGCTGGATACATTGCAACCTCTTAAACTGCTTAAGTAGAAGGGGGGAAAAAAAAGCAAGATTCAAGCCACCATTAATATTCATCAAAGCTTTGTCACACTAATTATAAACCTTGTTTACATATGATTATCATTTTCTTGCATGCCTAATTTTTTGACAGTTCTTTCATAAATGTGGAGATATTATCCACTCCGTCTCCATCTTCCACTTTGTTTTGTTATCAATATCTTGATATACCACGTTAGCGTCACTAACCACTTATCAATACCTGCAAGAATAACATTAATAAACTACTAACCAACCCAAAATTTTAAAATAGGTTAGCAAATCTAACCCTCGGTTGCTTCTCAGGCAACAACACATCCATTTGTCTTTCATAAACTTCAAAGATGGACTATCAACCGACTTCACATGCAAGAAAGTTAACCATTTGCTTACCTTTGCACGTATACCCCCTTGCGTTAATCAAGTCAATATTTCTACATGAACCATTGCACGTAACATTAGTATGCATAGTACACTTTCATTGGACGGAGAAATTTTACATTAACCAACTAAATTCAATTCCATAGGTGAGAAGCTACACCAAAAAGAACTTTATCACACTATAAGAAAAAATATGGAAAAACTATTGACTGAAAAAAATGATCATGTCAATATATATTTCAAAACTATTTATCTAATTAGCAAGCTTGTTAATTCACAGATCTTGAGCCATAAAAACAGATGGGGTACATACCAAGATTACGGTTATTGATGCCAATGAGTTCAATGCCATCAATTGATAGCATGCAATCCATTTCATTCTCATCATGTGCCTAGAAACAAAAAGTAGAGATCAAAAGGAAATTGGTTAGTTGGTGATGCACTGAATTTACACACAAACAATAATAAACTAACAGCAAACATGTGATTCATACAAAATCATCAAACTACACACAAATTAAAGTTTCACACACACACACACACACACACACACACATACACACACACACACACATCATTAACATAGACCAAATGGTGTTATTTATAGTATTCAATTATGGTGGTTGAAGGGTTTGTATATTTATTTGAAGGCAAATGAAAGAAGCAAATGATTAAATGAAAATAAATGCTAGCAACACTTCGTATGGTTTCAATCATTTATATTTGAAACACTAAATATACCTCATATGTACTTACCACTTAAGCATGAACATTAAATCAAGGTACTTACGCATGAAGCCTCCACATAAGGAAACTCTATTTTCTGTATTTAATTCCGAGCATTAGGTAACTTGTACTCTATGCAATCTTGACGCCTCCACATTAAATTAGAGGGCCTAATCTTATAGTATTACGAGGCATGCAGAACCTGTGCTACGCACAAACTTTTAATCGAATTGTTAATCGCGCGTATTGTTTTTGTGTATTGTCGAGTGGATTTGTATTTTTAGTTTTGTATGTTGTATGAAACGTTTTTAGTTTGTTGTTTAAAAATATAAAAATGGTTGATATTGTTTTGGTTTTTTGGTCTTTATATTTTCTAAATGGGGTTGTCGTTATTAAATTGTCATACGCTTGATGTAATTTCCTTTGATTGTTTTTGCCTATTACGTAACCCAACAATAATTATGCATTATATGATTGTTGCATGGTAATACGAAGCACACTAGCTTTTACTTATTTGTTATAGTGTAATTTACGTTAATTATTTTTGTTATTAGGTTCGTAAGTTGTGATTGTATTACATCTGTTGTAAGTATGTCATTAGTTGTTTGGTGATTTTTATATTTAATCTTTTTATAACATATTAGTATTTATTTATAAAGTTTATGATTAAAAACTAAAGTTAGCTTCATCTCATTTTATTGTACAACTAATTTCATTGAAAATTAACATTTAAGTCTAACTAATATTAATAAATTTTATCAATAAACTCAATTCCAAATAGCTAACCAAATAAATATTAATTAACACACTATTAATAATTCCTAAAACCTTTTGGACTCCACTATTATGTCTTAAATTAAATTTTTTTTAATTTACAAATAGGTTCGAGCAAAAATTATGTACTTTTCCTTTTATATTCATTATTCAAGTTGCATGCTTACATATACTAATCACGCTAAAAAGTATCATTTAACCATTTAAATGTTGCTTTACATATATGCTCGTGCACATTTTCTTGAATCAATTTGCACATGTGACCTACATCAATAGAAAACACACATAAATTACTTGTATATGAAAATGCATTAACATAATACATATATCTATATATATTGCATTAGGTTAAATCATCAATTATTCTTGCAACATTTTCAATTTCATCTCAATCAATAACCAACTTTTAATTCTCTACTAATTACTAAATATCAAGTGATCAATTCCAGCAAGCCTTGCACTTCCAGCTCGATGTTGTATATACTTCACATTAAATGCACCGGTTTTGTTTTTCGATAAAAGTTTGAACTTTTGCTTATGTTTAAAACTCAACTTTTTTATTTGATATTATAATTTACAAATGGCTTTAAGTCAAAATTATGTATTTTTTCCTTTCTATTCGTTACTCAATGTGATATTTTTAATATGTTGTATTTTGCTATTATGGCAAACTCATTTAATGGGCGTAAATATTGGTTTCTTACTAATGATTCTACATATAGAAAAAGAAAACACTTTGCGATGCGCGGACCTTCTTCTTTTCAATAATAATTCAATTGCACACAATAAATTCATTCTAATATTTCTCAAAGAGCATTCGAAAGCAACTACTTACATAAATTAATCATGCTAAAAAGTATCATTTAACCATTTAAATGTTGCTTTACATACGCGCTCGTGTACATTTTCTTGAATCAATTCGCACATGTGAGCTACATCAATAGAAAACGCAAATAAATTACTTGTATATAAAAATGCATTAACATAATACATATATCTATATATATGCTTATCTATAACAATCACCTAAATATGTATGAAACAAAGAAAATAGTTGGTATCCCAGTCTTTGGTTCCATTTATCTGAGCATGCATTATCTTGTGTGAGTTTCATGGTACCTGCGTATGATAACTAAATTAAGAAAAAAAGAAGGCCGAGTTAATTACAAAGATCTAAAAGATGTGTGAATCATCTCCTAAATGTTGCAAAAGAGAATTTACATACCGCTACCAACAATCAAAGATCTAAAATATGTATGAATATGTACATACTAAATGTGATTTTGGCCGGTTTATGTAGGCATGAATTAGGTTATATCATTAATTATTCTTGCAACCTTTCGCAACCCTTGCACTTCATCTAACCGACTTTAATTCTATACTAAATGTCATGTGATCAATTCGGGCAACCCTTGCAGTTCATCTCCTTTCATGATTATATAGTTATTATGAGGCTGTATTGAATTTCGAGCATTATCTATCTTGTACTATATGCAATGGGACTCCATCTTGAGTATCTTGATTACTCCACATTAAAATGAATTCGATACAAAAAATGAAGCCTAAGATTACCCCTTCCCACTAATTACGACACATTCTCACTTTCATGTCCCTACCAACATTCCAAAACTCATCTTTTCATGAATAACAACATCAAATTTTATACATATTTGTAAGATCAAAATTAAAATAAATAATTTGTGAGCTTCAATTAATACCATATAGTAACCATTGGTAAAGAGACCATCAAATCTCTATCAAAAAACATAGATTAAAATAAATTCTCAAAATATTAATTTTGTCTAGTTATACTTTCCATCAATTCAACTTTGATTTTGTATTATTTCTAATGTCATGGGCTGGATACATTGCAACCTCTTAAACTTCTTAAGTAGAAGGAAAAAAATAAAAGCAAGATTCAAGCCACCATTAATATTCATCAAAGCTTTGTCACACTAATTATAAACCTTGTTTACATATGATTTTCATTTTCTTGCATGCCTAATTTTTTGACAGTTCTTTCATAAATGTGAAGATATTATCCACTCCGTCTCCATCTTCCACTTTGTTTTGTTATCAACATCTTGATATACCCCGTTAGCGTCACTAACCACTTATCAATACCTGCAAGAATAACATTAATAAACTACTAACCAACCTAAAATTTTAGAATAGGTTAGCAGATCTAACCCCCGGTTCCTTCTCAGGCAACAACACATCCATTTGTCTTCCATAAACTTCAAAGCTGGACTATCAACCGACTTCATATGCAAGAAAGTTAACCATTTGCTTACCTTTGCACGTATACCCCCTTGCGTTAATCAAGTCAATATTTCTACATGAACCATTGCACGTAACATTAATATGCATAGTACACTTTCATTGGACGGAGAAATTTTACATTAACCAACTAAATTCAATTCCATAGGTGAGAAGCTACACCAAAAATAACTTTATCACACTATAAGAAAAAATATGGAAAAACTATTGACTGGAAAAAAAATGATCATGTCAATATCTATTTCAAAACTATTTATCTAATTAGCAAGCTTGTTAATTCACAGATCTTGAGCCATAAAAACAGATGGGGTACATACCAAGGTTACGGTTATTGATGCCAATGAGTTCAATGCCATCAATTGCTAGCATGCGATCCATTTCATTCTCATCATGTCCCTAGAAACAAAAAGTAGATATCAAAAGGAAATTGGTTAGTTGGTGTTGCACTGAATTTACACACAAACAATAATAAACTAACAGCAAACATGTGATTCATACAAAATTATCAAACTACACACAAATTAAAGATTCACACACACACACACATAATGAGAGACAATGCATTTTATAGACCTTATTTGTAACTGTATAGCAACTGTATAGCCTCCATTAATAGGAAACAACTCTCCATTAATAAGAAATACTTGTAACCATGGACTCTTGATATGTAGCTAATAATTCTTGCAATTACTATACATGAACAATCAAGGACTCAACACACCTTTTTAACTCAAAAATGGAGCCTCTTCATATTTCTGTAATAAATTCCGAAGCATTAGGTTGTTGTACGCTATGCAATCTTGACGCCTCCGCATTCAATTAGAGGGGCCTAATCTTATACTATTATAGATTGAGTCATAAATAGGCTTTAGTGGCATGGAAAGAGTGTGAGCTTGTAGGAAAGATGTTATGTTTCATTGTTTGCCTAACTTAAGCAACACCCTTTAATAATCAACTCTTTAATACTCTTTTGTAAGTGAATGCCAAATACTTCCCTGCAAATACTTCAAGGAGTTAATTGCATTTTTGGTCCCTGTGGTTTGGCCAAATTGCAGATTTGGTCCCTAAAAGTTTGAAAGTGCACCAGACGTCCCCATTTTCAAGGTTTCGTTGCAATTTTGGTCCCTGGGCCCACACGCCGTTAACGCTACTCCTTTACACACCCCATGTGCATTGCACACGGGGGTTTTTTTTTGTCATTTCACTAAACACATGCCCCCCTTTTATACCCTGACCCGACCCCACAAAATCTAATTTTAATATAATCGACCCACCACTCAATAAAAACAAATCCCCCTTTTTCTGAAACCCTAATTTACTAATCTAAACTTAATCCTAAATGATCTAAAGGCTTGCAAAATTCTTCCCTTAAGATTCACATTGTAAAATGGTTAGGGGTGTTCAAGTTTGGCGTTTTTGACCTAATTATGCAATTAACACATATGATCCGTATACAATTTATGGTAAGGCAAAGATAGAGTTTGTAAACATTTTTTTTGTTGATTATTGATTAGCTTAACTTCTGACAATGTTGTTTTGTTTGTTAAACAACCGATTATCCCAACATCTTTTCAATGAAGGTGCACCATGGTGGAATTTTCACAAGCAGTCCTAATAGGAATTATGTAAATGGCAAGGTAAAATTTGTGGATTTCGTAGATAGTGAATGATTTACGGTTGAGGTGGTAAATAACATCGTAAAAATGTTAAAATATGATCCACAACAACTTAAGTTCTATCACTTCAGAGAACCTAAGAAAAAATTGGATTGGGGACTTAGAGCATTGGCTTGTGATGATGATATTGTTAGCCTGATTAGTTATGTTTCAAAGCATAAGGTTATAGAAGTTTTCATTGAACACAATGAGACCAGGGTTGAGTCATTTTATAATCCTTTATTTAGGAAAACAATGGAGATTAAGGAGGTAGATGACACAAATGAAATAGTTGATTTGGATGAAGATGATGTTGTGAAGAAGCCAGTTCCTAGGTCTAGCAAACAGTTGGCCATTGAGTGGTTAAATAAATATGTGGCTATGGTAGAGCAGGTTAACACTGATGTGGCTATTGTAGAGCAGGTTAACACACTTGTGGCTATGGATAGTGATAATGAGTAGGGTATGGAAAACTTCATTGATAGTGATTATGAAATAGGTAAGGAGAATGTGTAGGATAATGAGCTGGGTAATGAAGAGGGTAATGAGCATGAGGATGGTAGTGAGCATGAGGAGGGTAGTGAGCATGAGCAGGGTAGTGACCATGAGGAGGGTAGTGAGCATGAGGAAACTGAGCAAGTTATAGAAGATGAGGAACACATTGTAGAGGAAGTAGAGGTCCCTATGGATGGCTTTAGGTTTAATGTTGATGCTGATGGTGATGGTGTAGATCAGGCTTTGACTACTGAAGTTAACTTAACAGAGGATGATATTGAGGAATTTTGAATTTGTTATGGAAAGGTGGGAGGTTCAAAGATGTATTATGGAAAGCTACAACTTCAACAACAAAAGTTGAATTCACAAATGTGATGAATGAACTCAAATACTATCACACACAAGCATATGAATGGTTGAACAAAATTAACCCAGATCACTGGAGCAGATCCCATTTTTCTGGTAAATTAAGTAACTTTCATTGTTAAGTTTTCTTGTTATTGTCTTTTTTTGATCTTGTTCTTACACACACATCATACAACTGTTATCCAGGTAGGGCACATTATGATTTGCTTATCAACAACATTTGTGAAGTTTTCAATAGACAGTTATTGGATGCTAGGGACTCACCAATCATAACTGCCTTAGAGTATGTAAGAGCCCATCTAATGAAAAGGATTGTGATTGTGCAAAATATCATTGAAAAATCTCAAGTTCCACTCACTCCTACTGTTACCAAAAGGTTTAAGTTTACTAAAGATGCTTCTAGGAACTACAAAGTAGATTGGAATGGGTTAGATTTGTAAGAAGTTAGAGGACCTAATATTGATCAATGTGTTGTTAACCTTACTGATAGGACTTGTTCTTGTAGAAAATGGGAAGTGTCTGGTATCCCTTATAGACATGCAGTAACATGCATTCATGATATGGCATATAATGGAATGGATGTAGGATTGCCTGAAGATTAGGTCCATTCATCATATAGGCTAGAAACTTGGAAAAAACAATACTCATTCAAGATAAATCCTGTGGTTGGTAGACACTTATGGGTGAAGAATAAGTGGCCAACAACATTGTTTCCACCTAAGGGTTCATGTGCAGATTGGTAGGCCACCAAAAAAAAGGAAAAAGAGTGCTGGTGAGGTTGAAAGTATGGTGCAGTCAGGGAAAATGAGTAGGATAGGGAAACAGGTCACTTGTACCAATTGCAAAGGTAGAGGACATAACAAAAGAGGATGCAAGCTACTTTAATCCTCTGCAACTCAGGCCCAAGCTTCTGCAAGTCAGGCCCAAGCTACTCAAAGCCAAGACCAACCTTCTGCAAGTCAGGCCCAACCTTCTGCAAGTTATGCCCAACCTTCTGCAAGTCAGGCCCAAGCTACTCAAATCCAAACAACATCATCTCCACAAGCTGCAAGCCAACAACAAGCATCTAGGAAGAGAAAAAAGAAGTCTGCAACCCCACAAACTACAAGTCAACCACAGTCAACCCAACAACAAGCTGCAACTCTAGTTCAATCCTCTGCTAGTCAACCTCAAGTTTCAAGCATTTGGAAGTGGTGGTCATGCCCAAACAAGTAGCTAGAGAATGACAAAGAGGAAAGCAAATAAAGTGTTGTCTCCCACTAAGAAAGCTTGAAGCTTGATAGCTTACTTTCTACTATCTTTTGTATAAGTCCATGAACACTATGACTGTATAACTCTAATGTCTTTACTTGTGGCACTTTTTAGATGTTATGTCTTTTGAGACTATGAATATCATGTTTCTGTATGACCTTAACTCTAATGTTTGCACTTGGAATGTTATGACTAATGGCAATTTAGATGTCTTTTGTGTTTGCAGTTTTGTTTGCCCTTTTGTTTGCACTTTTGTCAAGCACTTTTGTTTGCACTTTTGTCAAGCACTTTTGCATACATTTGTTTGCAGTTTTGTTTAAACTTTTGGCATGCATTTTTGCACAAATTTACACCCATTTGTTTCCAGTTGTGCTTCCACTTTTAATCCATATGCACTTTTGCACACATTTAGTTAACACTTGCACAATTGTTTAACACAACATTCTTCATTGAAATACACAAACTAATACAAAAGGAGCAAATTAACCATTACATATTTTGGTCAATTCTATCAGTCCAACTAACAACCTACGTAAACAAATACACTAAAAAGATGATCCAACTGCAAATCAACCATTTCTTCAATCTTCTATTTTCAGCAACCAATGCATTGTTTGCTTGTTGAAGATCATTTCGTCCCCTTAGCAAACCAGGAATAATCGTTACTGATCGACCACACATTGGTGGATCAAACCAATCAAAGAACCCACAATCATCCTACAATTGATGATTGATTCAATTAATCACTGTTAAAAAAATATGAAAAAATCGATCAAATGCATAACTTACAGGTTTGGGACAACCATAAAAACGACGACCATGGTTCAATGGAGTCCATAATGTTCGAATTCTTGCACGCAAACCACAGTGACAATAAACCATTTTTTGTGAAGGCACGAATTAGGGTTAAGGGTTAGGGTTTATTTTTAAATTGGGTGTTGGGATTGATTTGGGGGAAAGTGGGGTGTTAATTTATATAAAAAAGAAAGAAAAGTGGGGCATGTGTTATTTAGTTAGTGAAATGACAAAAAAACCCTCGTGTGCAACGCACATGGGGTGAGTAACGGAGCAGTGTTAACGGCGTGTGGGCCCAAGGACCAAAATTGCAACGAAACCTTGAAAATGGGGACGTCTGGTGCACTTTCAAACTTTTAGGGACCAAATCTGCAATTTGGCCAAACCACAAGAACCAAAAATGCAATTAACTCTACTTCAAGTTACATATTTGTATGCTAAAAGGTTATATGACACCCGATCAATTGAAAAGTGAAAGAAAAATAAAAAGCGTAAAAAGTAATTAGAGAACAACACGTGTCCCCTTTTCTTTTCTTCATTAAGGGCAGCTTTGTAATTACACATTTTCACCTTATCATTAAACTTTCTCTGCTAACCAACCATAAAAAAATACCAGACTAAAAACACCATAAAACACACACACGCACCACCACATCTGCTACCGCCATTAACACCACCACCTATCAACGACACCACCACCTTCAAATACGCTGGAAACTACCGTTACAACACCAACCACCCTCACCAGATCTCCTACCAAAATACCACATCGTCGGCGCGCCATCATCACAACTAGTGGATCTGTCATAAACATCAATCTGCCACCACCACCACCACCGTAATTATCAAAACCACGGTTGTGGTGTCAGTTTTTGTGAGATTTGATTCCGTCACCACAGCAATAGCTTCTTCTTTTTCTCAGTGTTGTTACGGTGTCGCTGTGGTTTATGATGGTATCCATGTCTTGAGATTTGATTCCGTCACCACTTTTTGAACATAATCTGAGGTGGGTTTTTGTTTTTAAGTATGAATTTATAGAGTTCTTGAATTTTGGTTAATTTTTTACACATTAAAATATTTGAAGTTAAGTGTATAATGTTATTGTTTTTATTGAATAATTAGTGATTTTGTATTCATACGTTAAATTAACTTAAGATATTATGATTTTTGTTGTATAATTGGTTATGTTCTGAAGTGGGTTTTGTTTGTTTTTGGTTTTAGAAGAGAAATGAAGGTGCTTTAATTTGAATATGTGCATTATTAGCTTTTCTGTTGCGTTTGAGAGGTGCCTGGGATTACTTGTGACTTTGAGTTTTTCAAGAATAATTTAGTTAGGAATAAGCAATTCTCAAACTGCTCATCAATTAAAAAAGTTATTAATCAATAAAAAAAAGTTGTTAATTATGATAATGTTCATCGGTTCATTAGTTAATTTTGGTCATCGGTTTATTTTGTTTATCAGTTATTTTTGTAATTTTCATCGGTTCAAGTTATATATGGTTCATCAGTTCATCAATTTTCATATAAAAACATAATGTTTATTAGTTCATCAGTTCTTTTTGACAACATTCATCAGTTATTTTTTATAACGTTCATCAGTTATTTTTTTATAATGTTCATCATTTATTTTTGATATTGTTCATCAGTTATCCTTTAATAACGTTCATCAGTTATTTTTATAATGTTCAGGAGTTTTCGAAACAATAACGTTAATCTGTTATTTTTGATATTGTTCATTAGTTATTTTTGATAACGTTCATCATTTATTTTTTATAATGTTCAAAAGTTTTCGAAAAAATAACGTTCATCAGTTATTTTTTATAATGTTCAGAAGTTTTCAAAAAAATAACGTTAATCAATTATTTTTTTTATTGTTCATCAGTTATTTTTTATAACGTTCATCAATTATTATTTTTATAACGTTCATCAGTTATTTGTTCACCTTTAACGTGCGATATCTCACTCATATCATATCTGATTTGAGTGATTTAAATTTCTTTGAAAAGAATGGTCAAAAAGCTGCAACTTTCGTGTTTTAAGTTTTGCAAAATTCGGCCATTAAACTTGATAAAATTAGAGCCGAAAATGCCGAAAATTTCAAGAAAATCAACACCCACTTAAAAAGTTGGAAAAAATTGCGATTTATATATCATAATGCATACCAAATTAAAGAGAATTGATTTTAAAAAATTACGGTGAAATCGGTTTATATAAAAGTTTGTTGTTTGAAAGTTATTTATGTTTGAAGTTTTGGGGTGAAATAAAAAAAGGGAAAATTACCAAAATGGCCCGTTGCCTTGCGGTTTAGGCATATTTAGCCCTTTTTTGAAAAATTCCCGTTTTAGCCCAGGTTGCCCTGGGCAACTTTCGTACAGCCAACCAAAAGATGACAAGTGTCCTCAAGTTGCCCAAAATACAAAAAAGTTGCCCAAAACACACGAAAGTTGTCCCGACGTGGCACTCTGTAGTTGGCTATGCAAATAATTGCCCAGGGCAACCTGGCTAAAACGGGAATTTTTCAAAAAATGGCTAAATATGCCTAGACTTTGGGCAACTGGGCTATTTTACCAATTATGCCATAAAAAGATGTGTTAAAAGGACCAAAATGCCCCCTAACCGAATTTAATAAGAAAAAAAAAGAGGGAGTGAGTGGGGGACACTTGTCACATTGTGAGTGGCTTTCTAGCATTTTTAATTTTGTTTACTTTCTAAAGGATCGCAACTCAAGGTTATATTGGATCCTAAAGTGGCCTTGGTAGAATGGAAAAGGTGCTTCAGTTTCAAAGAAGGGAGTTGATACTCCCACCACATTTTTGGATGCAAATACCACAATTGTGCATTGCAGTGTTGTGCGGTACAGTACTGTAATACACAAGTTGTGGTGCAAGCATCAAAAAATATGGTGGGAGTATCAACTCCCTTCAAAGAAAGGTCTCATGTTCGATTTAGTGGAACATTCTTATTTTTTTTTCACTAGCATACTACCATACATCTTTTAATTATGCATTTAAAGTTTGCTCAGCCCTAAGTAGAACTAATGTGTCAAATTATTGGTCATTGTCCAAAAACCTCTCTCTCAAAGAAGTGGCTAAATTAGACATCACTCCAAACCACTTAGGTGATGTTTGTTTTTTAAGAGGTTCTGAATCTGAAACTGAACCGCACATCTGAATATGAATCTGAGGCGTAAATGTCTGAATCTGACCGCATCTGAACGGAAAAAAAAAAAAACTCATGTTTGAACCGCACATTTGCTTGCTTGTACTAATTTTTTTTGTTGGTTTTCTTTTGCGTCAGCAAGAGGCAACAAGAGGCATTCAGACACCCCTCTCAAGTCTAGACTATTAAGATCTTACTGCCTCTGAACACGTCCGAACAGGAAAGAAAAAAAAACGGTCTGAACGATCAAAATGTCTGACTGCGTCTGAATGATTCAGATTAAGAGGCTGTTAAGAACCTCTTAATGAAAAACAAACACTACCCTAGTTTAAGAAACACCCCCTAAATGCCGTTTGAAAGGACGCATATTGGTGTCATTTTGGACTTTGGGTACCACTTGGCCCATTTTCTTTGTCCGGCCCATGTTTTGTCTGTGAAGGGTGTTTCCTTTTTTTAGGCCTGCTACCCGTTTGGTTCAGTTTTACATGGATAGTACCGTAGAGTATTCAAAATCGTGTTGGAGCGAACGCATATTTATTGAAATGCTTTTGCAAATTTTCTAATGTGGTTGACTGGTTGTTATCTTATGATTTCTTTTGAACAATAAAAAAATTATATTAAAAGAATGGTAGAAGTTTTCTCAGCGGGTGTTTGGTTTGTTCTGATGCATGTAGAATGCTACTATCTTCTATTTTTATAATATTCGTTATATAAACAACTAATCTACGTCAAAAAGACCTTTGTTGTCATTGGGTTAAAACAAAGAAGTCATGACTTCAAAAATACATGTGCCAACAAGAAATTGGCTCCGCGGCAACCCGGAGGACATGTGTCAATCGTCCTTTAGCTCGTACATAGTCAGTGGCGAAGCTAGAAAATTTTGAATGGGGGGTCGGGATCTAAATTTTTTTTACTAACGCTATTTTTAGGGTAATATGTTCGGGTCGGTGATTCGATTCGGGTCGGGTCAAAAAGTAAATACTATTATTATAAAAAAAAAAAAATTTCAATCACTAAAAAACTAAACATTTGTCTAAGACAACTAAACATTAAAAAAGAGACAAACGGTTGGTGGTCGGCCGTCGGCGGTAGTCGGTGGTGGCCGGTGAGACTGCATGAGTGAGGAGCCAGGAGGCAGGAAGGTGGGACTGTGGGAGGAGATGAGGGTCGAACTTCGAAGGGGGAGGTTTTGTTTTTTTTTTTTTTTTTTTTTTTTTTTTTTTTTTTTTTTTTAATGGGCTAAGTAAATAAGTAATGGATTTTAGTTTGGGATTTGGTTTATTAATGGATTTTAGTTTGGGTAGATGGGCTTATGTAAAATGTAATGGATCAAAATTTTATTGCGTATAAAAAAAAATTCACAATTAAAATGGGAGGTCGAAACCGAATATACCGAAATTTTTCTACACGAAAATTATATACCCCCTACATCGCAAAAAAAATTTCGGGGGGTCGGGCGCCCCCTCCCGCCCCTACATAACTGCGCCTCTGTACATAGTGGTGCTTGTCGTGCGTCCATACTGTACAGTGTTCGATGGTAGATCTTAACCGTTAGTGACAGTTAGTGAGCAGTAGTACTGTCTTACTCACTCGGGCCTAAAAGGTTTTACTAAGCCCTACATGGCGTGGGATTTTTAAGCTGGGTTTCCATCAAGTATTGATGGACTTTGGTAATGGGCGTGATTCGAGTGTGTGAATAGTGAGCTTAGGCTACTAATATTGATGGGAAGTAATTGGCACACTCCCAAATCTTATTGGGATACTCCACTGTACAAGTAGTTAAAGCAAGTTATACTTGAAGTACAACTGTCTATTGCACAGAGTGGAGTGTCTCACATAAATTTTGAGAGTGTTCCAATTATTTCCCAATATTGATACGCTATCAAATCCATTGGTTATCAGTTACACATACCTAAAATAACGAACTCATTGAAATCATCAAACATCTTTTTCCTAATAAAACAAAATCCTTATTGGGAAATTTTCATTTGAAAAAAATGAATTCATTCATTTTTTAGTAATAATTTAATTATTATTATTTTTCTTTTTAAGATATTTAATAAAAAAAAAGTCTTAAATATTTCCACATTTAGCCAAAACTAAAAAAAATTCGTTTTTGTATTGGATGTTGAAAAAAAATCAAAAATACACGTGTCCTTGAGATTCATTAATCAATAGTTTTGGGCCAAAACTATAAATAAAATCTAAAAAATAATACGGAGTAATAATATCATCTTCCCAATTCAATTCGTTTTTCCAAGAAACCTAACCGAAAAAAAAACCCTAATAATCGAAACAAAAGATCGGTGAAGATGATCAACGGTACTACCTACTCTTTCCCCTAAAACCCACCTCTATCATCTAAATTTGGGTGAGTACTCGATTGCTATTATTCTTTCACGATCCAGGTTATTAATAAGAATCAATTAAACATTGAGGGTTTGCTATGTTATGATGCATAAAATCATAAGATGTGATCAGATTGTCTAATCTAATTTTTTCAATTCGTTTTTAAACTTTAATTCGATTTAATTTTGTTGATTGGTGTTTGCAGGGATGCAACTAATGTCCGATGATTTGTATGTTATGTATCCTCAAACTTAAGAATCAAATTTTTGTGTAAATTTGATGGTAAGTGTTTAAGCAGTTTTCATCTTTATGGTAAGTGATGGTAACTGTTTATAAAGTTTAGTATTGTACTTTTTGCATCATGGGTGTTTGAAAGTTTGTTTATCAAGCTAAGATTTGATCTTTATGAAGCAATGTCAAGAGAAATAAGTTTCTTCTAGATTGGTAAATCTTATGTCGTGCCCATTAACAAATGTTTTGTGCATAATACTTAACTTTGTTTAGGTTTCCTTTGTGAAAGAATTGTAAGACCTGAAAGAATTGGTTCACTTTTTTTTTTTTTTTTTTTTTTTTTTTTTTTTTTTTGTGCAAAATGGTGAATTATATTAACTTTTCCAAATAGTCTGTACAAACTTATCAGTGATAAGAACTATAAAGAATTGGACAGTCCCCAATTCTTATACTAAACATGATTGAAACAAAAATACAGCTAACTATGTTCTAATCAATATCTGACAATTCTAACTCATGTATCAGATAGAGTACTCTTCTCAGAAACAGAGCACATACATCCTTACATCAAGCAGTCATAACAGACTTCATCAAATTCACTTTTAAGTGCACCATACCATCTAGCTACATTTCCATCTTACCCTCCTCTCATGCTCACTCAACCAGCTCCCACAGTAAGCATAAGAGTGAAAGGTTAATGGCTTCACTAGGCACCCATAACCTCTCCACAGTAGGGGCTATACCAGAAGTGCTACATTTCCATTTACTACAATGGCTTCACACAAACTGGGAACACACACCCTATAGTGAGTACCAACCATTTCCTCCTTTGACAATGTATAGCTTGGACCAAATAGGATCATCTTACACTCATTATTCCAAGCTTCATACACTGCCCACCATACTTACTTACCCTTCTCAACTGGATACCTACTTTATGGATCATTTAAAAGCTATAAAAGCTAATAACAATCCAAGATACAAGGCCATCAGTTGAAATAAGTATAAACATTTCCTCAATGCCCAGTGATAGACATGGGAAATATTGGATAAAATCCATCATATTTTGCCATTTGCAGGTTTATCATTAAAATCACCCTGCATATTCTTGAAGGAGTAACAGTTCCATTAGAAGAACCAAACACCCCTTTAATCACTAAGTAACTTGGTGCCATTATTAGTAACACATCAAGATACTAAAAACAAGCAGGAAACTTCATTTTGAACTTACTACTCTTCCCAGAAGAACTATAATTCCCAATAAGATATAGCACCATCCTCTCAATCCATTAAGAATAGAGGCTTCTGAAAAGAGCTTCAGAACAAGGTATAAGCCATTTGCAGTTAAAACCCAATATTTCAATACCATTCTGTATACTTCTCTTGAAACATTCCATCATCAATTCTTGTTCATTTTCTTACACTTAACATTCCACTTAGCTTCAACTTTCCTGACATAAATGCTATCTTTCACAGTAATGCCAAGTGATATTGAATAATAATGTTTTGGTTTGTGTACATATAGTTACACTAATTGTGTTAAAAAAAAGCCTCTTTGTAAGTATGGCACATGATGAATTCCATTGGCGCTGGTAATTTTAGTTTAAGCGGTCACTTACTCACTTTGTATGTTTTGTTTCGGATAAATTAACGACGAAATTTTTTATGTGTGCAGTTGGATTATGCTGCTAGAATTGTAGATATATCCACATAAGTTTTTCCGTTGTTCATCGTAGTTGTTTGTAGCTCATCTTTAATGTGCAATGAATGATCATTATAGGGAGACGGGAGATGAAAACGTAAGTTTCAAAGTGTTGTATTGTGGTGTTTGTCATTCTGATCTTCACTCAGTCAAGATGAAAATGTATAATTGAACAAGCCGCTAATGGTTGTTTAAACCATATATAGGTTGTAGGAGATACCATTACGTTAGGTGATCATGAAACCTCAAAAAGGAAAGATGGCATAGAAGGTATTAGCAAAAAGGGTGGTTCCTTAATGATTAAAATGCCGGGCACAAACTATTGGGTCAAGATAAGGTATTCTCCCTTATTATATATATCTTTTATGTGTTTAAATTTGTTTTCATTTTTATATCATTTAGACTAAAAGTATCATGAATTTATTATTTGGGGGCCAAGTCTCGAGTGGAGGTAACTCAGGTACTATTCATGATCTTGGATATGTTCCATAGTTTTCTTTATTATTTCTCAAAAAATAATAGTTTTGCCCAGATAGCGATTTTGGCAGTTTCCTCGCCACAACAAGTAACTTTTTGCATAAATTATGAATGTTTTTAAGAATTGAAAACTAAATTTTGAGTACTCACAAAATCCATGTTTAAATTTAGTTAGTTTGTGTTTGATTACAGGTGTTTGATGAAGTGCTCAATCATTTTTTTTTTTTTTTTTTTTTTTTTTTTTTTTTTTTTTTGATGAAACACCTCACTTAAAAGATATTAAAGGTACAATTCGTTTTATTCTAAGGTAACATGCCGACATGCCGTTAATAAATTTTATATGCCGTTGAATTGTAGCGATGGTATCTACTTATAAGGGTTGTTGTCGATTAGTTATTAGAATGAATGAATACTTTTAAGGACTATTTGGGATTGCTTATTGATATTGCTTTCAAGGATTCTTTATTAGATTATATTTGAGATTGCTTATTGAAACCACTAATAGTGGTTGAATGGGATTGCTTATGAGAGTAAGTACTTTTAAGGGTTGTTTGGATTGCACAATGAAAATCTTTAAAAAGGCTTATTGGAATTGACTATTAAGTTGCTTATAAGGTTGAACCCCCCACCCTTATCACAATCGTGCTTGATATAAATGCGTGATGAAGCCATTTTATGTAGTACTAAGATGTTGGTGTGGTTGATGATGCCATTTTATGTAAAAATTGTTATTAAATCGTTGAAATAGTATGTTTTATTTAATCCTGTTTGACGCACCAAATATTATGTTTATAAGAAAAAGAAATTAAGAGTTTTTGTTTTTCCCATGTCGACCAGTACTAAGAAGGCCCGTTATGAAAATTGTTCAATGCCTTTTTCCATTTTTTATATCTCAATTTTACATTTAAATCTTACTGATTTTTTTTTTTTTTTTTTTTTTTTTTTTTTTTTTTTTTTTTTTTTTCATGGTGTTGTTTGCAGTTTGTTAGAATTATACAATCAAAGTACACATATTGCGGAAGCTAGGATCAAGAATAACACGTATAAAGATAACTAAAACATAAATAGTAAACGTACCCGATGCACTTCAAATAAACCTTGATTCTTGTACAAATAGATCAATGATAAACCCCTTACCGTTTTGTTTATCGATCTCTTGATAATTACTAAAGTAAGTAATTACCTCGTTCTTGTACACACAAACTACCAACGAATAAAGGTTTGATGCAAGTAAACAAAACACTTAATTTGGTTTAACCAAAATCGACCCAAATCCCTTGGAGGGGGGGTTGTGCCGATCGGCCAAGAAAGAAAAGAGGCAAAGGAAAACTTTAGGGTTTGTGTGTGTGCACAAAAGATGCGAAACCCTAATCCTTGGCCTTGTATATATACTAGAGGATTTCTTGGTGATCAAGCAAGGGTGGATCGACCCATATGGGTTGGGTCGACCGGCCTAGGCACCCCCATGGGTGTTCTAGATCCTTCTTGACTCCCAAATTTCATTCTAGTCCTTATCTTTCGTTACTAATGATAGTTAGTCCATACGGTTAATAACTAACGACCATTTAGTCCATTAAGTGTTTATATATATATATATATATATATATATATATATATATATATATATATATATATATATATATATATATATATATATATATACGATACATTTAACATATATATATTTATTATACATTATTCTTGTTTGTAAAGTGTGCAATCCCGAGGTCTCGGGTTCGATACTAGACATTTACATATTAATGTTTATACGTAACATTTAGCAGCTCCCACTCGTATATCCATTAATAGTAAAATGACATTGGTTGGCGTCTTGCAACACTCCAATGCCCCTAGTTCGACCCGAGCTAGGTTTCCTGGAAAAACCCATAATGATTCATCATTATAATTATCCTTTTGTTTCTAATACTACATTAATAAAGATGTGAGATTCTTTATTAAATTTCTGTTTCTCATTTCTTTATGATTGAACAAAATTACCAAAACATCTGAACATATTCCAGATAGACTTTGGGCGTGGCCACGCAAACATTTTGTCAACCCTACGAGGGGCCCAGCAGTATTAAACTTCTGAACAAATCAGAAGGAACAAATTCTCTCTTGACTACAAGCATAACCCATGAACTTTGCAACACTTCTGAAAACAACCTTTATGACTCCCTGTTACGGTGAGCGGTAGATTGCTTCACAAAAATGCACTATATCCATGACAGTGATCTGGTATCTCAAGTCTGAGGATAACTTTAAATATGATTCTCACATTAAATACTAAATCATATTGTTGGGATCAGTCCAATATTCAATTCATCGAATATCATGTGAAATTGGTATGACTACGCATCAATATACTTTCAAGTATATCCTTAACCAATACTCAAATATTGTCTTAGTTTAATGATATTCCCGTATCATTAATTGACAACGGACAATTTAGAATAATAAATTATTCACGGATTTAAACATGCAAATATAAGATATATTATTAAGACAATGAATAAATAAACATAACAAATACTTTATTTCATTAAAATAATAATTGTACATTACATCCCTTATCCAAATACTAATCACAAATGGGCATGAAACTTTCAGCTAATCTAAGCCCTATGCCTTCAGCATGCTTATAAAGCTTGGTGCCAGGTAGAGGCTTTGTCAATTGATCTGCTAAGTTTTCATCTGTGTGAACTTTGAGCATTTCGATTTCACCTATTTCGACTTGTTCTCGAACATAGTGATGCTTAATCGGGAAATGTCTGGTGCCTCTCATGATTCCAGGCTCATTGGCAAATGTAATTGCAGCTGAGTTGTCGCAATACATTTTTATAGGTCGTCGAATCGAAGGCATAACCCCAAGCCCTGAAACAAACTTCCTAATCCAAACAGCTTCCATTGCAGCTTCTGAAGCAGCTATATACTCACTTTCTGTAGCAGACATCGCTAGTACACTCTGCTTTCTGCTCCTCCAATCCACAACTCCTCCATTAATGACAAAGACATAACCCGTCTGAGACTTCGTATCATCTTTATCACCTTTCCAAGAAGCATCGCAGTAACCTGTAACATCAAGTTCTGCAGATGGAGTACCCCCATAAACTAAGAACATCTCTTTAGTAGCCCTAAGGTACTTAAGAATATTCTTAACAGCAGTCCAGTGAGCTTCACCTGGATTCTGCTGATATCGACTGGTTAAATTATGAGCAAATGCCACATCAGGCCTTGTGCTTTTTACCGCATACATAATAGATCCCACAACCGAAGCATAAGGGACTCTCTTCATGCGTTGTACCTCTTCAGGTGTTGAAGCACAAACTTTATTGCTCAAGCCATGTTGTTCTTGCATTGGCAAATATCCCTTCTTGGAATTTTGCATACTGAATCTCTTCAATATTTTATCAATGTAAGCACTTTGGCTTAATCCAATTAATCGCTGAGATCTATCTCTATATATCTTGATTCCCAGAATAAATGCAGCTTCCCCTAAATCTTTCATAGAAAAACAATTTCCAATATATGCCTTAACCTTTTGCAAACTTGGAATGTCGTTTCCCATGATCAATATGTCATCAACATATAAAATAAGGAAAATCACATTACTCCCACTAGCTTTGTGATATACACATGGCTCATCGAGATTTTGAGTGAATCCATACTTTTTAATCTCACTATCAAATCTCTTATTCCATTGTCGTGATGCTTGCTTCAATCCATAAATGGATCTTTGAAGTTTGCATACACGATTTGGGAATTCAAGATTCACAAACCCCTCAGGCTGCGCCATATAGATGTCTTCATCTAGGCGACCATTCAAGAAGGCGGTTTTGACATCCATTTGCCAAATCTCATAGTCATAGTAGGCGGCTATGGCTATAAGAATCCTAATAGCCCTAATGTCAGCTACAGGAGAAAAGGTCTCCTCATAGTCAACACCAAAAGTTTGAGTATAGCCTTTAGCTACCAAACGGGCCTTATAGGTGTGTACAATGCCATCCATATCAGTCTTTTTCTTGTAGAGCCATTTACTCCCAACTAATTTGGCACCCGGAGGTAGGTCTACTTCTTCCCAGACTTCATTGTCTTTCATGGATTGCATTTCCCCATTCATAGCAACCTGCCATTTTTCCTTTTCAGGACTATTCATGGCAGCTTTATAACTTGTAGGTTCATCAAGATCCCCTAGTAAGTTATCATCACACTCTACATTAAGACATAGACGTGTAGGAGCTTTCACAGGTCTAGTTGACCTTCGAATGGGAACCACTTCAACCTCAGGTGGAGGACCTAAACTTTCAGGTTCCAC
Source organism: Artemisia argyi (assembly GCA_030686995.1). Classification (NCBI taxonomy): domain Eukaryota; kingdom Viridiplantae; phylum Streptophyta; class Magnoliopsida; order Asterales; family Asteraceae; genus Artemisia; species Artemisia argyi. The sequence goes on along the minus strand of CM060685.1, from coordinate 131,604,177 downwards.
AGGAAGTTGGCTAGTATTTTCAAAAGGTGTTGCATCTTCATGATCATCTTCCAGATCATATACTCTCCCACTGAATTCTTGAGATATGAGCTCCTTTTCCAAGAAGTCTCCATACCTTGCAACAAAAACTTTGTTTTCAGATGGGTAATAAAAGTAGTAACCCATAGTTTCCTTAGGGTATCCTACGAAGATGCACTTCACAGATCTTTGTTGGAGTTTGTCTGCTGAGTCACGTTTAACATACGCCTCACAACCCCAGACCTTTAGATAAGACAAGTTAAGAGCTTTTCCAGTCCATAACTCATATGGAGTCTTATCCACCTTCTTTGTTGGAACCATATTAAGAATGCGAACCGCAGATTCTAAAGCATAATCCCAAAACGAATAAGGAAGAGTTGTTAGATTAAACATAGATCGTATCATATCTTGCAATGTACGATTCCTTCTCTCAGATACACCATTTTGTTGTGGAGTATATGGAGAAGTAAGGTGCTGGACAATTCCCTCCTTAGCTAAATAATCTATAAACTCTTGACTCAGGTATTCACCACCTCTATCGGATCGAAGAGCTTTAATCTTCTTTCCAAGTTGCAACTCTACTTCTGCTTTAAACACTTTGAATGTTTCAAATACCTCATGTTTATGTTTAAGTAAATAAACATAACCATAACGACTATAATCATCCGTAAATGTTAAGAAGTAGCTAGCACCTATCCTTGACACATGTCTAAGTGGTCCACACACATCTGTGTAAATAAGACCAAGTAGATCAGTTTCCCTTTCAATCCTATTTTTAAAGGGTTTCTTTGTCATCTTCCCAGCAATACGAGATTCACACTTATCAAATGATTCATCATTGATCTTATCTAAAAGCCCATCATGTTGCAGCTTTTTCATGCGAGCCTTGCCAATGTGAGCAAGTCGACAATGCCAAAGGTAAGACGAATCCAGACTTTTCTTGATTCTCTTATTATTGATGCTATACATTGAATTATTATTAACAAAAGCATTATCATTATCATTATCATTTATATCAATTTCAAAAATACCATTCACAACAATAGCATTAAAATAAAAAACACCATTATAAGAAACAGAAATTCCATTGCTAGAAACAGTATGATGGAATCCAAGGTTCAACAAACATGAAAATGAAATTACACCTCTAACAATTGACGGTGCATAATGACAATTATTTAAAGATAGTTCAAGGCCCGAAGGCAACACTAAATTAAATACGCCTATAGCTTCAACTTCTGCATGTGCTCCGTTACCCACGTGCAAGAATTGTTGTCCATAGGCCAGCTTTCTCTCAACTCTAAACCCCTGCAAGGTATTGCAAATATGAATGCTACATCCCGTATCATATACCCAAGAATTCATTTTAGGAGTAAGAGTGAATAATTCAATCATAAAGAACGCACCTGAAGTACTGGGGTTACCAGCCTCATTATTCTGCTTCTTTTGTCGCAAGTCATGAATGTAGAGTGGACAATTGCGCCTCCAATGGCCCTTTTCATGACAGTGGTGACAAGCCTGATCCTTCTTGTTTGGAGGATTTGCTTTCTTTTGCTTAGGCTGATGCTGATTCATCTTGGGTTGTGGTTGATAGGCCATGACCTGCTTGCCTTTTCCACCCTTCCCAATGCCTTTGTTCACATGCGATTTCTTTTGGATTCTCCCCTTGAATCGCCAACACTTGCGGGGTAGGAGCCTTGCCCTTGGATGGTAGACTTTTCTCATAATCAACAAGCAATGCGAGTAATTCTGAGACTGTCTTCCCCGAGCAATGCATGTTGAAGTTCTGCACAAAACCAGCAAAGTCCTTGTTAAGGGACCTGTTGATTAAGTGCACTTGCACATTCTCGGGGTAACCAAATCCAATTCTGTGAAGTTGATCAAAGGATTCTCTCATCTCAATCACAAAATCTTCAACTGGTTTACCATCACCATGTTTGCAGCTGTGTAGTTTGTCAAGAGACTCGTACAATTCAACTGCAAGAGGCTTTTCATAGGACTTTCGAAGTTCATCAAGCATATCCTTGGGATAGGAATACTCGTACTTCTTTTGCAATTGAGCATTCATACTAGTGAGCATTAAACAAGCAACCTCATTATATTTATTATGCTCAAGTGTCCAAGCCTCTTTTACAGCTGCTGGTTCAGTAGCAGCAGGCTCTACAGGGCAATCATTCTTCAAATAATCGAGTTTTCCGGTCGCTCTCAAGACAATTCTAAGCGATCGGTACCAATCATTGAAGTTCTTTCCAGTCAATTTTTCTCTTTCAAGATGACTCTTGAAAGCAGAAATCACAGATGGGTTATCGGGTTGAGCCATATCTATAGATAAAAGTTCAAACATTAGTATTTTCGATGATAATATCTTCAAGAAAATATAATACCCAAAGGCTATATTCATATAACCAACTAATTTTCTTGAAAATCTAGGATCCAACTTTACATAGTTCCACCACATCAGTTGATCTGCTAGTGGTGAAAGTACAAAAGATGGTAATCTGTCGAACAATAATTGGCAAACAAAATTTCCAATTCCTAGACCATTATGGGATTTACTACAAATTGATTCATCAATTTGACTTGTAAGCATGTTTCATCCCATCTCATGCCTTAAGTTCTAGGTCTCACGCACAACTTAATTAAGTCGTCTACCTTAGAAACATGTAAAATTACAATTATGGTCTCACGCGCTAAAAGAATTTTACCTTGTCATAATAATTTAGCCTAGGTCTCACGTTTACTAAATTAGAATTTCAAGTGTTCCTTATAGATAGATGGCATGTAACTTAAATTTTAGGGTATTCAATTTTGGTGTGTCAATCAAAATATGTATAAAGATGCATGCACTCATCTTTATAGCATAGATTTTCAAAACCTTTTTATAACCAATTCGTGAGATTAATACACAAAGTTTTACTTGAGGTTTTAAAAAAAAACCCTAAGATGACTTTCTACAAGAATGATTTTAAAAGAAAATCTTTTAAGACATATTCAAGATTGTGATAACCAAGGCAGACTCTAGGGCTCTTTGCTAAGCCTTCAAATCACGATTATGAATCTTGTCTTAAAAGAGTTAATTTTAAAAGCATGTTTGTACAAAACATCAATCAAGCAAAATTCTATGGATTCAATCTCAAAACATATAATAAAGTATGAATCTTGCTAGTCTCGCCTTGGAGCGAATTACCGTGTGAAGCGAACCGTTGTTGGCACATAAGACTCCGCAAGATTCAATCTTTATCACTTATGGTTTCACCATTATTAGTCCGTATTATTTTCTTTATGAAAATTACCCTTTTTTATTGCTTACATCAAGTCAAATATTAAGAAACAATAAAAACAAGTAATTCAAGACAAATCAACAACTAATAATAACAAAGGTGAAACAAATAGCCACATGCAATCCTTATTAAGAAAAGATCCTAACAAAATTAATTCTAGGTGTAATTATGCATGCAATCAACTAAGGCCTTCCCCTCTTAATGGAGGTGGAGCCACATACATTGACGAATCAATTGTGTAGGCCATAGCTAATTAACACACCAAATAGCACGTAAATTAATTTTAATAATTATTATTGAGGTCTTCCCCAATATTAGATCTATCTTATACATGTGACAATTAAAACAAACAAGATCCATGACTAACATGCATGTTTCGTCACGGATAAAACCTAACAATTAGCACATAGGTCACAAGGTATGATCACAAAACCGGTTAAAGACCTAGGGTTTCTAGTGATTACCAATTAATCAATTAAACCACAAACCCTAATTAGGGTTTTAAGTGGAAATCGACCCCCCCCCCATAAATTAGGGTTAGGGTTTCAATTTTTTTTTTTTAAATAAAATAAAAGAAAACCCTAGATCAAAACATGTATCTAAAACAATTAAAGATCTGATTTTATTTAGTTTTAGTAATTAATTACATGTTATCCATGGCTCGTGATGCCACTGTTAGAATTATACAATCAAAGTACACATATTGCGGAAGCTAGGATCAAGAATAACACGTATAAAGATAAATAAAACATAAATAGTAAACGTACCCGATGCACTTCAAATAAACCTTGATTCTTGTACAAATAGATGAATGATAAACCCCTTACCGTTTTGTTTATCGATCTCTTGATAATTACTAAAGTAAGTAATTACCTCGTTCTTGTACACACAAACTACCAACGAATAAAGGTTTGATGCAAGTAAACAAAACACTTAATTTGGTTTAACCAAAATCGACCCAAATCCCTTGGAGGGGGGGTTGTGCCGATCGGCCAAGAAAGAAAAGAGGTAAAGGAAAACTTTAGGGTTTGTGTGTGTGCACAAAAGATGTAAAACCCTAATCCTTGGCCTTGTATATATACTAGAGGATTTCTTGGTGATCAAGCAAGGGTGGATCGACCCATATGGGTTGGGTCGACCGGCCTAGGCACCCCCATAGGTGTTCTAGATCCTTCTTGACTCCCAAATTTCATTCTACTCCTTATCTTTCGTTACTAATGATAGTTAGTCCATACGGTTAATAACTAACGACCATTTAGTCCATTAAGTGTTTATAAATATATATATATATATATATATATATATATATATATATATATATATATATACACGATACATTTAACATATATATATTTATTATACATTATTCTTGTTTGTAAAGTGTGCAATCCCGAGGTCTCGGGTTCGATACTAGACATTTACATATTAATGTTTATACGTAACATTTAACACAGTTGTCTACTTCTGTTGAGAGACTAGCTACGAATTACTTGCGTAACCGTGTTAGATGTGACTATTAGAACCGTAGGTAAAGCAACTGATCTCATTACACATGTTTCATTGACAGGTAAATTAATTATCGATGTTGAGTTTCTTGATCTTAAAAGCACATCTACAAACATAATTCAACCATTTGATCACTTCAGTAATTTAGCTTTTACGTGATGTTTTCTGTTTTTTAAAAGGATGTTACTTTGGATGTATAATGAAGAGGCATTTGGGATTTGCTAATTTCAAACTATTTATCTGTGTTGAAGTCGTACCAATATGCTTATATGCTCTAAAGAAGTATATACGCGGTTTTTATCCGAACACTAAAAAAGGGTTACAAACATTTAAAAAAGCAATCTGAAACACCTTCTTAACTACATCATTAACTTATGGTGGGTGAACTGAAAGTTATGACTTCAGCAACTATAGATATAGTAGTGCGATTGACAAACTAACAGTTTGTTAGTTTTAGATGATACGGAATTTCCCTTATATCTTCGGTACAACCGGTTATTTCGTTTGGAGAGAAACAAAGATTGTTTGGTTATTGATTGTATCTTTAATGGAGAATGGCGTTGGAATTGGTCTAGATCAGAGTTGGGGACTTGTAATATGTCCTCTCTTAATACGTTAATGGTTGAGATTGGAAACATGGAGATAACTTCTGTATCCGATGCATGTGTTTGGTCGTTAGCGAATGATGGTATGTTTTCTGTTGGAGTCACGCGTCGATTTTTAGATGATCATTTTCTGCCTTCTTTGGTTCCCTCGACGATTTGGGAAAAAATGCTTCCCCGGAAAGTTAACATATTCCTTTGGCGTTTGATGTTGGATAGACTTCCTCATCGGTTGAATCTTTCTTCTCGAGGTATGGAAATTCAAGAGATTTTATGTCCGTCATGTCATGGAAGCGTGGAATCAAATCAACATATCTTCTTTGCTTGTAGTATTGCTCGTAGTATATGGCAGCTCGTTCGCCGGTGGTGTGACATATCTATGCCACAATTTGACTCTATCGATGATTGGCGAGAGTGGATGAGCTCATGGTCCACATCTTTAGCGAAGAAGCAACGTATTTTTGTCATTTCCGTGGCTTCTTTATGGGTGATATGGCGTTATCGAAATAGTGTCATTTTTAACTCTCAATCTATGAGGAAATGTGACATTTTCGATAACATTCGTTTGTTTTCTTTTTTTTGGATTAAATTTAGAGGAGGCAAGTTTAGTAGTTGGACTCATTGGTTAAATTCTCCTATGTACTTCTAGCTTCTTGCTAGTGTTTTTCTGTTTTTATATATCATGTTTGTTGTTCCAAAAAAAAAAGATGATACGGAATACTTTTTTTTTTTATAAAAACTTTTTTGTAGAATGTCCCATACATTATTTTTTGGACTTAAATAAACCAGGTATTAAATGACGACATAAATGCAGGTGTTAATTTGGAATACTGATGTGTGGGGTATGGGACTCGAGCTACATCTTTGTACGGTTGTACCAGTCACATCCTTCTTAATGGAGAGGCATTTGGGATTTTTGATGATACGACAAAACACTGTGAGGAACATGAATCTATTGGGGTGGGTTAAAACCCAGTTGATTAGACGGCCAAAAGGTCGGAAACCATGGTTACCGGAAAAAAAGTTAGTTATTATAGCATAAGTTTCAATTATTTTAGTTGTAAAAATGCTATAAATTAATTAAATGTATTGACCTTTTTGAAGTATAATACATAAACAGTTCAACATGTATAAATTGCATATTGGCTTTAGGTGCTTTTAATATATTTGGAGAGTGTTTGTTGAAAAATGGACAAAAAAAACTATGTGATGGAATTTAATTAGCACTTATACAGGAAGAACAAAACCTATAATTGTGTAACAAGTTGTTTCATTGTCTGTGTAGCGGGAGATAATTAATTTGACTTTAAATTTTTTGCCACTGTGTTAGCTGCTGTGATATGCATATGGTTAATGTTCTTACTCTTCTTAGGGGGTGTTTGACTAAGCTTATATGATGGGCTTATTAGCTTATAAAGGTCAATAAGCCTAAACCAAGTGTTTGGGGGAGGCTTATATAAGTGGGCTTATGAGCTTATATAAGGAGTTTTTATTCAACCCCAAGTGTGAGGAGAAACTTGGACTTTGTTAAATTAGAAAAGACATATATTTAAGTTAATTTTTATGTTCATTTATTATGCAATTAAATACATAATTACTTTAAATATAAAAAGAATAGACTATTTAATGTGGTTTAAGCAATGCTCGACGGGCATTATTTAGCAAAACCATTTATGTTTATTCGAGTCTAAGTCAAAAAAATTAACACCTTAGTTACATTATTCAAGAATTTTAAAAACTACCTCACCATGCCTGGCTGTTAAAAATCTTATTCAAAATAAAGGATATTAAGAATTTGATAATTCTTCATATGTTTCAATACTTTATTATATTATATGTATTAAATCATATATACATTATTCAAGTCATGTGGCATTAAGCTTATTTAAGAATATTAATATATATATATATATATATATATATATATATATATATATATATATATATATATATATATATATATATATATATATATATATATATATATATATATATACACCTCTTGCGTTTATGGGCATTATAAATACACATAGTCGAGCTTTCTTTATCGTATAATACAATATTAAAAACCATAAATAAAACAAGATATAGATTAAATTATTTGATTTTTAATAAATAAAAACACATTATTCAAAAAATTAGAAAAAAACTCCGCGCGTGCGCGGGCATTATAAGTAGTTAACTAGCTAGAAAAAGTTTATAAATATCCGTCAAATATCAATTGTACAAATTATTAACGGAATAATCACTTCATCTAATACCTAAATAACAACCTCAACTCAGTTCAACCGATATTAATTCACAAACAGTCTTAAAAACACATACTGAACCTAAGTACTAATTCAAAAACTAACATCTCATTCAAATACATTCGAGGATCTAATATATCATCCAAATCCTACGAATTCATAGGCAACAATATCAATTCCATTGAGAGATATAAACAATTATATACATCATCAAAACATCAATAATTGATCCACAGTAACAATACTACGAATAAAAAATAAAAAATAAAAAATAAAAAATAAATAAAAAAGACATGATAATCACTGCCAAATTGGGTACTAATTAACTACTAAATGAATCGATGAAAAAAAAAAGTGTGAAAGCAAAGCGAAAAATGGATAAATGTAGCAAACTAGCATCCGAGCCCTAGAAATTCATAGGCAACAAAATCAAAACTGATGCTACATACAAGAACTTATAACCATCATTGTAACTAGGGGTGTTCGGTTTTCGGGTTTGTGGGTTGTATGGTTTGGGTTTATCGGTTTGAAAATTTCTAAAGTTAAAATCAAAACAAAACCAAACCAATTATAAAACGGGTAAAACCAAACCATACACCAAATTAGAACTCGGTTTGGTTTCGGTTTAAACCATGAAAACCAAATTCAAGTAAACATAAAAATATGATCTAGAAGTTATAAATAAAAACCTGAAAGTTCCGATAAAATTAAAAAAAATCAAAAGGTCTCACAAAGTGCTCAAGTAAATAAACAAAACAAGACATTAAGAAACCAAAAGATTTCAAAACTTAAAGGAAGTAAATGAAAGCGATACAAGATAAATTTCTTCAACACAAATATTTTGAAGTCTTATTAGCTTGAATATTCTATCTTTAAGCATTCCAAACCTAGTTGAATATCAGAATTTTTATCTAGGATGATAAGAAAGATACTAGATATATTTATATTATTATTTTATTTTATGTAAAAAGAGATATTTGGTTTCTTCGGTTTGATTTGGTTATATCTTTGTCAAACCATAAAGGCATAAACCAAACCAAACACCAATTAAATACTTCGGTTCGGTTTCAAACCAAACCATACACCAATTAAAATCTTCGGTTTGGTTCTATTCGGTTTCAGTCTGGTTTATTTTTCGGTTTGTTTGGTGTCAAACCAAACACTGAACACCCCTAATTGTAACATCATAATCATATTCACAATCTAATTGCGTACTAATTTAAGTACTAAATCAATCATTGATGAACATTAACAATATGAAGCGAAAAAACATCATAATCATTATCAATAATTGACGAGTAACCCAAGCGAAAATGCTAAATACGCTAAACGAAGTGATAAAACAACAATTGTAACAAACTAGCATTCAAGCCCTAGAAATTCAAAGCAAACAAAATCATAACTATTGCTACATAAAAAGTTTAAAACACTTATAATCATCATCGTAACATCATAATCATATTCACGATATAATTGTGTACTAATTAAGTACTAAATCAATAACTGATGAACATTAACATTACGAAGCGAAAAAACATCATAATCACTATCAATATTTGACGAGTAATCAAAGCGAAAAAATGATAAATACACGAAAACAAAGCGAAAAAAGGATAAAAACTTAAAAACACTTGTAATCATCATCGTAACATCATAATAACAACCAAATTAAGTACTAAATCAATCATCGAAGCGAAAAAATGATAAGTTTATGAAATTCGAAACGCGAAACGATAAATTGACCTTGAAGACAGAGCTCCAAACTAGATCGGTAACATGATCTCTAACAGGACGGGGAAAATCAACTGGCTTGTAAATGTAATCCATTGATTAGTAGAGATATTTTTGTTAAGTAGTAGCTGAGTTGGGATTTGAAGATGATGAACAGTGATAACATATAAATGATGTGGTATTTATACTGGCTAGATACTAAGGCGGGAGTCATATTTTTTCTCTTTTGTTTGAAACGACCATGTGTGGTGTTAAGCGAGTATGTGTTTTAAGAGCGTTGGGTACCATAACGCCGACCCAGGCGTTATGCCGCGTTACGACACACGTCCCACCTCGCGTTGCAACGTCATTGGTCCCGGAGTTATCCCACCAACGTGCGTTGTAACGTGTTTTTCTTTCTTTCTTTCGATTTTTATGTGTGTTTATGTGTTGTTTTGGTGTGTGTTGAGAGTGCGTGTGCAGGTGTGTGTGGTGGTGGAAATGAGGAAGAAGGTGAATAGTATTATTTTATATAAGAAAATCCATTGGTAATGTCAAAAGTCATGTAAATTGTGGGGTGGTGTTTGCGAGTCAAATGGTTGAATATATATATATATATATATATATATATATATATATATATATATATATATATATATATATATATATATATATATATATATATATATATATATATATATATATATATATATATAGGGTAGGGTTCTAGAGAAAAGTGTATTTGAGTAGAAAAGTGAGAAAAAAGGTTATAAGGGTCGAATTTAACAATAGTCGAAAGTTTAGGGGGGGAAACTGAAAAAATTATACCTAACACGGGACACGCACAAAAACACGCATCTTCTCTCATACCACCACAAACCACACACACACAAAACGCGTTTTATCTCTCCTTCTTACAATCTCACCGTTTTTTAATTTCCGATCTAATTTCCGATAAAAAACACAATAAATCCGATCAAATAACATCGTTTTTTTTTTTCCGATCATCATAAAAATGGCGAAAAAAAGATTTAGGAACCGTAAGTGCACTAATTTTATGTATTCCGATCATGATTTTTTTATTTTTTTATTTTAATTTTTTAATAAATCTCTTAATTTCATTTTTTTTGTCACTTTCAGCTACTCGTATAAGTCCCCGAACAATGGAGAAGATAAGAAGCATAGAACAAAATCAGGAAGAATGTAAGAATTATACATATGAATAAGTTATATTATTTTCTTTTTAGTGCATCTGAGTCAGTTATATTTATGTTTCTTTTTAGTGCATTTGATTAAGTTATATTTTAGTGAATGTAAAATTTTAATGACCGCTAAAATTTGTTATAATATGTTAGTGCATCTGTATGTATTAGTTTAGGGCATATGTATGGAATAAATTAGTTAATCATTGTATATATTTGTATGTAAAATTTTAGGGCACCTATTTGTAAAATTTTAGAGCACATGTATTTAAAATTTTGGGGCATATGTATGGAATAAATTAGTTAATAATTGTATATATTTATTAGTAAAATTTTAGGGCACCAGTATGTAAATTTTTAGTGCATCTGTATGTAACATTTTAGGGCATATGTATGTAACATTTTAGGGCATATGTATGGAATAAATTAGTTAATAATTGTATATATTTGTTAGTAAAATTTTAGGGCACCTGTATGTAAAATTTTGGGGCACCAGTATGTAAAATTGTAGTGCATATGTATGTAACATTTTAGGGCATATGTATGTAACATTTTAGGGCACCTGAATGTAACATTTTTAGGGCATCTGAATGTAATATTGTAGGGCATCTGAATGTAATATTTTAGGGCATCTGAATGTAATATTTTAGGGCATATGCAATATTAGTGTATTGGATTAAGAAGGCATTTTTATGGAATACTGAAGCAGTTTTACGATTGTATTAATTATTTTTCAATCATAATTTCAGCAACCAAACCGGAAACCGAAGCTTATTCTGAAAATGAAGCCGGGAGGTCACAAAATAGTAAGTCAAGTGATCACATTTGACAATTTTACTTTACATTTGAGTAATGCTATTTACATTTGAGTAATGCAATTTCAAGTTTTATTTAAACTCATTGTCATTTGAATTTCAAGATTTTTATCGGTTTAAAACTTACAATTTCTGTTTTCACAATCTCATATCAGGTTATCGTACCTTTTGTGAGCTTGTGATAGTTTACATTATGTTTTAATCTAAAATTTTATCAAAATTCAAACTTAGTCAAAATCAAACGTCAAACGTTTATGATGGTTTTCTTCTTTTGAAACCTGCTTTTTCTGTTTTTCTAAACCTAGTTCATGCTTATTTGTCACAAGTTTTTAATGAAATCCATCTCTTGTAACGAAAAATTACTTCAGTTTACCCATTAGGGGGTGTTTGGCACAATTAGTTTTTATTAGCTAAAATTTATTTTGTCATAAATATAAACTTGAATCAGTTTTAAATTGTTGTATTGTGCAGTTTTTAACCATTTCAAACTAGTTTCAAGTAGTCTATAAGTTGCTTAGTGTGTATTCTAAAATTTTTATTTTCTAACTATGTTTAGAAAGTCACTAGTGTAGAATCAGTTTTAGCCCTTGTTTGTTGTTTACTTAGCTTTAATTTAGATGCAAATAGGATATACAGTAAACTAGATATCATACCTTAGAATGCCAGCAGCCTATAGTTTGTTAAAAACACTCATTTTGACACAATTTTGTTTTTTTTTTTGTTTTTTTTAACTGTTACTGTTACATTAGTATGCCAGCAGCCTATTGTTTTGTAATGTTAGTTTCATTGTTAGTGCATCTGTATGTAACATTTTTAGGGCATCTGTATGTAACATTTTAGGGCATCTGATTGTAATATTTTAGTATCAGTTATAATTTGTTTATTGCACATGTATTAAATATTTTAGTGCACATGTATGGATTATTTTAGTGCATTTGTTATATTTTTGTTATATAACTTTAGTTCATAAGTCGTTATATATGCCGCATCACTAATTATGAATGCGTTCTTGGGCAGGTACCGACTCAAATAAGAGTCAACGCAAAAAGAAAACAATTGCAACCAAAAAAAGGAAGATAAGAGAAGAAAAGGTAAAAAAGAATGCAAAAATGACAAAGAAACAAAAAGTCATAGAAGATGATGCAAACAACAAACCGACAGTGGTTTTTCCAGCAATTAAAACTAGGTCCTCACCAAGAGACATAGTAAAAATCTTAAAAGGGTTGACAGATAATCAGAAGCAAAATGTGAAAGAAATGGGTTTTGAATCATTGCTGGACGATAACTTCAATATAAACACAACACCGACAAAATTGGGATATTGGGTGGTTCAACAATTTGATCCTAAAACGTGCACAATCAATATGGGAGATGGAAGGGCAATTCTGATTACTGCGAAGATGATAAAAGAAATGCTGGGAATTCCAATGGGAGATACTGCAGTGACACAAGTACGTTTTGCAACAACCGAGTACCCATTGATTGTTAGATGGAGGCATACGTACGACTATCCAGATGATAGATTCTACTTAACAATAGTGGTGGAGAAGCTACTGACTGAACATCATACTGGATTAGAATTCAAGCTTAATTTCCTTGTTGCGATTATTTCAATTCTCGGAGCTTGTACGAAAAATGGACTGGTGAACCAGAAGTTTATACAATGCATCGAGAACGAAGAAGACATAAAGAACATGGACTGGTATACCTACTTGCTGGAAGTAATGAAGAAAGCAAAATCTGAATACACAAAAACAACCGGTTTCGGAGGGCCGCTTCTATTAATGGTGGTAAGAACAAAGTGAATCAAAATTATATTAATATTTTATTTTTTTACATATGTGTGACAATTTTTAGAGCATCAGTATTGAAAAAAAAAAAAAAAGCATCTGCATATAATATTATATAAATTATTATGCATTTTGATTTGTATATTTATGCTTATTTATGAATTTAATTACTTTACAGCTTTTGTATCTAAATTCAACCATATTAGAGGAAGTTGAAATTGCCCAAGAAAGCCCAGCCATAAAGGCATGGGACACACAAAAATTGAAGAGAAGGGAGAAACAGGAGATTGGCATGGGTGGATTTGGAATGTTGCCTATTAAAGAAGGGTTGCAGTACATTGAGCATAGAAAGAAAATAAAGATGACAAAGACAAAAGTACAGGAGTTGAGAGAACACCCAGAGTTGGGTATATACATAAAAAATTAGTAACGTATCAGATTTATCATATATTACAATATTAATCGATTTACAGTAAAACGTATCCGATATATCATATAAAGGTAGTTGAATAACTTTATTAATCGATTTACAGTAAAACGATTGGAGTATGCTCAACAAGAGATAGTACGTCAGGTTTATACACCAAGAGTTGATTTGGAAGATGGAATTTGCGGCATTGGTGAAAGTTCAGAGAGAATTGAAGCAATTAAAAACTTTCAAAAGAAACCAGCCGAGGTAATCTGATATAGCAACACACTTGCGGGAAGGTGTTGGGATGGAAGTATTTGAAAGAATTTCATGATTAACAAAGAATTAAAATTGGAATATATGTCATTGGGAAAGCCAGGATGCTGTTTCAATTAATATCAATGGTCCCGATGTCGATGTTGTTTTGTATAAATAATGACTTCCCGAATTACCATTAACTATTAGCATAGTAGGTGTTAGGTTTATATTTAGTATCATGTGTGTGTAAGAACGGATCAATGTAAATATTGTTTAATTATAATGAAGATGTATAATTAGTAATAATTGATGTTAGAGTATATGATCGATCACGTGTTAGATAAATCAAATGATATATGTTAATGCATATGTATATTATAATTAGTGCATCTGTTATTTATAATTAGGACACCTGTTATTTATAATTAGGGCATCTGTTATTTATAATTAGGGCATCTGACATATAAAAATTATAGCATATGCAGTATATGTCTAGTACGTCAATAATACACTAATACAATGTTACTGGAAAAACAAAATGTTTCAGGACATGAAGATAGAAATAAAAAAGGCGTTGTCAATAACATGAAATATACAAAGCATTGTTGATGAAATGCTGGAAATGGCTGCGATTTCTTACCCTGAAGATGAAGATCTCAAATCACTAATTGAATCAAGAAATGAGAAGATTATGAAAGCGTTCAAACCTGGAAAAATCGCCGCTGCACTTGAATCGGAAAACGATATAAATGATGAACATATAAATGATGCGCATATATCACAAGAAGAAAATGATATAAGCACAGATGATTTTTTAGGAGGGGGACCAGATATAGAAACCGTTATGGAAACACCCGAAGAGAATTTGGAAACGAATGAGGGAAATAAAGTAAGTGAGGAATCTGATGGTATGAATAAAGGAGAAAATGTTAATGGCGATATTGAAAAAGAAGGGAATGAAGGTGTAGACATAGAGTTGGTTAAACAGGTTGGAGAATCACCGGAAACTGCTGGAAATGTTGGTATAAATGAATGTGGAGACGATAATGAAGATCTAGTTTTAAATGAGGTGAATGAAGGTGGAAAAAGTGCATACGTGGGGTTAAATGAAGTTGAAAAGGATGCCGAAAAAGTAGTTGTGAATGAAATAGTTGAAGACGCAGATGTAAGGTTTGTTGGAGAATCACCAGTGGAAGAATCATCGATAAAGTATAAAAGGAAAAATAAAATTAAAGTTGGCGAAAGGACTATAAGCCAAATTATGGAAAGATTCGTAAACAAAGGGGAAGCTACTAGATTACCAAATCTTTCAATCCCGGTCACAACTGAAAAGGCTTTAGATGTTACAGAAACTGTTAAAGTTTCAAAAAGGCAATATATTGATTTCACGCCACCAAGCTTCAATCTGTTTTCGCAAGAAGATGAAATGAACAATATAGAAACAGAATTAAACATTGTAATGAAACTTCCACTGACACAACCTTCAGAAATGGAAACCGAAGACAAGCATAAAAGTGGAGTGGTGAAATCAAAAAATGACAAATTGGTTAACCCTTTAAAGGATAGTTATATGAACGAAAAGGACGGTGTAACAAGGACTGAAGCAACAACACAGATGGATGATGTTGATAATGTTCAAGAAAGTGCAGGAAAAGCAGGTAAATCCATTCAACAAAATAGGGAGGAACCTAGGTCTGAACATGTGATTGTCGATACGGTCCTTCAAAACAAAACAAACACGCACCAAACATTTATAAAAAGACCTAAGGTGACAATAAAGATATCAGAAGGGTTGAAAAAACAAGGTGATTTAACAATTCATAAAACTGGTGCGGATAAAGGTAGACAAGTGCTTACGTCTGATGAGGGAAATCTTTCGACCACTGGAGCAATTAGTGCGGTGCCAATAAGCTTTATGAGACCAATGGAACAAGGAAATGAAGTATTAGGGAAAAGAGTGAGCAATCCTATTGAAGTACTATTGTCTCCATATGTCAAAAGAAAGGTCAGCATCACCACAAATTTGCAAAGTGATGAGAAAGCAATAGCTGATTACATGTTCAGCGGGATGCTTCCTTCTATGTGAGTAAAATATAAATACTAATTTTATAAAGAATAAATTTAGTGCATCATAGAATTATTGTTAATGCATCCATGTTTTGAAGTAATACATTTACGTGTGACCAGGGATATTGTGTTCAAAACATTCGACATGGAGATCCCGAGGGTAGTATTTGAAAGTTTGTATGGAAGCTTGCCGGTAACAAGCGCTGCAATTGACGTGTGGAGCATAATTCAAAATAATGATGAGAAGTTGAAAAACAAGGTGGCATCGCGATCTATTTTCTGCAAAACTGGCATGCTGGTAAGGAAAACACGTTTAATATCATATTTGCATAATAATGATAATTAGTGAACAATATGTTGTTAGTATGATTAGATAAACACTTATATCACCTATATATTTACTGGTTTTAATTTTTTTGTGAAAAAAATGATGATTGCTATGAAAAAATCTTGTGATATATTGGTAGTAGTGAATCGTGCGATAGATTAATGCATACTATTGAGTATGATTATGCAATACGATAAATATGTGGAATGATGGAACCGGTTGGATACATTGCGTATTTGATAGTGTATTGAAATATTAAGGCATATGTATGATATATTTTTAGTGCATATGTATGGTATGTTTTAGGGCACCTGTATGAATATTTTAATGCATCTGTATTAAAATAATTAGATAAACAATTTAACAACATATATGATTACTAATTTTAATTTTAGTGCATATTTGTTAATAATTTGTTGATAAAGTTATCGTGTTTTGTGTTTTAAAGCTAACACGGAAGGCGGACGACTTCAAAAGAAGGATGGATGGCGTGCTTGAATATTCAACGAAAAAAAATCTTGACAAAGTTGAAATGGTAAGTTATTTTAAATAAAAAATGAATAAAAAATTGATAAACTATATATATATATATATATATATATATATATATATATATATATATATATATATATATATATATATATATATATATATGGTGTTTAACAATATGAATATGAACCAGGTTTTCTTTCCAATGAGAATGGCAAGAGAAAATTATAATCACTGTTATCTCATCGTGTACAATTTGAAGACATGGAAATCATATATAATCGACAACGTGTGAGATCAAAGTCAAGATGTCATTAAGCGGTATGGGGATACTCCAAGAGCACTGGTATGTTTTAAAATTATAGCATCAAAGATAAAAAAATATTGCATCAATGTTTTATTATATTCAAAATCTGAATTTTGGTTTGAAGATAGTTGTTATTATAAACTTCACATATTGCATATATTTATGTTTAAAATGAATTCACCACATTTTTTTAAAAATTTTTTATTTATTTATTTTTTTATGACAGACAAAGATATTTGCAAATTATTTGCAATCTGAAAATCACCCAAATGCAACAAAGATAGCAGTAACGAAAATCAAGACATTGAAGTTGGAGTGGGAAACAAGCATGGACCGTTTCGGATCTGCGATTTTCCTAATGAGGCACATGGAGACATTCTGTGGAACAGAAAAAGAGTTCAAATCAGGACTTAAAAAAGAAGGTTCGGCGCAAAACAACCAACTCACAAGCCTTCGTAAAAAGTACGTGGTAAAGATGCTGATGACTCTTATCAACGAAAAAAGAGAGCAGGTAGAACAAGAATCTAAGAAATACGACAACTTCAACGATGCTCAGAAACAAAATTTAAAGAAATATGCATTCCCAAAGCTTCAAAAAAGGGTCACAAAGTATTTTGAGGATCATGAAGAGAAAATAAGGAAAAAGGTGGAGCTTTTTAGGGAACAAGTCTATTACTGAAAACAATATGATGTAATAAGCTTGATATTCGAACTAGAATTAAGAACTTTTAAATCATTAGATACACAAATTTAACGTAGCATAAAACTAGTATGTTTATGCAAAGTGTGATACACTATGTTTACGCAAAATATGTTATGCAACAACTTTTATGTTTATGCAAATGTATTGATAACAGCTATTGTGTTTATGCAAATGTGTTGATAACGTTTATTGATGTATAAATTCTTACTGCATTTATATATATTAAATATGAAAAAATGCACTAATGAAATGTGTGTATAACATTTAAACATTTGTTCAGATATAATATGATGCATATGTGTGTGGTAAAAAGTGCATCAAGGTTAGGATAAATGGTGCATATGTGTGTGGTAAAAAAGGTGCACACTATGTGTAATGTCACAAATACCTAAATTCAAACTACAATTCATACATAGAAAAATTCAATAAATCCAAATCAAAATTCAAAGTAAAATTCACACATAATATGTTTATGGATAATATACTAGTAACAATATAAATGTGTTGATAATAATAAAACAAACACATGATAAAAAGTGCATCAAGGTTATGATGATTGGTGCATCTGTGTAATGTAAAAAAAAAAAAAAATACAGTATACAAATTACACATCAGACAATATGACATAAACATTAAAAAAAAAAAAAAAAAAAAAAAAAAAAAAAAAAAAAAAAAAAAAAATCCATAAATCCAAATAAACTTCAAAGTACAATTCTACAGAATCCAAATCAAATTCAAAGTACTCATCATACAGAATGAGATTTATTTTTGTTGCAGAAGTTCATTATTCAATCATAAATCCTAAAAAAAATAAAGGGATAGAATTTTTTTTGAGAACAAGTATATAAAAGCCACATATGAGAAACATAATGGTCCATCACTCCTGGTAATCCACATCAATAGAACGAGTAGAACGGGTTGATCTTTTGCAAGTACCACTGATGCTGTTCTTGTACGGGCAGGTTCTAGAGTTGTGACCTTCAGCCTTTCCACAGGTAAAGCAAGTTCTTCTCTTCTTTGATGCTTCAGCCTCTTTGCGTAAAATTTCATCCATGTTCTTCCATCTTGAGTGGGAACCAGTCCCTTTGTTCTTCGATTGCTTGGGAACTTTAATCTCAACACCAGCTGGTTCAGTGACACCAAGCACCGAACAGAAAATGTCAGCCTTGTTATTGGAAAGAGAAATAGGAACCTCATCTTCAGCTAAAGACAGCAAATCCAACAATTGCAAACGGTACAGCTCAAGTTTTTCTTTGAACGGCATCAACCTATCAACTGTAGCTTCAACAATCTGGCGAATTGCGCGATGAGCAGAACAAGAACTTGACTCAGAAGCATTCACAGACACATCAAAAGAAATACTATCCGGAGTCTTTGACCATCTATCGAAAACATACTCTTTTGGAAAATCTTGAACATTGTTCATCCTCAAAACGTAAAAAATGTGAGGGCATAGAAGACCAAAAAGGTCAAAACGCTTGCACAAACAAGTAACAGTCATATCAGATGAACAATACAACACCTGAAAAAAATAAACAACAAATTAATGCATCTGTGCATAGAATAAAGGTGCATCAGTTTATTATCAATATGTTTATATATTAAAAAAAAAAATCAAATATATAAGTAAATAAAAAATAAAATAAAATAAACTATGTAATCAAACATACCTCATACACTTCGAACGAATTCTTGTCCTTCCACTTTTTAACCTCATTATCACGAATAAAGTATTTTACAAACAACCCAATTTCTTCAATGTTGAGAGATAAGCAATGGACAATAGAAGAAACAAGCTCATCTTGAACATCAAAAAACACACTCAACGAGTACAGCTCAGCAGCATCCCTCTCCAATTTCAACTCAGTACGGTATTCAGGTGTATTGTAACGAGATTCATGATCATTCTTCCACTGAATATACCGCTGGGAATCCATAGCACTTTCAAAATGGCTAAGAAACTCAACCAACGTAAGGTGTGGATTTGTAAACTGTCCAAAGAAATGATTTTTAGATTCAGATCTCGAAGTAGTACGCATAAGACCAGACATGTCTTCGTCTCTCAAAAAAGCTGGAATCCATCTAACCCCCATTTCAAAAATATCAGACAACCACTTGTTTTCACTCAGATCAAAATCCGCAATAATACTCGCCCATTCCTCTTCAAATACACTTGGTGAAATCTGGTCATTCCAAACTATCCCACAAAGCCTTCTCTTGAAATCTTAGTTCTTACAAATAGCAGAACCAACCTGTAAAAAAAAATATAAAAAAAACATAAAAAAATAATAAATAAATAAATAAATTAAAAAGTGCATCAGTGTTACATATTAGTGCATCAGTATTATAAAATTAATACAACATTATAACAAAAATCAATGATTAAAACAACAATTTTAAGAGAAAAAAAAACATGTACAAAATCGACATGATGTACATTTGTAACATGAATAGCAAGCACCCATGTTTTTAAAAAAACAATTGTTTTGTTATAATGTTGATGTTTTTTATGTTATTATAAAAGTGCATCAGTGATACATATTAGTGCATCAGTATTATAAAACTAATGCAACAAAATTAAAGAAAAAAAAAATGTCACAATTATTATAAATATACCTTAGTAGTGACCTTCTGCATAATGTGCCACATGCACAAACGATGGCGAGCATTCGGAAAAACATCAGCAATCGCTTGCTTCATCGACGGGTCCTGATCAGTAACA
Source organism: Artemisia argyi (assembly GCA_030686995.1). Classification (NCBI taxonomy): domain Eukaryota; kingdom Viridiplantae; phylum Streptophyta; class Magnoliopsida; order Asterales; family Asteraceae; genus Artemisia; species Artemisia argyi. The sequence continues at coordinate 131,583,721 of CM060685.1, read as the reverse complement.
ACAACTTGTGGGTCAGAACCAAAAGCCTTTTGGAACGCATGAAGAAGCCACTTGTATGAAGATATCGTTTCATCAGATAGAAGTCCAGCTCCAAATGTCACCGAATGGTTGTGGTTATCTATACCAGTGAACGGTACAAAAACCATCTTGTACCTGTAAAAAAAGGTGCATCAGTGAGTATATATATATATATATATATATATATATATATATATATATATATATATATATATATATATATATAAAAGAAAAAAAAAGTAAAAAAACATTACTTGTTAGATCTAAATGTGGCATCAAAAGACAGGATATCTCCAAAACGCTTATAGTTTAACTTCGCAACATTGTCTGCCCAGAATAATCCACTCAACGCATCCCCTTCACCCACATAGTAGTCCATAGAAAACCCTTCACAGTGCTTCTCCAAATTCTGCAACTTCTCAACCGCCATTTGAGCATCACGGTCTCCGATGAACAAATTCATATCACGGCGAAAGTTCTTACAATCTACAGCCGTCACTCCAACATTCTCAAATCCACCATTCATCTCCTTCATCAGCTTAAATGCTTTCACCGGTCCAACATTCGCGTTTGAAACTTCCATAATAAATCGCTGTTTTGAGAATCCCAAGTCTCTTGAATTCATCAAAAATTGCATATCATGTTGTGACACAAGAGGATGGTTATGTTCCGCCACAAACCAATAAACCTCATAAACGTCTCCCTCAACCTTCCTAATCCTCATTGAAGCTGGACAGTCGGTCTTACACGAAGTGTTTTTCCTAAATGGTTTTTTAACAAAAGAGTCGCCAACTTGAGACAAATCAATAGCTTTCCCTTTGTCAACAGAATTACCTTTACACTTAACACATTTTTCACCCTCGTAATCTGATTTATGCTTATCATACTTCAATTCTCTCTTCTTTCCACTTTTCCTACAACTGAAATACTTAATGCTTGGTATACCACTTAAATCATCCCTACATTCGGTTCCTAACTTGATGTCAAAACCTGATATCTTTGCATATTGTCTATAGAAAATGTACGCCTGAGAAACCAAACCAAAGATAGTCCCTTTGGTAGGTGTATCGGCAACACCTACATTAGGAATCCATGTTCTATAATTGCCTAAACTAACACCCACGTCACCAATGCTATCAACACTAGATGAACTACAACTAGGATTCTTAGTAAAACTAGAACTAGCAATGAAACCTGTAAAATAAAAATAAAAACATATATTAAAATATAATTAAGTGAATCAACATACATAATATACATAATATACATAAAATAATGTATAACAGAAACACATAATAATGCATCAACATACATAATACACAGTATAATAATGTATAACAGAAACACATAATGTTATAAAATAGTGCAACAGCGTACATAATATACATAATACTGAATATAACAAACATATATCATAATAAATTCAATTAGTGCATCAGTATATAAAATTAGTGCATCAGTATATATATTTATATACATATATTTTTGACATATGATAATAATAAACTAGAAAATTAGTGCATCAGTATAATCACAAATTATTATTATTTTTTTTTCATTATTTTCTTCATCAAATTCATTCATCACATAAATAGTATATAAAATCAGATAGCATATTAAATAAAATTATTGCATCAGTATACAAAATTAGTGCATCAGTATATAAATTTATATATATATTTTTGACATATGAAAATAATAAACTAAACAATTAGTGCATCAGTATAATCACACATTTTTTTCATTATTTTATTCGTCATATTTATTCATCACATAAACAGAATATAAAATCAGATATCATAATAAATTAAATTGTGCATTATGTAAGAACTATAATCACATAAACGTATTATAAAATTAGTGCATCAGCATAGATTATTTATTTATTTATTTATTTATTATTTTTTTTACATCTGATAACAATAAAATTTAAAATTAGTGCATCAGTATAATAACACAAAAATTTTCATTATCTTATTCATCACATAAAACACACTAATCGGTTTTGAAATCACATAACCACAATAATCACTATAAATCACTATAAATCACACTAATCGGTTCTGAAATCACATAAACAATAATGAACCAGAAAAAAATTGGTACAAAATCATATAAACGTTTCTAAAATCACATAAATTGAACGTTTAATGAAAGTTAACCGATAAAAAAATCAATTAACGATGCGTATAACAGCTAAAATACGATTAATCTTCAATTTTAACTAATAAAATTAAAAAATTATAAAAAAAAACAGTTAAAAACCCTTACAATTAAGGTCGGATTGAGGCATCTTATTGAAATCGATTGCACGGACCTAAGAAAAACGTGAATGCGAGTAAAATAAGAGAATTATTGTTTGGATTTTATAGGGAGATGTAGAGAGAAAAAAAGGAAACGATTGATTAAAAAAGTGAAGAAGAATACGGATGATATACGATTAAATCAGTGAATTTACAAAAATGCTTAATCAGTCCTTATAAAATTGTAAAAGTTACAATTAGACCCTTGTAGTTGGGTGGAAAAAAAGGGGGGGAGATGGAGGGTGAGAGTTGTACACTTTTCCCACTTTTCCACCAAGGTGGGGTTTTTTCATGAACCAATATATATATATATATCTTTTATATAATAAAGGAATTACATTATTTCGGAGTTTTTTTTTACAAAACAATCTTATAGGAAAAAAAATTGGACCAATAGGAGAGCTCAATTTTGACACATAGGCGAAATCAAGCAATATGATTGGCCAATAAAAAGTCAAAATTGAATTGATTTTGGTCAAACTTTAATAAATTTGGTGGAGAATTTGGTTGAGAAAAAGAAAACACATAAAAATATATGTGTCAAATTTATGAAAACAAAAACTTAAAAAAAGATGAGATAATTAATAAAACTTTAGTGGTTGAATTTTAAATATATTATATAGAGTTAAGTGTAAATTGTAAGTCTCCATGTTTTTAAATAACTTTAGATAATATACAAATAACCCCCTATACTTTATAATACATGAGTATTAGTATTAGTTTGAGACTTTCATCCATTAAAATTACAAAATTTTGTTTCATCTACTAAAATATTTTTTTTACTATGTACGTTAAATAAGAACTCATGTTATCCTATTTAAAAATATAATTTATGCGTACACGGGTTTGAATATTAAATACGGAAAAATTATTATTAACGGTAATATAAATATCAAATGGTAAGCATGAGTTACTGTGATATGAAAATAAATATACTCAATTATACTTATAACAACGACTCATGTAATTATTATTTAAAGTTTATATACGGATATCCGGAAAAACATTTGTAAAAAACTTTACGGAGTATATTTTAACTTCATTAACGCTCATTATGTGCTACTAAACTCGCACATTTTGCACAACATGATATCAATAGTTAAACTTAAACAACAATATCAACCTGAACTTCAACATCTATGTCAGATAAACAAAATTAAATCTTTCATCCATTAAAAATTTTCAAAAAATATTAATATATACTTATATCATAATTTTCACGGGTAAATTCTTATGTGTCAATATAGAAACTAAAATTTTAAAATAAATTTGATTTATGTGTAAACCCCGTGCGTGCACGGGACTTATAACTAGTATATATATATATATATATATATATATATATATATATATATATATATATATATATATATATATATAATGTATTTTTCTTAATTATATTTTTAGTTTTATATAATTTGTATTTTTACTTAATAAATGAGAATATGTTTTGTTTAAATAATTGGAAAAGAAAAAAATGGGTCTAAAAAAACTAGTGTTATGGGGTGTTGAGGGGGTATTTGGTGTGTTGGTGTTAAAATATTAAAGCTGGGATGGCTGCACTTTTTTGGTGTTATGTGTTATGGTACCCAACGCTCTGAGGTGTGGTAGTATGTGTGTTTTCTGTGAAGCAGTTTGTGTGTTGTTTGTTTTGTGATGAAAGGATGAAAAAACTTTTTTAGAGTGTAGATAGTTCATGTTTCACATAAAACCCCCACACAACTTTATTATTCATTTTTGAGAAACAATTCTTTTTGTTTTCCTTGAATAATAACACTAAACAATTTAGTAGCAATTCTTAAATAATATTGCCACATGGGAAGTGATCCGGTGGAAAGAAAAATCAAAATGAGAAAAATAAAAAGAATTTATAGCTATACATTTTAAATAAAAGAGATAATCTTAAATGAAGATGCATTTATTTTTGTTAGTACATGTGAAATGTGTGATTGTAGTTTTTCTCATAATTCTCATTTTAATTTTTTCTTCACGTCTGATCTCAACTCATTGTAACACATCAAGTAACACCTTAACCTTATTTTCATTTTTTATTAGGTTTTTATGTTTTTCAAATACTGATAACAATGCCGAGAAATAAAATTTATTATAACTTAAAATGAAACTAACATTTTGTTGACCACTACTGATTGTTTAGCGGTTAACATGAGAAAAATAGATCAAGTAACATAATGGTTTGAAATACAAAGACACATAGAATGTGTTTGTCAAAAATAACAGTAACAGTGAACCATAGGTGTATTTTTCTATATAAGTCGCTTGCTGGCCAAACGATCATTAAAAGTTAGTAGTCCACCGCTCACTGCTCACTACTCTTAATGACCCAGAACACTCTGCGTAAAACATAACTATATAGATGCCTCATATTTACATGTAAAGCTAACTATTTATACTTGTAGAATGTTATCTAAACTTCTAAAGATATGAATAATCTCCTCTATTTACAAACTATATGGAATTTGCGATAAATGCTATATAAACATAGATGAATGTATGTAGAAGCTTTTAGAATATAGATTCATAAATTGTCATTATGAATAAACTTATTGCAAAACTCATATTTTAAGTATAAATAATTAAATTTCTTATTATAGTTAATTGCATTTTTTATCCTTGAGGTATGGTCAAATTGCAGTTTTGGTCCTCAAAACTTTGAAAGTGCTGCTATAGTCCTTATTTTGAAGTTTAGATTGCATTTTTGGTGCTTGAAGAAAGTTAAATGACTAAAATACCCTTTGCCTTCTTCAGAAAAATCAAGGGTAATTTGGTCATTTCACATCGATCAAGGACAAAAAATGCAATACAAACTTCAAAATGGAGACTATCACTGCACTTTCAAAGTTTTAGGGACCAAAACTGCAATTTGGCTAAACCTCAAGGATAAAAAATGCAATTAACTCTTCTTATTAATATTTACATTACTCATCCGTCTCAAAATATAAGTTTATTTTGACTTTTTGATGTCTTTTTTCTCCAACTTTAACCTTAAATATTTTCTTTTATATTATATAATACTTGATGCAAAAATATATAAATGGATCGGATTTTAAATGTATTTTCATTAGTATAATTTTTATCAATTATTATATAATACAAACAAAAATATTTAAGGTCAAAGTTAGAGAAAAAATATTTCAAAAAATAAAAATAAACTTACATTTTAGTTCAGAGGGAGTAACAATTTAGAAAAATGAGTTTAACGAAAATAATTTAAGCTATTAATACTTACATTAAAAAGCATGAAACTCAATTTTTATAAATAACGAGGCATTCATAACCCGTGCTACACACAAAGTTTGTATCTAAGTGTTCATCGCGTAATGTTTGTGTAAATTGTTGAATATACAATAATCTATAACTAAGGCTGTTGCGGGAGATCTTTGTTGATTGTTGAAAGGAATTTGTTAATGTTTACGTAAATGTAACCATTTTGTTGAGTTTATAGTTTATTTCTTGTTGTTGTCTTTGTTATACTTTGATCCGTTGAATGACATCACACTTGTTGCATATTTTTACATTGTTGGTTACAACTTACAAATTAATATTTAAAACACGATGAGCACAACATTAAAATGGACTTTGTTCGCATGCTATCGATTTATTGAAAAGAAGTTGATATAGATATAAGCAAGATGTTTTGAGTCTAAGTATTCACCCAAATATTAGTCTTTGATGATCAGACACTAGTACAATCGAGGCCTTTCCCGACAACTTTTTTACGCCGGTACCGTCGACATGTCGACGGCACCATAGCTTCCCGTCGACATGTCGACGGGGACAAAACGACGGCTGTGCTCCGTCGGGAACAACGTTCTCGTCGACAATCGCCGTCGACATTGTGGGTCCCACATCGTTTTTCAGTCAAACGATTTTGCTGCCCGTCAAATTATTCCCGTCGACATGTCGACGGAAACGTATAACTAATTAACGTTTTAATTAAGAAATGATAATTAGATTTTATATGTTGCCGTCGACATGTCGACGGCACCATTAAACAAAAAATATTCATTTTTTAATTATGTCGTCGACATAATTAAAAAAACAATATTTTTTGTTTAATGGTGCCGTCGACATGTCGACGGCAACATATAAAAATGAATATTGTTTGGTGAACCATGCCGTCGACATGTTGACGGCAGCATTAATTGCAGGCTGCTTACAGCAGGCTGCAAAATTAGCAATTTTCCAGATTTTTTCCGGAAAAAATCTACCAAAACCTGTAAATGTAATAGCACCTATAACCACTCAATATCAACATGTCCTAAACATATAACTCGCCATCGGCTATAACACTTGCAAATTATCGCTAAACACCCTCAAAATGCATAAAAACATATAAAGTTTACAAAACGGGGTGTGGTAATATCTAAACCTAGCTGCCATATCCACAAATATTTCAATATCCCCGACGTTCGAGTCGCCAAAAGGTTAAACTATACAATACTAACATATGGGTCGCCAAAATATTGTTTCAAGCATAAGTACAACACAAAATACCCAAGTTTGTACCTCTACATCCCAAATCACTCATGATCATCACGAGAACCCTCATCATCACCAGAACCATCCTCATCGCCTCTGCGACTCCCGCTCCCTCCAGCTGAGCCACTACCTCCAGCGCCACTGCCCGAGCCATCCACGTGCTGAGAACCTGACTGACTAACATACTGCTTCCATAGTGGGTTGGACGACATAAAACCTGTCACCATATCAAGCTGCGCCTTCATGGCCTTACGATCTTTAGCATCTTCCCGGCTCTGCCTCTCGACCTCAGCAATCTTCTTCTCAGCATCAGCAAGCTTTTTCTCCATCTCGGCGTATTCTGAAAACGAAATAATCAAAATTTAAAAACATCTATAGCAATACTTAATTTGAGTCATGATCGAGTAATCTATAATTAATATATTATCACACTGTACATACCTGGAGGTGGAGGCGGGGTGTATGGTAATGGTGGCCTGTTCAGCCCGGGTACGACCCTACCCCGTCCGGCTATATGGCCCCGCTGCTTGCCCTTCAAAACCATAGCAAGTATTTGTTCCTCCGTGTACGGCACCCCGTCCGGCGTATTCGCTCTCAGATCTCTCAGCCGGATCATCTCTCTCTCTCTCTCTCTCTCTCTCTCTCTCTCTCTATATATATATATATATATATATATATATATATATATATATATATATATATATATATATATATATATATATATATATATATATATATATATATATATATATGTCGGGTTAATTACAAGATTATGTGTCAATGAATCATTAAAGTGCGTGTTTGGGGAAATAAATAAATAAATAATAAATTAAAAAAAAAGATACTTACATATTGAACCTGAGCCGCATCCTGCAACCACACATCATTATTGTCGCAGTGTGTGTCGTAAAACGACTGGATGAGTGACGGGTATTGTTTATCCTTGTTGTTCTGAAACTGTATATACACATGCATATATATAAGATGAAACAAATTAAAAATGACAAATCAAACACCATATTTATTTTAATTAAACTTAAATACTTTTATGAAATTAAAATTAATTACTTTTATATAATTAAAATTTTTAATTAATATATAATTATATTTAAATAATTTTATAAAAATAAAATACTTTTATAAAAATAAAATGTGTCTTACATAGTCGTGGCGAATAGCGGCCAATGACTTGGAACCGTGGCGGCTTTACACCGTCAACTTGCTTCGGTTCTCCTTGTTCACAGCAGCACGCTTCAGGTTCTTCTCGTTTATGTAAAACTTGATATGGTCCTCCCACACAGATGGCTCGACGTTCGGAGGAGGGTTTCTTCGTATCTCATCCACTTTTTCAAGCCCACCCGGCACCGTAAAGTAAGCCCTCTTCATCGTGCCCTTGTTGTCGGAGTAGACCTTAGCGATATACGCATTGAGGCCCGTCTCAATGGTTCTCCAATTGGGAGTGCGCATGTGGGTCTCCAAGTCGAAGAATTGCTGCAAACAAATTTAAACAAATATACACAATTAAACAAATTTAAATAAATGTACACATTCAAATAATTAAATATATAGATATAATTAAAAGGAAAATAAAATAACTGACCCCGAGTCGGTTCATGAAGCCATGTCGAGTCGCTTCGTCAAGGTCGTACCAGGAGGGATAGTACAACGGCAAGGTCCTAACCAGCTCGCCAACATAGTTACCGAACCATGCGCGGTTGGGCCCAACATGATTAAATGTCTTCTGATCACGATACTCGAACTCGATCGATTGCAGGCCCGATCTAGTCACGGCTCTCCTGAGCTCTACGTTCTTGTTGGCTTCACGGACCTGTGCCCTGCCGCTATCCCGACCTCCACCCCTGCCGCCACCTTGTCTCGCTCTACCTCCTCGTCGAGGTTTTTGTGACGAACCTACAATTGAAGTGAGTGAAAACGTTATAAAATAACAAGTAACAAAATTCAAATTATCAAGTTTAAGTTTCTTACCACTACGGTGACCGCTAGTAATCGAACGATAAGGGGGTGGTGGGTCATCGGCACCGTCACCACCGTGACCTCGCGCTACTGCTGCCATCTGTAAAAGTACAAGTTGAATTAACAAGTCCCCCAAGGTGCTGCTGCTACTCAATACCAAGTCCCCCAAGGTGCTATTTGCACCGTGGGTACACAATGAGCAAAACCGACCTTGGTTGTGTCGTTAAAAAAACCAAACAACTAACCAAACGCAATATCCGTAAACTAATACTTAATCACATTTCACAATCCGCAACAATCCCTTTTATATCAAAACCTAATATACTAACCAAACTATACATACGGCTGCAAGAACTAAACTAGTAACCAAACGCTACGGGATACGAAACTACAACAAAGCATAAAAATGAAAAAAAATTAAAAAAAAAAAAAAAAAAAAAAAAAAAAAAAAAGGAATACATACTGTCTCGGCTACTGTATCGGCTGTGGTCTCGGCTGTGGTATCGGCTGTGGCTCGGCTGTGGTCTCGGCTGTGGCTCAGCTGTGGCTCGGCTGTGGTCTCGTCTTGGGCTCGGGCTATAATAAAAGAGATGCAATATAATGGTTGTATCAAAAGTTTAAACAAAAAACTATTGTCGGCGACATGTCGTCGGGATACTAAAAGTTAATAAAAAAAATAAAACGAGGTACATTTTACCTGCTGTCTTGGTTGTCTCGGCTCTCACCCTTGGCTCTCGCTCTCGGCTCTCACCCTCTTTACCTGCTGTCAAAATTAATAACAATTAAATTAAAAAATTAATAAACAAAAAATAAATTAACAATAATAATAACAAAAATTAACAATAATAATAACAATTAAATTAATAATAATAACAAAAATTAACAAAAATAAAAACGCGTACCTCGACTCGTTTTTGCTGCTGCTGTTGTTGGACTGTGGTTGAAGAAAGGAGGGTTGGGGAAGAAGAAGAATTAAACAAAGGAGGAGGAGGAAGTGGTGCACAGTGGTGCTAGTGTGTGGTGTTGGACTGTGGAGGAGGAGCTGTGGTGGTGGAGGGGTAATGTGGTGGTGGGATTTGGTGGTGGAGGGGTAATGTGGGGTGGGATTTGGTGGTGGAGGGGTAATGTGGTGGTGGGATTTGGTTGTGGTGGTGGAGAGTAATCGCCGGCGAGGGGAGGAGTGGAGAGTTTTTTTTTTTTTTTTTTTTTTTTTTTTTTTTTTTTTTTTTTTTTTTTTTTTCCCTCTAAGTCTGTGATAATAATTGAGACCAGATCTGGTTTTGTGTATACTTTTATATTCCCGTCGACATGTCGACGGGAATATAAAAGCAATTTTTCATACTATTAATAGTCCCGTCAACATGTCGACGGGAGTCTAAAGTTATTTTGTCGTTTGCGTTTGGCGGGTGTATTAAATTTCCACGAATTTTTTTGACGGTTATTTTCCCGTCGACATGTTGACGGGAAAATAACTTTTATAATTAAAACATTTTATTTATTATAAATACTTTTATAAAATATTAAAAAATAAGTTTTATAAAATTATTTTAATATAATTAAATAAATTTATTTATTATAAATACTTTTATAAAATATTAAAAAATAAGTTTTATAAAATTAATAAACTAAATTTATATAATTAAAAAAATTTATTTATTATAAATACTTTTATAAAATTAAAAAATATATATATTTAAAATGGTTAGACACGAGATGTTAAACGAACGAGTCGAGATGCTATGGTTGTACACGAGATGTTAAACGAACGAGTCGAGATGCAATGGTTATACACGAGATGTTAAACGAACGAGTCGAGATGCTATGGTTGTACACGAGATGTTAAACGAACGAGTCGAGATGCAATGGTTAGACACGAGATGTTAAACGAACGAGTCGAGATGCTATGGTTGTACACGAGATGTTAAACGAACGAGTCGAGATGCTTTGGTTGTACACGAGATGTTAAACGAACGAGTCGAGATGCAATGGTTAGACACGAGATGTTAAACGAACGAGTCGAGATGCTATGGTTGTACACGAGATGTTAAACGAACGAGTCGAGATGCTATGGTTGTACACAAGATGTTAAACGAACGAGTCGAGATGCAATGGTTATACACGAGATGTTAAACGAACGAGTCGAGATGCAATGGTTAGACACGAGATGTTAAATGAACGAGTCGAGATGCTATGGTTATACACGAGATGTTAAACGAACGAGTCGAGAAGCTATGGTTGTACACGAGATGTTAAACGAACGAGTCGAGATGCTATGGTTGTACACGAGATGTTAAACGAACGAGTCGAGATGCAATGGTTATACACGAGATGTTAAACGAACGAGTCGAGATGCAATGGTTAGACACGAGATGTTAAACGAATGAGTCGAGATGCTATGGTTATACACGAGATGTTTTTCCTACCTAACAGTTTATCCTCACAATATAAACACACACACACACACACTCATCTAACTAATCTCTCACACACACTCAACTCACTATATATATATATATATATATCTCTCTCTCTATCTCTCTCTAGCAGTTTCTGTTTTCTGGCGACACTAGCAGTTTCCGGCCGCCGGAATCTTTTTCTGGCCACCACATTTTATCACCTCAACTTGTAGATCGGGCCACCCCGGTCACGATTCAACCACTCACAACCACTCAACCTCACAACCATAAACACACACTGTTATCATGGTGAAGAAGATGGCAGAATTTGAAGCTTTTCCTTGTTCTTGTAGACGAGGAGACGTGATTCTGCGAGAATCGCGTAGATCTTACTCCCGTGGTAAACTATACTATGCGTGTCCTTTCTCGCAGGTGAACAATTACATACTTTTTCGTGTATTATACAAATAATTTGGTTAGTTGTTAAAAATAATAGTTTTTACTCTTTAACAGCCTGGGACATCAGACCATGGATGTGATTTTTTTTTATGGAAAGAGGAACGACTCGCCAAAATGATGACCGGTTCTCTGGGAGCTTCAACATCAAGCGGTTCTGGATCTGCTCCAACAAGGTGCTCAAACTGTCATGAAAAAGATCTTAGAATAAACATGCTGGAGGCACAAAAGCAGGTGTTGGAGGCACAAAAACAGGTGCTAGAGACAAAATTAAGGATGCTGGAGGCAAAACTTGACATGGCAACGTATCCCAACCACGACCACGCATGTCAGTCGGATGCAATACTCCGTGACCTTTTAGGTGACATGGATAAATTTCATATGTAGTACTGTTATCGTTGTTGTTGTTGTTATCGTTGTTGTTGTTGTTGTTGTTGTTGATGTTGTTTGCTGTTGTTGTTGATGTTATTGTTGTTGTTTAATAAAATGTTGTTGTGGTTACTGATATTGAACGTCCTTTATATTTTAAATTCGTACGCACAAATAATAGAACTGAAGGAGCAATAATTATCAAACACAAAGGCAAACTGTTTATTTAAAACAAGCAAGAGTTCTTAACCACATGCATTTTCATACAGACTCAAACTAAACAACTCGATAACCAAACTAAACAACTCGACAACCAAAGGAAACAACTCAAACTAAACAACTCGACAACCAAACTAAACAACTCAACAACCAAACGAAACAACTCAAACTAAGCAACTCGACAACCAAAAGAACAGATCAAACGAAACAACCCGTTTATTTTTTTTGCGGCTACTTCCCGCTTTACTCGAACTCGCACCATCTTTTCCCTTCCTTGCTCTCATTTCCTTGATATGTGCAAACGTAGCTTCAAGATTTGTGACCCTATTTCCCATATTATCAAGTTTGGTTTCCACCGTACTTTCAGCTTCGTCGTCACCTCCAACAGCAACAACTTGAGCTTCAGCAGCATCTAGCTCGTCCATGTACTCTTTGTAGTATGACTTTTTCCTACACCATTCGATAATCTTGTCTCTCATCCACGGTTCAGCGTCCTTAAAAGAACCATATTCCTCATAAACTGCATGACCAAAAGTTAACATAACTTCATTAAAGAGGAGCTCGTGTGACAAGATTTTTGAGTACTCCTCTTCAACTGTGCAACCACGCCAAGTCATGTGTGTCTTGTAAGAATTGACGATTGACTTATTTGTGAGATGTGTAAAATGAGACGGAAATAATTTTGTGAGAATGTATATAGGTAAAAAATGAGACGGGAATGTATTTGTGAGGATATATATTGCCTGATTTTTGGGGAGATATTCCCGTCGACATGTCGACGGGAAAAAGAACGCGGGAATAATCCCGCCCAATATTTTATCCATTTATTAAAAATATTTATAATTTAGTAATAAAATCCCGTCGACATGTCGACGGGAATCTCTAAACAAAAAATTATCACCTTTAATCACACGTTAATTGTTGGGGAAAACGTGATTAATATATTCCCGTCGACATGTCGACGGGAATATATTAGCGGGTAAATTTCGCGCCCAACTTTGGTGAATTATTGAGGCTAAAAAAATATGTTGAAATATTCCCGTCGACATGTCGACGGGAAAATACGAGTACGAAAAATTCAACGCAGTGGGGCTCGGTCAAGCGTTTTTTTTGTCGTTTAGTGCATTATACCGTCGACATAGTGTTGCCGGGAAAATGGTCGTCGCGTGTTCTCCTGTTTCTTGTAGTGAGAGTCGAGTAATGAAAACAATTTCTTTCCAAAAATTAGCACAATAGATGTAAATGGTTTGTTAGTCCCTAGAATAATAATTCGAGTTAGGAATTTTGTCATATTCTTGAAACCAGCTTAAAAACTATGATCATAACAAAGGGACTTATGCACAACAAATTAACAAAGGATCCTTTCCTCCATGGTCACCTATGCGCATCAGTATTTGATTGTGTCTCGCTTGACAATGTTGGTGCACGAATATGTAATCGTAAGTCTTTTGCAACATACTTGTTAAACTAAAGTCCTATTTTAGTGTAAATTACGTCAATCTATTATCTATTACAATAATTATCAACTAAAATTCTAACTCTTTGATTTGTTCTGAGAACAATTCATGTAAAACAATAGTACAATACAAACTTGTAATATTATGCTAACGGCAACATTAAAATGCACTTTGTTCCGCAAACAACTCATATAACCATTAGTACGGTGCAAACTTGTACTCCCTCCGTCCCATATTAAATGTCCACTTTCACTTTTCAAAGTCTTTTGTTATAAACTTTGACTTTAAATATTTTTATGTGTGTTATATAATACTTGATGCAAAATATATGAATGAATTGAGTTTTAAATGTATTTTCGTTAGATATAATTTTTATCTAGTTTTATATAATATAAACAAAAATATTTACGGTCAAAGTTGAAGAAAAAAGACTCCAAAAGTCAAAAGTGGACATTTAATAGGGGACGGAGGGAGTAATAAACTATGATGGTTCATTTACATTTATGCCAAGTTACAAAAAAATGAAAATGATTGTTTCAACTGGGATACAGAACATCAACCCGCTGGGTGAAGGAACTAAAAAACCATTTCAAAAGGAATATTGAGCTCATGTTTAAAAGTCCTACTATCGTTTATACAGTTACTATCGATGTTCTCAACTTAAGCCAACGAAAACATCTTGAAACTCGTTAAACTTTTCCAAATCCAAAATTCAATGAACCAACAATATGAGTATTAGCACTCTTGCTTTAATTCTCTGCATCTAGAGATGGCAAAAAAACCCATACCCGACGGGACTCGATCCCCAAACCTGATTTGACTAGAGAATCCCCGAGTTGACCGAGGATGGGGATGGGGACGGGGAATCTCCGAATTATGAAACCGGGGATGGGGGAGAGGATGGGGATATCATAAATCCCCAACCCCGAACCCGACCCCGAACTTTTTAATATATAAATTATATGTATTTTAATACTTAATGTACTTGTATATGTATACGTTAGTGAGTATTGACAATTATTACATTTGAAGTATATTTGTATGTATATGTGATATTTAATGGATCAAAATCATCAAATATTTTAAAATATTAAGCACTAACTACGTATTATCCAACCAATATTAATATATAAATTATATGTATATTAATACTAAATGTACTTGTATATGTATACGTTAGTGAGTATTGACAATTATTATATTTGAAGTATATTTGTATGTATATGTGACATTTAATGGATCAAAATAATCATATATTTTAAAATATTAAGCACTAACTACGTATTATCCAACCAATATTTTGTTCGAATACACTCATTCGATGCACTCAATTTTTATATTATATGTGATGTTTCAATAAATATAATGCTTTAGAGTTGAATGAAATTTTAACTAATACAACTATGTACAATGTACGTTTTTTAAGATGTTTATAGGTCAATTCTTTATGTTACCGATTAGTTATATAATTTTTATGCTTAATTTATAAGGGCAAAAAATCCATAAATCCATCCCCGTGGAGACGGGGATGGGGATGCAAAATGAATCCCCGATGGGAATGGGAGTGAGAAACGGGGATGGGATGGTAAATACAATCCCCGATATTCCCCGCCCCGTTGCCATCCCTATCATCATTTGTAGCTAAACAATAAAAAATCATTCAAAACTAAGGGTGTGCATTAAATGATATATTACAAAACTAAGGGTGTGCCTGGTTAGTAATACAAAGGAATTAGTGATGGTGGGTTATCAATCTCTTACCTCTCCTCCCTCTCAATTTACTCTATAATGGTTCATTACCCATTACCAATTAATCATTATATTACTTAGCTCCAACCAAGCATCTTTAATCATTACTTTTCCCATTCCCCACGAAGAAAAGATAAAGCATAACTATATATGTCTCACCACTTCTATGAATCGACCATTAAAATGAAAGTCCCCAACTAACCCTAAACCATTCTTGGAAGATTTTAAGACCATCACAGTAGCATTAGTTTGGAGCAGTCAAAAAACGAATATGTTTCAACATATTGATATTTTTAGCACCACCATAATATTAAAAATCTTAACAAACAAAAAGACCCAACGTCCCAACACCACTGGTACCCGGTGCCTTCATGGAACCCGATCCTTCCCCGCCATCACCACCTCCACCTTTAGCTGAGCAGCGCCACCTTTTCCACCACCACCGCAACCACCTCCTTTGCTTCCACCTCCACCACCACCTTTGCCGCCCATATTTAGTTTGGCTTTAAGAAAATGTTTAGTTGGAATGGATTATATGGCATATCTACGTGCATGGTATTTATACAGAAAGTTTTACTATTGACAATAAATGAGATAATTATTAAGAGGCATTCGAAGGTTCTTAATTAACAATAAGTAACTAAGAAATCCAAAGGTTCTGATTAGACGTTGCATGCCATTGAAAGGAAGAATAATAAAGCTTTGGAATGAAGATTCATGAAGTCATTAAGAGAATACTCCACATTAAATCAGAGGACTCGATCTTGAATATCTTGAGTACTCCACCTTAAATCAAGGAACTCAATCTTATAGTATTATAGATAGATAGATTATCTATTGTTGAGTCAAAACTTGATCAACACTACAAGGCGTGGATACTAACCGACTATTAAAACCAAGAAAACAAATTGTTGAACTGCCTTAGTTGTTTTGGAAAATTGGACCACTAATAATTTGTTTCGATATATTCAAGATAGCAACACATGCACATTCCTAATATATATCAATCCATCTCTATATATACAAAAAAAAAAAAAAAAAAAAAAAAAAAAAAAAAAAAAAAAAAAAAAAAAAAAGTTGTATCTTAAAACAAGTTGAGCTTACGGTATTAGTATAGTACTGTAATTTAACTCTAAGAGAAGAAACAAGATGTTTTCGGAATATTACTGGAAATCAATTTTCCTAGACATATTTTACTCCGGCGCCATGGTTGGTTTCGTTTACTGTATCATCTTCATAGTTATCTCATCGTTGGTGGACAAAGTGGCTGCATATGCCGTCAAGGCTGGTGTCGCTAACAAGGTCGCGTATGTTGGTGCAATTGTCCTCAAAGCCGCTTACTTTGCACTCTTTCCTAAAGCGGTCGAATGTATACTGAATTGGTTATAGTCAAAACTACAATTAAGTTTTTTTTTTTTTTTTTTTTTTTTTTTTTTTTTTTTGGTCTTGTTATTTATGTATGTTTAAGAGCAAGTTGTATGAAAAACCATATTAGTCTGATGTCCTTTGCTAGTTTTAGTTGATTATGTTCTTTCTTTTTAATGAAAAAAAAGGCTAACTTTTGTTCCCGGTTTACTTATTGTATTTATTTATAAAAGGTTTTTGTGACATGTTTGGTCACGTTTAAAAGCTAAGTTTAAGTAGTTTACATTATAAACTGTTTACTACAATCTAAGCAATTTACAGATTTTGTCTATTTAGTGCAATTTTCTCGTTATGATAAGAATTTTGTATTTAATAACTACACTAACGTGTTACTAGTATTAGAATTATTGTTTAAATTTTGATGAGTTTTTATATGTGTCGATCTCAATCCCATCAACACAAAAGCGTTGCATTCCACATAATTTTTGTAGGTCGACTTATAATAAGATAAAGTGCAAAGAGAGAATTCATGAGAACTGTGAGAATTGGAAAAGTAAAAAGTTGATACGGGTAGACTTTTTCGTGTATAAAAAAAGTTAGATACTTAACTAAAGCGTTTTAGTCACACCTCCTATTATGTGAGAAACTCTCTTTCACTAAATGGTTGTGAGTTCAAGTCAAGATTATCACGCGTGAGATAGTTTATAGTGTATAAGATGATTAGTTCCTTTCAAAAAAAAAAAAAAAAAAAAAAAAAAAAAAAAAAAAAAAAAAAAAGTTGATACATAGTAAATTTAGAGTATTTGTGATGCAAGTTTATATAAAAGCTTGGTAATATTTTTAGAAAGCCGTTCAAAATACTGTTTGCATTTGAAGAATAGCTTTTTAGAGTGTTCGGTGTGGAGGTGATTCGCCGGCCAAAAGCACCAAAAACTGACCAATGGCGCGTTAAACCTGCACCATGGATCCCGAGTTCCGTCCGCCATCCAGCATTTAGCTGGTGGAACCACGACCCGCCATTCTTTTTTCTTTTTTTGAGTGGTGGGTATTTTTAGTGTGGCATTTTGTGAGACCTACAAAGTGTTATTGGGTTTTTTGTTGGGGATGGTATTTTAGTTGTTGATGTGTTATTGGGTTTTTTGTTGGGGATGGTATTTTAGTTGTTGATGTGTTATTGGGGGTGATGGGTGGCGTTGAAGTACTAGACGAATAACGTATTATTCGTCACTACCACACCGAGTAATAACATGGTAAATATAAAGCTTTTTCTTACTACATTATACAATATAATTTACAACTCGCAATCCTAACCAAAAACAGAAGCTTTTAAATAGAGATTTTTTCTTTCTAGTAGAATCGACAAATTTACTTTTTAATCAGAATAGTTAAGTAAAAAAAGATACGTCATTCATGATTTGATTCATAGGAATCGGTAGAGAGCCAAACCAGTTAAAACCAAGACCGTCCGGGTACTAAAACCAAGCTGAAAACTCATGCGACTTACAAGTAACCCGTTTAAAGTCTCGTACTTGTGCCATGCGAAAAGGATAATGTATGTGAATGCACGGATGCAGTAGCATTGGATCATTTTATAGATCGGTTGGTACTTGTTTAACCAGTGTGCAACTCAAAGAGTTTCTACTTTGAAAAATGGGAATATATGGTTGGTTGACTCCTTATGTTAAATAAACTTGACTTTTAAGGGTCAAATTGGTCAGTTTAGACTTTGGTACTACAACAATAGCAAAGTTCGATTCAACTGTTTTTTTTTTTATCATTGAAATCTGCAACCACGGCGCAAACCAAATCAACCATCTTCCATGTTTCTGTAAATTAAGTTGCAAGCACTTTACACAGATGAATACAAATACATATATTCACGTTTCACTATTTCAGTATCTAACAACTCTTGATATATATTACTAACTTTCCCTCTCGATCATTATGCCCAATCAACTGCAAAATTTACTCATTACTCATAGTTGTAATGAGGACATATGTACAGGAATTAGATCCATTGGCGCACCGGACTGCAATTTTCTAACCAGTTCATAAACAGATATCCAGGAATGTTTCAAGATCTCGCAGTTAGATAGAAAATCAATTTATGCAGAATCAGCTATGACAGAAGCCAAGATTTGGTGCGACTTCAATTCTTGAGCTTTTCTGCGGTTGGATTCCATGACTATAAGGAGTGCTGTGATGTCAGCAGGGCTAACCCCACCAACCCTGCTTGCTTGACCAATAGTTTGTGGCCTCACCTGAAATAAAAGTAACAAAGCAGGATGTGAAATGGGATAAAAACCATAAAGGCAGAAATGCTAGTTTCTGAGCTATCTAAACTTGTCGAGCAATTACAAAAAAAATAAAATAAAAAAATGCAATGGTTAAAATAATAGGTGAGCCGAGTGGGTTAGGTACGGTTAAAATAAGTGTTCGGGTCAAAACAGGTCAATTAAAAACTAGTCGAGCAGGGTTGGCCCACATAAAGCTTTTGTACCCTTACCTTAACTTATGATCAATTGATGTATGAAATATGATTATGGCAATTATTCTAATTTATCAATAAAGTAATTTGTATTAAGATGTATTTTATAAATACACTTCATACAGGTCACTTTTGACCCGTCTGATCCATTCCATTGTTAAACAAGTTTTTAGGATTGCCCATTTAACCAATTAGAGGTAAACTATAACCAAATCAAGCCATTTCAAGGTAAACATGTTGAAGATATCGCCAACTAAATGCAGCATATAGAAAATGACTGACAATTTAAGCCAGGGAGCGTTATCATACCTTTGATAGTTTTTCACGTGCTTCATGTGATAAGGTATTCATAGAATGATAATCTAAGTCTGCGGGAAGGGGTTTATGTTGTCGATGAACCATCTGAAAAGAAGATGAGATTCTGAAATTAATCAATATATAAATTCACAATTTAGCTAAATGGGCACTTTCTTATATGAGGAACAACACAAAAGGCTAGATTTTGAAACAGAACCCTTCTTTTGGGACAAGAAAAATAATACTAAGTCGGAAATTCTTTTATTGAGTTGAAAATTTATAGATTCACAAGGTAAATAAAGGCCATGAATCAATCTACTTTGGATTCTTAACCTGTTGCAATTGGCTGTGTTGACGTGCAATCAAGCCTTCGTACTTGATATCAATCTCAATGCATTCTTTTTCGATCCTTGACAGGTCATCATT
Organism: Artemisia argyi; assembly: GCA_030686995.1. Lineage (NCBI taxonomy): Eukaryota > Viridiplantae > Streptophyta > Magnoliopsida > Asterales > Asteraceae > Artemisia > Artemisia argyi. Next base: position 131,563,704 of record CM060685.1, on the reverse strand, counting down.
TCCAAAACCATGCTTGTCGAACAGCTTGTATTCGATATGTGGCTTTTTAAGAAGTCCTTCGAGTGTTGAATGATCCTTGACTGGCTGACCCGACAGAAGACTAACTTCTTTAAATAAATCTTCATCTATAACAAACAAGTGGAGCAAAAAATGAGAAAACTAAAGCTTTCTACTCTTACAACCAATCATCCGAAAATATGTACGTGATGGCTGGTCTTACTTGTAACCCGTACACTCTTCAGTCTCTTTTTCTCCTCTGAGATTCGAGCTTGTTTGTCCTGATATAATGTCCATCTTTTGTCATTAATTAAACCAATTTCACGACCTAGAGGCGTGAGACGACTGTCAGCATTATCCGATCGAAGAATCAACCGGTATTCTGAACGGCTGCAAGAAGAGTAAGTATCCTAATAAGAAAACTTGCACCATGTTTGATGTGATCTGAAGATTTAAATACCATTAAATCGTAGAGTATGTGGTGATTACTGAACCATTCTAAATTTTGGAAATCTTCGTACTTTGGATTCTTAACCATCATGACTATTTTCAACTCCAATGAATATCATTCTAACGATTTTCAGACTTAAAAAGCACATATAAGAAAATTGCAATCATTCTAGATTTTTACACCATCTTTTTAATATACATTTTTGAAAAATCAAATCAGAAAACCCAATTTGTTTTGTTGGGATGATTATCTTTTACAGACGAATAAGTAAACCTATTTCATCTTTCTATCATTCTCTAATTCGATTTCCAAAATGTAGAATGGTTCAGTAATCACCACATACTCAAGGTTTCTTGCATTATTTGCACAGCCACATTAGTGATTAGTATAGTACCTTGTCAGCATACGATAAGGCTCTCGAAGATCTTTGGTGACCAGATCATCAATTAAAGTGCCTATATAACTGCTTTCCCTCTCAAGAACAATAAGGGATTTCCCCTCTGCATGCCTAGCAGCATTTATTCCAGAAATAAGTCCCTATGAAAATGAATCGACGGAATAAGACCAAGGGTAAATGACTAACAAAAAAGAACCAGTACACCACTAAATTTGTACTTCAACATAAAAACATGCAAAACCTGAGCAGCGGCTTCTTCATAACCTGTTGTTCCATTGATTTGACCAGAGAAAAAGAGTCCTTGTATCTTCTTTGTCATAAGAGACCTCGAACACTGATGTGCAGGTAAGTAATCGTACTCTACAGCATATGCTGGCCTCAACATTGAACAATTCTCCAATCCTGGTAATGTTCTCAACAGTGGTAATTGTAATCTTTCAGGTAACCCAGTTGAGAAACCCTGTAAAGTTAAAGACACATAAAAAAGTCAGGGTATACTCTGGCTACCAAAACTATGTAAAGGAATAATGTCATTATGCTTTGGATAAATAGTCCAACGTGGAATAAAAAAGTGTTAAGTTATCTAAAAAAAAATATTTTCAGATATATTGATATATATCAAGATTCCAGACAATTCTTTAAAAGAAACTAACAAGGAGAAATCAAAATTCATAACGAATAAAAAATAGTACAAAGAAAGCTCATGGAGACCTGCACATAAAGATCGGGTACGCTTCGACCTTCTGGTTCAAGGAATATTTGATGGGAGTCTTTATCTTGAAACCTTACAATCTATGAAAAGAATAAACAATAACACATAATTCAGATAAACTATTAGGGAAGATTCCCCCAGAAAAGGGTCAACTGAAGCCAATATTAACTTATGTTAACTTCAAAAAACGTTTTAAGTATAAAGGTGTACCTTGTCCTCAATTGAGGGGCAATATCGAGGTCCCTTGGCTTCCACCCATCCTCCATATGTGGGAGTCTCATGTAAATTGTCTTTTATCATTTGATGAGTGACTTGTGTTGTACGCGTGAGATAGCAACACATTTGTTCCCGTTCGATGTGGTATTCAGGATCAAAACTAAACCAGTTCACCTGTTTATCACGCCACTCTCGTTAGAAACACATAAATAATAATCGACTCTCTAACCAACTAACGAGCATCTCTACCAAGAATTAGGTCGGGGACTTCAATTCATCAAAGAACCAAAAGAACACTGAGTTATTTCTCAACTTTAAAAAGTAATCTCATAAGTTCACTCAAAGCAACAAATGATATCAAATACTGCAACTACTATGGATGGTCACTGGTCTTTCTCGGCTATGCAGGACACGTGTAATTCACCAAAAAACATGATATGATGAAGGCCCTTGACTATCCTATCAACAGTTAAAATGATGTCAAAGATGAATTGGTATCATAATTGACAACTTAATATTTGGAAAAGATAAAAGCAACGCAAGTTCCTCTACCATCAAAGATGAACAAACTTGCAGACAACATATACGCACTAATAAAAAATCCAATCCTGTTCTATTTAATTGTGAAATTACAGAATCAGATTGGTACCACTTATTGTATGTTAGCTAAGAAATACCACTTCCTTAATCGTTATTCAGACTTAATGCATCAATTTACAAAGGACTGAAGCCCTTAACCATGCAATATTTAAGAGATGAGTGATATATATAGTTCTCTTAGAAAAATAAGTTAAAATACCCATCTCCTTAACCTAGTGAATTTTTAATAGTGGCTAAAACAGTAACAGGTTGAACAGGTCGAAAGTTACCCAACATGTATTCAAATGCATAAAACGTCAAGTTATTCTGTAAAATTAAACTTTTATTGTGATACTATTTACTTACATAACAATGTACTGGGACACATGAGGGTGTTAATTTTTGCATAACTAATGGTTTCATCAAAATTTTGAATCCCGTCGATATATCAAGCAGCAAAAAAATCCACTCTGAAGATAATATTTTAACTACGATAAACATACATATGATATTAAATGCAAAAACCTCTTCATCTCCGTGTTGAGGCTCCAACAGAGAAAAATCCACAGTGCGTGAGTCAACTCGTGCAGGTGTCCCCGTTTTTAGCCGATCAGTTTCAAATCCAAGTGATTGCAAGTTTTCAGTGAGACCATGCGAAGCTGATTCGCCAGCTCTACCCGCAGGCATGGAAGTTCTTCCAACCCAAACTTTTCCACTCATGAAAGTGCCAGTAGTAAGTACTACAGATTGTGAATAAAAGTCCATCCCGAAAAATGTGCGAACACCTTTGACATCATCATTTGTTCCTAGTAAGAGATCTGTTACCATTGCCTCCCTTATAGACAAGTTGGGAGTGCTGCAAACACAAAACACATATAAGTACTTTAAATTCGCGAAGAAAGCTAAAAAAACAGCCACAAGTCAGCCCAGAGTTTTGTTTTAATGCATTCAAACAAGTGCCTTGAATGAACCCTTTAAAACCCCAGATAGGAACATACATCACACCATTTACAACCTTCCTAGATCAAGTTCAAGGAATGTAAGTTAACATCAAGCTCACGTTCATGAGTTCCATATGACATAAGTTGAAAGTCAATAACTAATGTACCAGAAAATCATGATATCCATATACAAAATCAGTTAACATTCAAAGAAGAATAAAGTAAGCTTGCCTCTCTACAATCTTTTTCATCTCAATAGCATATTCTCTCTTATCAGTCTGAGCACGCAATGCTCTAACCGCAGGGCCTCTAGAGATGTTAAGAACACGCTTTTGTAGATAACACCTGAAATATATGAGCAGAAACAATTAGTTGCTTTACCATATGAACTGCAGTAACAATTAAGATTCGACTCTAGCATACAGAGGGATCTATAATAAGCAAATCTTAAGTCTTACTACCCTGAGAATCCCTTAATAGCAGGTCGCTAATTCAACCTCATGAAATCTTGACAATTTAACTTAGATCTACTATCTTTTGCAGCATGCAACTTTATTAAATACAACTATAGATAATTCTCAAACTGCCACATAAACCTCTACAGTATTAAACTTCCCCTTTAAAGCATCTGATTAAGTTAAACCGCAATAAAAATATACACCCTCTGTTCCAAAATAAATGTCAACCTAGCTATCAATTTGTACTGAAATATTAGTCCAGCGTTTGCAACGGTTGTACGTTTAGAGATACTGCAACGATTGTACCTCTAGAAATGTATACAGGCAAAATTGACATGCAAGTAATAAACAGTGCACTAGCTGCATTCTCCTAAAACAGTAATTGTAATGTGAACACTTATTTTAAGACGGAGGGGAAAAGTATTCATATACTAATGTAAAGAAAAAATCTCCATTATACCTCAAGTTCAAATTCTCGTGCAAATAAGTGAATAACAAAGAAGAAGAAGAAGAAGAAGAAGAATAGTTTTATATGGGAATGTAGTAAGAATATCTCTACTCCTTTCCCATATCTAGAGAGAAAAACAATCATTTTTTATACAAACCTCTAAGGAAGTGTGGTATTTTTGACACGCAAATAGCACAATTTGTAAAGACGAAAAGAGTGACATTTTGAAATAGTAAGAAGACGGGCGCTACAATATTAGAACAGCTTATGGACTTTGATCTAAATTAAGCCAATCTCATCAAGATAGAATAGCCAGAATCTGGTAGAAGTAAAAATTGCAGGTATGATGGTTTTAGCATCAGCTTACAAATGTATGCTATTTTCCTAAAATAGGGCAAAAAAACATTTCTACTTAGTGCATGAAATTTACCTATCAGCCATCTTTCCAATTTCACCACCTAATGCATCCACTTCATGTACTAGTTGAGACTTTGCAGGTCCACCAACTGCTGGGTTGCAGGGCTGTATCAAAATTGTCTCAGTAAGAATGACATCTGAGGACTTTGGTACATTAATGTGGAACATAGATATTCAATTCCCAAGAAGTCATTAATGTAAAAAAAATCATAAATGTTTATCTGTTACTAATTTTACCATGAGTTAGATGTGAATACCAATATAGCAATGGTATACTCAGGAGTGATGCTGGAGAGGCATTGCCAGACAGGTAAGAATTATTTGTCGCAAATGCATAGCATTTATCCAAAACGAAAGTGAAAAACTGAATTAACAAAGGAAGACGTCATCACCATTATTTTAGTCACAAAAATGTGAGTTTTTGAAGAAAACCAGAGATACTTCAACCTAAATTAACGAAAATATTATCACCGCCGATTTTCAGTTTTTAAAATCTCCCAGCCGCTAAGTTTTAAACCTTTCATTACCTATTTAGTATTTACCTAGAGTGGAACATCCACTTCCATCTCCAATTGAAAATACAAATGCCATAACTATCTAAAAGGGTTGCAAAGACATGGTGACTTTGTTGCGATGCAAATTGCAATATAGCACAAAATAGCTAATCAAAATCTTTAGATGTTGTTGGTTTTATTTTATTGTATGCCATTTTAGACAAGAAGTTACCAGATTTCATTAATACATTGGTCCAGCTTTACACCCTGCTTTCTCCCCTTAGTTAAAATTTTGATACATATTATGTTCCAAGTTACAAAGTTATGTTACCTATTTACAAGTTTATTGCTTCTTTTCCTAGTATATATGGAATCTATTTTATCAACACTTGACAGTATAATAGCTTTTCAGCAGAATACTAAGGGCATAGGAATTATGAAATAACCTATGCAATAGGAACTTTCTAAATATGCGCTAATATCATGGGCTTGTCCTTCTACAGTTGCAAAAATATGTATGTATCATGTAGTGTGATTAAGCTTGCTATATTTTATAAGATGTAACGGATAGAAAGCCTATTAGCGGGGTGCTACTTGATGCCATCCTAATAATCCAACCAAATTCGTAACAAAAATTTTGGGTCTGTCCTCTGTCCTTTGATTCACAATCAAGATAAGTTGGACAAAAATATCTCAAACCATCAAAACACAGATTCCACTCGCATATCGATATCAAACAATATGGTAAACCTAGTTTAACGCGTGTGTCCAAAAATGAGAAGTATCATAATGAAAAATACAGATCAGAATCAACTAGCCTGCCATGCGATTCGGTCAAGATTCAGTGTTAATAGAAGAGTTTTTGCCCCTAAACGAGCCGAGGCAAGAGCAGCTTCACAGCCAGCATGGCCACCTCCGACCACTATCACGTCATATGTTTCATCACCCGTTGCAACATTATTCCAATCTAGAGAGAATATTTCAAAATGAGTAAACATATAGATTAAAAGAAACATCCTGAAAATAATGGCTTAAAACTACCATAGGTCAGGTATGACTATCAGAAAAAGGAAATAATGATATTAACTGACGGGAAAAAAATTCCTATTCGAATTCAAGTTCCTCTAAACATTTACTCCGTATATGATAGTATGATGATCACATTATTCTAATTATAAAAAATAGGGCCCAACATGTCCCTGAACATACAAAGTTCTTTTTTACCTTTAAGCCAAAAAAGAAAACTTAAGAGGGTGTTCAGGATTACATTCTAGGAGTGATTATCTGATTAATGCTATTGAAAAACGCAATTAATCAGAAATCAATGTTTGGCAAACCCATAGAAAGAAGTAATTATCTGTGTTTTCCTAGAGAATAAAGAGTTTAGGAAAGCATCTTAGAAGCTGCTTACTAAACAGTATGTTAAACTATGAAATATCGGTTGTGTATCTATTTGGTTTAAAAATATAGTATACAAGTTTTTGTGAGCCTGCAACTAAATTTTTTTCTAACATGATCATGTGCAGGCTGATCAGGAATGCAATGAAAGGGCAAGTTCTTGCGGACTTTATCTCAGAAGTTCCGGTGGATGACAGAGCGAGCCAGGGTAGACGAATAAAAACGCAGTTTTACACACACAATCCCAAACATCCCACTACTACAATTTAAGTCAGATCAAAATGATGCACCAACCGACCAAAAACATCAAACACCCACATTTCAATGAAAGAAGGCCTTCCACAATATCTGGAATGATACATAAGAGATGTTTCTCTTTTTTTTTAGGATAACCATCGTGTCCGACCTTTTTTGCACACGGGGGCCGGGGCTTGGGTCAACGGCCACAAACTTAAACCAGCTAAAGCCCTCCTAGGCGGGGAGGTTGGCATGGCCACTTCGGGTTTTTTGCACCATGCGTGGTTTGAACTTGAGACCTCTCACATGTTAGTGATGATAGTCACAAGCTCTAGCCAACTCAGCCACCCCTGGTGAGTGTTTGCGGTAACTATCTAAGCATTTAGACATTTAGTTATACAACATACCACCTAACGGGTGGGATGGTTCCTCGATCGTTTATTTCCCATTCAGAGATTCTTTCCAGTAGAAAAGGCTCTAACTGACGTTGGACTTTAATTTTTAAAAAATTGAACAGGTGGATTTGAGAAAAATTGGTTCTGCGCCTGACGATACCCTCCCACTACCAAACCAAACACCCTCTAATTAATCTCTACACAAACTTAACACTACCCTAAACAAAATATTCAAAATGCAGCAAAGGTGTTCAATGAAATGACTATAACCTTTAAAAAACTAAGGGGGTGTTTGCTTTGGCTTATATAGCCGGTTTATGGCTTATTTGGTTTTGGGCTTATGTCTCATAACCTCATTTTTTGCAGCTTATTTTGACACTTTCCGGCTTATATAAGCTGTTGATGACATAATGAACTTATATAAGCCGGAAAGTGTCGAAATAAGTGGGTGTTTGGATTAGCTTATTTTATGGGCTTAATAGCTTATTGAAATTTGGAAAAGCTGATAAGCTCACTTTTATGAGCTTATGATAGGTTAAGCCCATGGCTTAAGCCATGAGCTTATATTTATCTGCTCATAAGCTCAAAAAAGTAAGCTTATCGGCTTTTCCAGATTTCAATAAGCTAATAAGCCCATCCAAACACCCCCAACACAAGCCCAAAAGCAAATAAGCCATAAGCGGCTATATAAGCTGAAACAAACACCCCCTGGTATTAATACAAAAATACACAACGTGTAAATATATAAATGTACCTGATGAGGTGGAAGCAGTTACTGAATAACTACGTGTAGGGAAGAAGGTGAAGGAGACACGTGGCTTGCACGTGCGAGTAAACTTGAGTGAGGAAGATGATGATGAGCGATGTGGGCGGAGGTAAGGGAAGAGTGACACGTGGCGTGGGAGTCGAGTGAAGTGGAGTAGTGACATGGCGGCGGTTGCCATGTTTCGGTCGTGGACTGGAGGGGGGAGATAGGAATAGGATAGTGGTGAGGAAGAAAGGGGAATGAGGTGAGTTGTGGAAATGGTCCTTGATGTTTATGTGTACTTGCAAACTAGTTATAAAAAATTTAATTATACAGGATTATTGTTTGAAAATAGAAAATCTTATTATATATTTTAAAAAGTTAGAGCATCAACATGTACGAAAGTAAGAAAAATAATTAGCAGAAATTGTAAATATAACCGTGACATCGACCTTGTATTGGATTCTTGAGCATGTCTTTTTATAATGTTATTGGGTCAAAGGTTCTTTGATCACATGAGTTTACACATAAATCAAATTTATTTTAAAATTTTTGTTTACTATATGGACATATAAGAATTTAACCGTGAAAATTGTGATATAAGTACAACTAATAAGTATGCATGAGTTTTTAATTATGTATTAATATCAATTAGTATTTTGTAAAAATTTTATTAGATGAAAGATTTAACTTTGTTTAGCTGACATAGATGTTAATGTTGAGGTTGACGTTGTTGTTTAACTTTAACTATTGATATTATTTTGTACAAAATGTGCAAGTTTAGTAGCACATAATGAGCGTTGAATAAGTTAAAATATACTCCGTAAAGTTTTTTAAAAATGTTTTTTTCCGGACATCTGTATATAAACTTTAAATAATAATTACATTTAAATAATAATTACATGAGTCGTTATAAATACAATCGTGTATATTTATTTCCATATCACAGTAACTCATACTTACCATTTGATATTTATATTACTGTATTTAATATTCAAACCCGTGTACGTATAGATTAAACTTTTAAATAGGATAACATGAGTTCTTATTTATATTTAACGTACATAGTAAAAAGATATTTTAATAGATGAAAGTTTAAAACTAACATTTATTTTAAAAGTATTTAACGTATATTAAAATTAATTCATACATTTATAAAAATTTGTAAGTTTAATGGATAGAAGTCTCAAACCAATACTAATATTCATGTAATTATAAACAAAGTTCATATTATAAAGTGTAAGGATATAAAGTGTAAGGGTTATTTGTTTATTATCTAAAGTTATAAAAAAAACATGAAGATTTATAATTTTACACTTAACTCCATATAATATATTTAAAATTAAACCACTAATGTTTTATTAATTACCTCCTTTTTTTAAGTTTTTATTTTCATAAATTTGACACCTATTTTTTATGTGTTTTTTCACTCAATCAAATCCTCCACTAAATTTTTTAAAATTTGACCAAAATCAATTCAATTTTGACTTTTTATTAACCAATTATATTGCTCGATTTCGCCTATGTTTCAAAATCGAGTTTTCCTATTGGTCTAATTTTTTTTCCACTAAGATTATTTTGTCAAAAAAAACTCCAAAATGATGTAATTCCTTTATTATATAAAAGATGTCATCTTTAGTTTAAGTGTAGCCGAGAGTGTTGACGAGTCGAGCTTTTATTAGGTAACTTGATGTCGAACTGAGTTTAAACCTTGTTATATTTTAGTTGGTTTTAAAAAACACATTGTTAAAGAGAAATCGAGCTTGAGCTCTCTCATGAAGGTTTGTTATACTATCAAGTCGAGATCGAGTTAAACACCCAATATTGTTAAGTCGAGCCCTGTCAAAGTTTGACTCAATCCAACGCGTTTACGTAAGTGTGTAACCAATGAATGTGTCAATGGACTATGGAATGTGATAGGGGTTGGACATTCACTATACAAGCATGCTAATTTTGTTTAAGATGAGCATACTCACAAATCCATACATGACAATTTCTTGTGAAAATAGTGATAGTTGGAGGTTTAATTTAGGGGTTGTTTGCTTTGTTGCTAGGAATCACAATGGGTATCAGATTTGGTATGGGGTAAAATGACAATAGATATGGAAAAATGTATGATTGCGATTGTTTATTTTTGGATGACAAAATATGGTATAAAAAAATATATATATATTTGAACTAGTTTATTAACCCGTGAAATTCACGGGATTAAATTGAAAACCATGAAATAGTAGTTTTGTATTTATTATGAAAATAAATAAGCAATCGATTTGTGATATCACATAAATAAATGATATGTTAGATGTATGAATTGATAATAGTCATATTACATAAAAATAAAATAAAATGTAGAAACGATAGAAAAGGCATAAAATATTTTTTTTGTATGTACTTTTGACCAGTGTTGCAAAAATCGAAAAAATCGGCCGATTAATCGCCGATTCCAAGGTAATCGGCCATAGACCTTGGCGATTTAGGCTAATCGGCTAAAAAATCGGTCTGGGAAAAAAATCGGCCAAAAATCGGCTGAATCGGTCAAAAATCGGCCGAATCGGTCAAATTTAAAAAAATAAAAATTTAGGCATTTTACTTAATTTGGGGATCGTTTATTTCACTTATAACGCACAATGGGCCTCATAATCAGAATTGAAGCCTTTTATTGAGGTTTGAAAACATAGAAGGCTTGAATCAGTTAAGATCTTTAATTTGCTCTCCAGAAATTCCCAAAACATGCAGGAAATGCCAAACCGATTAATCACCGCCTTGACCGATTACAGGCTGCAGGGTGGTCGACCGCCTCAGGACCGATTCACGATTTTTGCAACATTGCTTTTGACAACATTTTTCATAGAAAAAGAGCAAATGTAAGCCGTGAACGTTAAACACTTAAGTAGTTCGTGTTCATTCCGAGAACACCTAAAAATAAAAAGTAAAAGCAAAAGTCAAACCAAAAGGACATTGTTGATAGAAGAATATGTAAAGTTAAAAAATGGTATAAACCGTGTTATTTATATAGTTGTACATAAGTGTTGAAGATATATTTCTTATCATAAATGACATCCTTCAAACATTTCGAGATATTTTGACCTAACCCGTGCTATTAAACGTGTGAGGAAAATATTCCAAAGTTTCCTGAACAACATGAGTGATATTCTAAATCTTTGAATGACAAAAACTTAGTGAACAACATGACTTCTTTACATGAATATAAAAGTATCGAATGAAAACTAAAATCAATATGTTACACAATACATTTCAGACATAAAATACAATAATGTTACCAATGATCCAATATTAATCATGAATACATCACTTGATACACGTTGTAATAAACTGAATAATTGAGGTAAAAAGTTTTGGTAGATTATCTTCATACAATGAATAGAAGTGATTATCAAGAACAATAATTTTTTTGTAGTTCCATAGCTAATCCACCTCAAGCTACTGGGACACACAAGACCTTTTCTTGACACGCTCAAAGGCTTGTTATGAAATCATATTTCCCACAACAGGTCGAGAAGTGGTATAGCCTTGGCTAGTCCATGACCATTAGGATTGTGCAAATCCATCTCTACTACCTATATATAGCTAATGATATGAGAATTCATTATACAATTCACAAGCATAGTACATATTTTTTTTTCTTAGCAAATAAGCAATCAACTATGTTCCAACGATGCAAATATATGTGATAGATGTACTTAAAAGACTACAAATTGGTCTAAAAGTAACACTGAAAACTGAATAACGCAAAAGTCTAAAATACACACATACAAATCCAACACCACACTAGAACAACATCATTGGATGACATTTTCCCTTAATGTCGAGGATGACTTTGCGAGAGATGTGAGGTGACATTTAAATATAAACTTTTGCTAACCATAGATGGGTATTAGCACTTTTGTTAAAGTATTCCAATGATTTAAAAATGGTACATTTTATCCATGTCAATGGCCATGTTGGTTAATTTTCATTGTTACAGGAGCTATGAATGTTCTTGTATAAGCTCAACCTAGATACATTCTCTCTATATATTATAGAGGAGAGTTACAAGCGAAGAGCCCAACAAATAATAAACAAACATTAAAATACTATATTGTAATTAAAAAATTATTTCTTTTGGCCAATGAAAACGATCCACACATTACAATTAAAAAAAATACAAAACACACTCTGAACTTCTTAATATTTAAAGCTTTTTTATATAACAAACTTTATTTACCAAATATCTAACAGGTAGTAGAGATATTTGGTAAATAAAGTTTGTTATATATATATATATATATATATATATATATATATATATATATATATATATATATATATATATATATATATATATATATATATATATATATATATATACTAGCAGGGTCCCCGCGCGATGCAGCTGTGGGTATCATGTAATTTAATTTTTTCGGCTAATAATTTATTTTATTTGTACGTTTTTTGGCAATAGTTTTACTGATTAGTTTTTTAAAGCAAAAGTTTGATGAAATGCTTAGTTTGTATTATTTTATTTATTATTTATTATTATTTTTTTTTTTTGTTTAGTAGTTTACTTGGTTTGTACAATATGTGAACATATTTTAGTTTATTATGTTCTTTTTGACAATAAATTTACGGATATCAAAAATTTCATTTAGCTCGTGTTCGTTCAGGCTCGAGCTCGTAGGCTCGTGTCCGTTCAGGCTCGAGCCCGTTTGACCCGTGCCGTTCGGGCTCGAGCCCATTTGGCCCATTGCCCATTCGGGCTTGAATATTTGTATAATATGTTTTATTATTTGTATTAGTGACATTTAATGTAGGAATTGTGTTTAAGTTGGTTGTACAATATTCTTGATAATTTGTATTTCTTATGTAAGTGGTGTTTTAATAAGTGCATTAATTGTATTTATTGACCAGTTAATTAATTGTATTTAATGTATATAATGATTTATTTATTGTATTAATGTTAGTATTAATTGTATGTTAGAATTAAATATGAGGAGAATTTCTATAAGTAGCATTGGTTGTTGTACTTATAGCTTTAAAAGTTGTATTGCTTAATTTTAAGTATTTCTATTAATAGTAGGCCTTCCTCCATTATAATACAATATGATATATATATATATATATATATATATATATATATATATATATATATATATATATATATATATATATAGGGTATGGATCTAATAAGAAGAATAATTAAAATGATAAGTGTAAGAAGTAATTCTAGCCACACATTTTTATATGGGAGGGAAAATTTGAATGAAGATGCATCCATTTTTGTAGGTGCATTTAGAATGTGTGGTTGTGGTTACTTCTTATCCTTCCTATTTTAATTATTCTTCCTATTTGATCCTATATATATATATATATATATATATATATATATATATATATATATATATATATATATATATATATATATATATATATATATATATATATATATATATATATTCTAAATAAAAGAACTTTCAAAATGCACCCTTAACCTATCAAATAACTTTAAAATTATCCTAAATTTTTTTAAAACTATAACGGTCAAAATTAGCCCCGCCGCAACACACTGGTGCCCGACACAACATTCATTCCAAAAAAGACGTCGTACGAAAACTACAAATATAGCTTCACACAATATTTGTTCAAACAAATACAACACGTGTTGGCAAAAAACATACCACGATCTTACAATGACAAGCCCCACCCAAATATTATTCGTAAATAATTATCGCCAAAATTCCTCAAAAATTCTCGCTGCAACGCAGCGGGCGCCTTTTCACTTGTTTACTAAATATGGAGGTACACATTGTTTAACTTTAGAAAACTCTTTTGACAAAGACGACAAGTCGACAACCCATACATAAATATTTTGTCATTAGAGTGTGCAAATTTTTTATTTTTAGTTTTTTACTTTTTTGGTTACGAGGATGTTAGTATTTTTTCTTTTTTTCTTTTTGTGGCCTGATAAGAGACCAGGCTCCATAAACCACTTTGCAAGACTCATGAAGTCTAGTATGAGGGGCGTATATCTTTTAGGCAAAAGATATGTACATATGCTTTGGTTGTTGAAGGAGTTGAGGATGGTTTGGAGAATGCAATTCTGGAAGTAATTAAGCCTATACTTGAAGAATTTAGTAAGATTGTTGCGGATTACATACTGGATTCTTTATCACCTTTGAGGAATATTCAACACTAAATTGACTTGATTCTTGGAGCAAGTTTGCCTAATCTTTCTCACTACATGATGAGCTCTAAGGATTCAGATATCTTGCGTGAGAAAGTAGAAGAATTGTTGAAGAAGGACACATTCAAGAAAGAATCAGTCCCTGTGCTGTTCCGAAGCTTCTTACACCGAAGAAGGATTGAAGTTAGAGGATGTGCGTTGATAGCCGTGCCATCCAAAAGATCACGGTAAGGTATAGTTTTCCTATTCCATGTCTTGATGATTTGTCAGACAACCTTTTGGGTTCTAATTTTTTTTCTAAGATCGATTTGAGGAGTGGCTACCATCAAATTGAGATTAAACCGGGTAATGAATGAAAAACCGCTTTCAAGACGAATGATGGGTTGTATGAATGGATTGTTATAACATTTGCATTGTCTAATGCACCTAGCACTTTTATGTGCTTGATGACTCAAGTTCTTGGGCCATTTATGGGTAAGTTTGTGCTAGTGTATTTTGATGATATTTTGGTCTGCAGTCAAACGAAGGAAGAGCATTTGGATCATTTACGGAAGGTTTTGAAAGCTTTAACAGAGAATGATTTGTTTGTGAATTTAAAAAAGTGTACTTTTCTTACTAATAAACTATTTTTTCTTGGTTACATTTTGAGTTCGGATGGTATTCATGTAGACGAAGACAAGTTTAAGGCGGCTATGGATTGGCCTTCACGTAAGACTTTGACCGAAGTTAGGAGCTCTCATGGATTGGTGACCTTTTATAGGAGATTTGTGAGAGAATTTAGTAGCATAGTGGCCCCAATTACCAATTGCTTGAAGAAAGGTCCGTTCAAATGGACTAAGGAGGCAGAAGATAGCTTCAAGATTATCAAGGAATGGTTAACAACCGCACCAACACTCTCGTTACCTAACTTTGATAAAGTTTTTAAATTAGAGTGTGATGTTTGTGGAACCAGAATTGGGGCTGTTTTGTCACAAGAAGGTAGGCCTATCACATTTCATAGTCAGAAACTAAATGAAGCTCGACAAAAGTGGTCGACTTATTAACAAGAATTGTATGCGGTTGTTCAAACTATTAAGAAGTGGGAGCATTATTTGATTCAACGAGAGTTTGTGGTTTACTCGGATCATCAAGCTCTCAAGTATTTTCAAAATCAAAGGCACTTAAATAAGATACATGCATGGTGGGCGAGTTTCTTAGAGAAGTTCAACTATATGATCAAGCATAAGTCGGGTGCAAGTAATAAAGTGGCGGATGCATTGAGTAGATAGACTACTTTGTTGGTTACTATTAGCAACGATGTTGTAGGTTTTGAATCAATCAAGGGGTTGTATCCGAGTGATGAAGATTTTCTTGACACTTGGGAGAAGATTGAAACCAAGCAACATCGAGGTGAATTTCTTTTACTTGATGGTTATTTATTTAAAGGGAATCGTTTGTGCATTCCTAAGACTTCACTTAGGAGTCAATTGATCAAGGAGGTGCATGCGGGTGGATTGACTGCTCATTTAGGTCGTGATAAGACTATTGCTAGTATGAAGAGCTGATGAACTCAAATAAGTACATTTCATTGTCATCATTTATTTTATTTATTTGACTTGTATTATATTATTTATGAGAATCGATACTTAATCATTTACTTTAGTAATTCTCAGGTAAAAACAAGCAATTGGTAAAACTTAACGATTTTTGACGAAATATGGAGCAAAACCAGCAAGATGTCAAAAGTCTGCTGAAACCCAGAATATGCGTCGTATCTCTCTCAACAGATACGCCGCAATATCATACTTAGATGAATTCGAAGACCATTGCCTGACTTTGAAGAATGTGCTGCATCTGAGTATATCATGCGCCGCATATGAAACTTTGGTCAACGAAGAAGATCAAGCTTGTCCTACTCCAGATACGCCGCATCATACTTCTGACATACGACGTATTACTATCAAGACTTCACCAGATATAATCCAAGACGCTAAAGGACATGCGCCGCATACAAGAATCAAGTTACGCCGCATCTAAAGGCGGTGTACGAATATTCCAGAATATATTAATCTTGGACCCCACGCGAAGTTAAGTCAATGCGCCGCATCTCAATACTCAATGCGCCGCATCGAACCCTCAGACAGAAAGTATAAATATCCCAAGACTGTTACGAATTTTGAGAGCACCATAACCCCAAGGAGACGAATTCAGTCGAAGAAGCTTCACAAGACACACTCCAAACAAAGATATTAGAGTTGTAAGAAGGTCCTGCATGTATTTAATTCATTAAGTAGTTTTGTTTTATTGTAATAGTAAGCTTTAATCCATCAGGATTGATGGGCTTGTGATATGTGACTACGGAACATCACACACTCCCCTTAATATTGCTTTCCCATTAATCAAAGTTTATATGTTGATGTCTTTGGTGACTTATATTAGTGCTTTGATAACCTCTGTGTCTAGCTGAGCCCGTGGACTGCCATATCTGCCCCTCGCCTATTTAATCTAACGTCTTTAGATAAGTAGGATAGACATAAGTGATCATTAAGGGTTTACTTGCCGATATACTGCGATCCAACGAGAAAGACCAGATTACAATACACTTCATATAAAACTAGCAATAAAATAAGTGACAAGCTACTTAATTATCAGGACAGGTCTTCTTATAGTCTCTATTATCTATCTGTGTACGTATTGCTATTTGCTGATTCATTCTCACTAGTTTTAATTTACTATTTAATAAAACCAAAACCGTGCTAATCTCTCAGACTAAACCCCCTTGCATTAGATTAGATTGTAAAACTAACTTAGGATATTAAAATACTGATAGACAAATTAAGGTTTACGTTCCACTCTTAGTGATCGACACTCTACTTACCAATATATACATATTGATCGGATGCACTGTCCGTTAGTATGTGTGTTATAGGATAAGTCGGCTAAATAATGTAAAACTTGAAATATGCAATTACCCCTATACTGCATATGACACAATACACGCATCAAGAGCCGATTTTATTGGCCTCAATTGAAGAGGGATGTTGAGGCTTTCGTAAGAAAGTGTGTTATGTGTCAAGAAGGAAATGGAAAAGCACAAAACACGGGTCTTTATATGCCATTTCACCCGTACCCGAGAGTCCTTAGGTTGATATCTATGGATTTTGTACTTGGACTTTCTCGTACTCAATGGGGAGTCGATTCCTTGTTGTTGTTGACAAATTTTCCAAGATAGCGCATTTCATTCCTTGTAATAAGACTTTAGATGTGGCGCATATTGCAAGGTTGTTCTTTCAAGAGGTGGTTCGTTTACATGGAGTTCCAAGATCAATTACTTCGGAGCGGAATAGTAAGTTTCTTGCTCACTTTTGGTTAACACTTTGGAGGCGTTTGGGTACATCTTTGAATTTTAGTAGTACCACTCATCCTTAAATGAATGGTCACACCGAAGTGGTTAATCGCACATTGGGAAATATGATATGTTGTTTGTGTGGAGATAAGTCTAAACTTTAGGATGTATTATAATAGTGCGGTTCATAACTCAACGAGGTTCTCACCATTTGAGGTTGTTTACAAGACTTCACCAAGACAAATGGTGGATTTAGTTGATTTACCGGGTAAGAAGAATGTTCAAGCAAATAAGATAGTGAAAGAGGTTATAACTACTCATGAAGTTGTTCGAGCCAAGATTGCTGAATCAAATGTTAATTACAAAACTGCTGTGGATAAGCATCGTCATGTCAAGCTATTCAAAGTATGTGATGAGGTGATGGTGTTTCTTTGGAAAGAGTGATCTCTAGTTGGTACTTATAGTAAACTAGAACCAAAGAAGTATGGTCCATACAAAGTACTTCGGAAGATTAATGATAATGCTTATGTGGTGGACTTGCCAAATACTATGAGTATTTTGAAGACTTTCAATGTGGCGGATATTTATGAGTTTCACCTCGAGGATGTGAATGAGGACGAGTTCTTCTAAAGTGTGTGGGGTGGGGGGATGATGAGGACATGATTGAAGATCTAGCGGGGGAGTACATGGAGAACATAGAGCTCGTTTCTCAATGGAAGAAAACATAGAGCTAGCGGACGAGTTCTTCTAAAATGGCCACCATTTAATTTTATTTTGTGTCATGATTTATTTACTCTGCAAAGGAACTATGCCTTTATGCCGTAATTGCTAATTTTTATTGATTATGTTTTGTTTCGCATACTTACGCTATAGTTGGATCCATGCGTTACGTCGTAGGTATGTTGCGATAGGTTTCCTTATTTCAGTTTTAGGACGGTTCTAGATGAGTTTTGTTAACTTTTTCCCCAAGTTTGGCTTCTCTATAAATATAGTGTGGGTTTATTGTTGAGGACATTCGATAATCAATAAAACTCTTGACTTTTAGTCTTTCAATCCTTTGTGATTTGTTTAACCCTTGTTTGGGTTTATTTACGCAAGCTTCATTTACCGATGTAGATCATGTGTCGGATTCACGTTTACCGGCGGTGGATGTTATTTGTTAGGTGTATATATAGTGTAAGGGTTTAAGTAGAAGCAGTGGTTGAAGGTGGTGGCGAAGAGTGTGATGACAGTTGAAGGCGGTGGAGGTGTATAGAGAGGAAAAGAGAAAGAAATTGAGAGCGTTTGTGTGTGTTTTAAGGTGACACTATGTGTTTTTGGTCATTTTTATATGTAGAAAATATCAAGTAGGCAGTGATGAAGAGGTTGTACACATGTCAGCTTCTGGTTGGTTCTCTTTATCTTAATTTGGCATAAGACCCACATTTTAAATGCTTTATATAATAGCATATAGATTATAAGGTGTATTAGGTTTCAATTTCGGATACAAATAATAAACACAAATATATTCTTTTTTAAGTTTCTTCGCAAAAGTACTACATAATTATAATTTAAGCCGAGACGTAAAATTTATTGGAGCTTCACTCTAACATCTACCCGATATATCACCATCATTTGCACATAATAAAATAAAACTGTGGTATTATTTTGTTAAAATAAATAACGATTAACCAACTGACCCATAGACGGACCCTCTTACGTGGCAAAAAGTGTAGTTATGTTTGTTTAAAAATAAGGGCTAGAGTTGAGTCTAGATAAATGTACAAGGACCAAAAACAAAATATACAAATAAAGTCTATTATAACTACCTGTCCCTCCATTATATATTTCACACACCATGCAGTGGATGCTCATTGTTCAACATACACACACAAAATGATGACGATTAGGAAGTTTTACGTCCGCAAAGAACATCACCTTACGTACATTCTCACCTAAGTCTGGAAAAATGTAGTGGTCGAAGATATGATTAGAATTATCTTGGTTAACCTCAGAATCCGAGTCGTTACCGTTGTCAAAGTCAAAGAAGTCACCATCCAAGTCCAGGAAATCGCCTCCAACGATAAAATTGCTTAATAATAACGTGAGAAGATATACTCAAGAGTTTGAGACATTGGTTGTTGGTGATGGAATATACATATGGTATTTTGTCAGAGGGGTTAATATAAAAAGAAGTTACTAAAGTTTGCGATTTTTTTTCATAAGTTAATAAAGTTTTAAAACTGTCATCTAAGTAACCCAAGTTAATACCTTTCAAAAAAAAAAAAAAAGTAACCCAAGTTAATGGGTTTATTAAATGGTTTACTCAATCTTTAAAAATATTACACTCAAGTTACTCCTAAGGTGGGCAACTGGTTGATAGCCGTATCCCATGTCCACGTAAGCGTGACACATATTTCACCTAAATGAAGTTATTAAAGTTTGAAAAAAAGTTCGCCTAAATTACTAAAGTTTCAAAACTGTCATCTAAGATACTCAAGTTTTTTATTTTATTTTATTTATTTATTTATTTTTGAAATTGTTTTATAGTAACCATTTTTTTTTCTTATATTGTAATATCAAGGCGAGATTTTTTGGGTCTGTGTCTTCTATATGTTTGATTATGCAAGTTAATTTAAATAAATGTCGTGTTTTAATTATTGTGAAGTGTGGTGTTGGTTGGATGAAGAACATAAAAAGGAGATAAAAAAGACCTCACGTTCTCTTAATCGTTAAACACTCCCTCCATAAGTTTATAATTTTGACGAATCAAGTTTGTATTGATTCAAATTACGGTTAAAGATGTAAAAAATTTGAATCAAAATAAATTAAACTTACTAAAAATTAAAAAAAAAATAGTTAAGAAGATATTTTAATTTGAAAATAAATGTGACTTTTTAATCGAGAGTGGACACATATTACTATAGGACGTGGTTCCTTAGCATTTGTAAATAATGAGAAGAGACCTTTCTTATCTTAACTTTTAATGAGACTCACGTTGTAAATGCATTAAAATATATTATAGATAAAAAGACAACCCCTTTATGGCATGTCACATGGTAAAGTTAACAGTCAAACTAAAACTAACAGTTTTAGTGGTCAAAGGACCAAACCATTAAGGGTTAAAACCATATGCGAACTTTTTCTTAAGTTGTACTTAGACGAACTTTTCCTCAAACTTTAGTCACTTCTTTGTATATTAACCCAAATATAAACCACTGTCACATCGGACTTAACCGGTTACCATAGGTTACAAATACTTTTTTGCAAACTTTATAGCTTCTTTATGTATTAACCTTTGTCAGAGTCTAAACTACTAATAAGTTTAAAAAAATCTAAAAGCCTTCTCAAAATATTATAATGAAAAAATATATCAAAGACTAAGAGCACTCGCAATGGATATTTATTGAATGCCCACATGGATATGATGTGACTTTGAAACTAAAATTTCTAAATTGTGTGATGAAGTTTATATAAGCTTATAAAGGAAAAAAAATGTAGATTCATCCATATAAAACTTCGGAGAGAGTATAGATGTGGTCCCAATCACATTATTTACACACATTTTCAAGTTTATAAATGTTGAAGTTTAGGGTCCATTTATTGACTTTTGTAAGTTTATAAGAATAAATTGATAAAGTTTGTTAGTTGAACCGGGTCTATGGTGGGTAGGGTGGCAGTGGTCCTTTTGTGTTTTTTTTGTTTTTTTTCCCGTTTTTGTCGGGGTTTTTTTTTTTTTTTTTTTTTTTTTTTTTTTTTTTTTTTTGTATAGTTTGTGTAATGTTTTTTGTGTTTGTATTTTTTGTGTTTGTATTTTGTTTGTGTAATATTTTGTGTTTGTATTTTGTTTGTGTAATGTTTTTTTTTTTTTTGTGTTTATTTGTTATGTTTCACGTTAAACGTTACCACATTAAACGACTATAACAACAAATGTTATCATTCAATTAAACAACAACGTTAACACATTATTTAAAAAAATAACAACATCACGAACAAACAACGTTAACACATTATTTAAAAACAACAACATCTACGAACAACAACGTTAACATATTATTTAAAAACAACAACATTTACGACATATGAAGATTATTCATATCATTTAAAAGATCGTGTAGCCTTGCACCCGACTGACAAGCGTGATCCTCAGAATTCCTTGCCAATTCTAACTCCATCTCCAGCGTCTTTATTCTTGTCTTCAACAGCTTGATCTCATTATCTTTAGCAACGCACTCATTATCTTTAGCAACGCAGTTTGAGCACTGCGTTGAAGATGAGGCTTGACTAAAGTACCGTCTTTCAAATTCATCTTTCCAACTGAAGTATCGACACCCATAGTCAGTTGTACCTGACTGTTACATGTTAAGAAAATAATAAGAAATGTATTTTTAACACACAAATTATTTACATAAAACCCCTAAGCAAACGTATAATTATTTACCACTGAAAGAGGACATACATAATACAGTCGGCCCCGACTACCTTCTTTCGTGGATTTCCGTTCTATAATAAATCCTCTATTACATCGACACCAGAAAGGATTTCCTTGGCCCACCTGACAAAAGAATTTGCATAAATCAGTAATCAACCATTTACAACATAAAACACGTATCATTTACAATGTTATTATTAATTTAAATATAAACAGTAATCAATCACTATATTTATAATTATTTACAACATGAATCATTAATCAATTATTTACAACATGAACCATTCACTATGTTTATAATTATTTACAACATGAATCATTTACAACATTAATCATTGACAATGTTTTGTATGTATATATTATTTACTAATTTGGTAGTCGATGCATATATAATGATTCCCACTCGGATGCAGCTTCGGATCTGTTCCTCCTCCATTGTGGGTGGAGATACGGAAGTGGAGAATGTTCGTCTAGCGTCAGAACAATGAAATGACCTACTTCGTCCCCCCCACGGGCTATCACAAGGGGGTCAGTTCTTTGTGAGAAGTCTGGACCACTGAGAAGCGGAAAACACATATTCCAACCCCGCAAAGATATAAATGCAACGGGTCGTCTAATCAGTTCTGCAATAACCAACCCCGTGTTGGGCATTTCCATATAGCGATCAGGCGGTGCATTTCCATCTCCGAACCAGTCTATTGTACGGCAAATATCGTTAAAACCATCTTGCCCCCACAAACCCATGTAAACCTGCCAATTTAGGTCCATCTGTTGCAATAACATCTGCCTAACTTGGCGCCAATAATGTTGTTGTTCCCAAACACCATGGGCAACGCACCGAAACCCACAATTTCCGTCACCCACCACATTATATATACTGGTTATGTATGGATGCCAAAGGACTGGAAGCATACCCATAAGCATTTCGCTTACTGCATCTCCATCGTACAACCCGTGTCTTATTTTTTGTTGATCACTAGGACCCGTGAAAGAACTATGTCGGGGGTTCTTTGTTGAAGTTCGGGACTTTCGTAGATCTTGTAGCGGTGCTTCTTCGGTGATCTACAATTGGTACTTCATTCAAGTCCGGGAAATCATTCAAGTCCGGGACTTGTGAAGCCTTGCCCTTTTGGTCCTTTGCGCTCGGACGTCCACAGGTATTTTTCTTGACCGCAGGTTCTTGTGTGCCAACAGATTCAGGGTGGGTTATCTCTTTCAACTTCGTTATCATATTTTTTCTGACAAACGGCGATGCTTTGCTAACCATATCCGTGAATTGTCGAATGTCATTTTGAAACGAAGCATCATCATCATCATCATCATCATCATCATCATCTTCAGGCGGTGGCCTATTGTTAACAGGCCACGGAACAGACAGTGTTCTCCAGAAAATAGGAATTGATTCGAGTGGATTGGGGAGTTCTGAATTCAATAAAAGTGACTTATATAAGTTACTGTTATTAATAAGAAAAACAACTTGATAGTTATAAATTTAATATACTTACCATGACATCTGTAGATATACATCATATGAAAGCATGGTAGTCCGTATATTGTATTCAACTTATGGCAACATTGGTCTGGGGTGATCCGCCGTCGGAGTTCTTTGAACATCAGATCACAAGCACGATGGGAAACTTTATACCGCAATTCTTGAAATAGTGGTATATCACATTTAAGTTGTAGCTCGTTGATGCTTCTATTAAAACTCTCTTTTATCGCATTTTCTTGCGAAATGAGAATCTTATCGACCATCATCAATAACCTGTCTAATTTGGACTGTGTGCCGTCCAAATATAATTTCAACAACGCGTGGTGAGCCTCAACTCTGCACGTTGTTGTTTGGCCGTATGAGCGATAATGGTCGATAATATACGAGAGAAACTTGTTTCCGTAACTCTGCACCTAGTTATCCAGATACCCTTTTATATCTGAAAAAACAATGAATTAATAAAAGGCCATTCGGGTGCTTATTAATTAAAAAACAATGAGAAAATAACTAAGTACCCGCATGATCGACCAATCGCTGTTGTAGGCGGTTATAACGTTCCTCGAACATTTCCCGTGTCGGAGCTTTAACCATCCAATCCTAGGCGCCCTTAATGGACTCATACTCATTGTCTCCACGACATTTGTTTTTGCAATACTGAAGCATATTTTGATTTATATGCCATCGACAGAGTAAGTGGTGAGCGTTAGGAAATTCTCCTTCTACTGCCCTAACCAACGCTAATTCTCTGTCAGTGACAATAACACGTGGGTAATATCTTTCGTCTATCACTTGCTTCACTTTTTGCAATACCCATGTATAATTCTTATTTTGTTCACAGCTTACAAAGCTATACGCCATTGAAAATGTTTTATTTGTTGAAGTTACTCCAACAATTTCACACAACGGCAATTTGAAGTTCGTGGTATTGTACGTGGAGTCCATCAGCATGATTTCTGGGAATGTACACCATAAAGCATACGAAGTGGGGTGCACAAAAAAAAAAGCTCTTCAAGCTCGTTGGTATGCTCATTTACCCTCGGGTACCATGTATACCCTGAATCCGTCAAATGCGAGTAAAGAACTTGAATTGGAGTTCTATCACCCACTCTGGCTCTCCGAAGCTTATCATGTGCGTTATATATAGTTCTGAGGCTAGACACGTTATTTGGATTACGACTCTTTATTGTTGAAAGTATATTCATTGGTCGTAGGTTACATTGTGTCAATTCGTCGACCAACCCCAACTCATCATTCTGTAGTTGCATTGCAAATGGAACACCATGCAACGACTCTAGCATATCATGATTATGCGTATCATCTTTCACCCTTAAAACCCAATAATTCGTTGTTCGATGATATTTCGCTACTAATCTGAATGGACATTCGGTTTTAACTGTTTTGGTTTTCCGCTTTCCTATATCTTGAGGTGTATACTTCCCACCCTTTGTACACCTGTAATTGATCTCGTTCATCTGACCGAACAGTGATCTGGTTCTATTTTTAACAACTACAAAACCGAGCCCCCGGGCTATATTTTGCACCCACTCAGTCATTTGCTCGTGAGAATCGAAAACCTGAAAATACATAATATCTTTTATAACACACACACACACACATACACACACACACACACACACACACACACACACACACACACATATATATATATATATATATATATATATATATATATTTAACATTTTTACATATTTACATAATTTTTTACAACTTTTACATTTTTACATTTAAAACTTTTATTTACAAATTACTTTTACATTTTATTTTAACATCCTTTTTTAGATAATTCTTTACAAACTTTTACAAACATTACAAACTTTACAAATTTTTACAAACTTTATTTTTACAAACTTTACAAATTTATTAAAACTTTACTTTTACAACATTTTAAAAGAAAAAAAAATTATAATAACAGCTGGTGGGACAGCTGTCACACACACACACACGCTATTATCCCACCCCCACCCACCCAAAACACACACACACGCTATCTGTTTCTCTCTCTATCATAACCCTCATTCTCTCTCTGTTTCTCTCTCTATTTTTAGATCTAAAAACATTTTAGATCTAAAAACCACCAATCAACAGCTTGATTCTGGTTTGAGAAACGTTATGAGATAGAAAGATAGCGTGCGTGTGTGAGATACGTGATTCTGGGTTTGAAAAATTAGGGTTTCATAAAAAATCGAGGGTTTTGAAGGTGATGTGGTATGTGATATGTGATGGATTTGATGGTAAGTGCTACGTGTTATCTGATTCTGGGTTTCAAAAATTAGGGTTTCATAAAAAAAATTGGGGGTTTTTCAAAAATTGATTGATATATTTCAATTAACGTTTGTTAATTGAAAGATTTGTGGTTAAATTTAACAGATCTATATAAATTTTATGAAACGCCTAATTTTTATAAATTAGGGTTTTGAAAAAAATTGGGGGTTTTTCAAAAATTGATTGGTATATTTCAATTAACGTTTGTTAATTGAAAGATTTGTGGTTAAATTTAACAGATCTATATAAATTTTATGAAACGCCTAATTTTTATAAATTAGGGTTTTGAAAAAAATTGGGGGTTTTTCAAAAATTGATTAGTATATTTCAATTAACGTTTGTTAATTGAAAGATTTGTGGTTAAATTTAACAGATCTATATAAATTTTATGAAACGCCTAATTTTTATAATTTAGGGTTTTGAAAATTTTTTTGGGGTTTTTCAAAAATTGATTGGTATATTTCAATTAACGTTTGTTAATTGAAAGATTTGTTGTTAAATTTAACAGATATATATATAAATTTTATGAAACGCCTAATTTTTATAAATTAGGGTTTTGAAAAAAAATTGGGGGTTTTAATTAGGGATTCGTAAAAAGTTAGGGTTTCGTAAAAAATAGATCTAATTAGGGTTTCGTAAAAAATTGGGGGTTTAATTTTTTACGAAACCCTAATTAGATCTAAAAATTTAAGGTTTGGTAATTTTGGGGTTTTTTTAAATTAACTTGAAATCTTTCAATTAACCTATGTTAATTGAAAGATTTATTAATTAATTTAAAAAACCCCCAATTTTTATGAAACCCTAATTGATCTGGATATGTTATGATATAGGTGGTTCCGTGGTGATGGTTGGTGGTCCTTTTGTGGTTCTTTTGAGTGGTATGAAAACCTGTGGCTGTGGGTAGGTTAACTCCTTGATCTGCCACCTTTGAGTGGTATGTAAACCTGCTCTGGCCTACCCCCACAGTCCACAGGTATGTGATATATGATTAGCCCCTAACCGGACGGGGTCTACCCCCATGTTTGGAAAACCCTCCCTAGTTTTAGGGGGAGGGTTATAAAGACGGGGGTGAGGTTGGTTAGGTTAACCGGGTCTATGGTGGGTAGGGTGGCAGTGGTCCTTTTGTGGTTCTAATATGCTTGATAAGCAGTTTGTGATGAAACTGCTTATATGCTTGATAAGCAGTTTGTTATTTCAAACTTGGTTTAAGCTATTTGCTTTTGAAATTTGATAAGCAGTTTGTTTTAAAAAAAACTGATATAAGGCGATGATGATTTAAAAAAAAATGTTTTGATTTTGGCGTGGCATTATCGAATGGACGGCAAAAAAGTAAAAAATTATTTTTGCAACCTTTGAAGTTGTAGCCAAATATGATAAACTTGCTTATGTTTCACTAATATATATCTGAGCCTAATGTTACCTCTTCTGTGTAAAATGGTGAATTAGACATTTCGGCAGCCTAAGA
Source organism: Artemisia argyi (assembly GCA_030686995.1). NCBI lineage: Eukaryota > Viridiplantae > Streptophyta > Magnoliopsida > Asterales > Asteraceae > Artemisia > Artemisia argyi. Next base: position 131,536,662 of record CM060685.1, on the reverse strand, counting down.
TCTTTGTTGTGTTCACTTGTGTGCAATCTGCAGCCCCCGTTAATCTAACCAAATAGCCTCCGTCTTTATAACCCCACCTTGTTGCTTTCACTTGTGCAATCTGCTTCTTTGTGGTGTTTGTTATTGTTGTGATATTGATTGAGAGCAAATAATTGTTTGTGCTTTCACTTGTGCAATCTGCTTCTTTGTGGTGTTTGTTATTGTTATGATATTGATTGAGAGCAAATAATTGTTTGTGCTTTCACTTGTGCAATCTGCTTCTTTGTGAGGCTTGTTTATAATGGAGCCTTATGGTGAGACTTGCTTTCTTGTGAGTTTCTGCAGTTTGTTCTTGTGGTGAGACTTGCTTTCTTTGTGAGCCTTGTGGTGAGACTTGCTTTCTTGTGAGTACTTGCAGTGAATCTTAGTACTTGCAGAATCTTAGTACTTGCATTGTGTAACATGTGTGGAATGTGAAACTTGTGTTTCACCTGGTTTGGGTGCAATCTGTTTCACTTGTGTGCACTTGGGAAAGAAAAATGACTTGGACGACTTGTGTGCAATCTGTGCACTTGGGGGCAAATCTGTGCACTTGGGTGCAATCTGTTTCACTTGTGTGCAATCTGATATTTTTTTCACTTGTGCAAATGGTTTTCTGAATCGGCAATGATGATATAAATCTGAGCCTTTGTGCATGATTGTGTGCACTTGGGAAAGAAAAATGACTAGGACCTGGACATGGTTGTGTGCAAAAACTGCTTGTGTGCACTTGGAAAAAAAAAGGCGATGACGAATGGTTTTTAAAACCGAATGGCATGGCAAAGTGATATTTTTATCACTTTGCAACCTTCATATCCGAGCCTAACACTTTTTTTTATCACTTGTGCAAATGGTTTTCTAAATCGGCAATGATGATATAAATCTGAGCTTTTGCAATCTACTTGTGTGCAATCTGCTTGTGTGCACTTGGGAAAGAAAAATTACTTACCTGGACCTGGACTGATTGTGTGCAAAAACTGCTTGTGAAAAAAAAAAAAAAAAAAAAAAGGACTTAACAAAAAAAAAAGACTTACATGTGGATAATTTGGACAAAAAAAGACAAAAAAAAAGACTTAAACATGACTTGGACCTGGACTGATTATACAAAAACTAAACACAAAAAAAAAAAAAAAAAAAAAAAAAAAACAGCAAAAAAACAAAAAAGTAAAAAAAAAAATAAAAATAAAAAGGGGGGGGGGGGGGGGGGGGGGACAAAAGCTGCAAAAAGCACCCTAAATCTAGGGAGGGTTTGCCAAAAGGAGGGGTAGACCCCGTCCTGTTAGGGTAACCCAAGTTTATAAATGTTGAAGTTCATAGGCATGCTATAAACTCAAAAAAGTTCGTAGCATTGAGGATGATCTAAATAAGCCTGGCCTTGGGCCAACAATGACCCATTTAAAGTTTTTTTTGTTTTTTTTTTCCTTGCCTAAATACTTATAATTTTGATCGTAAATTATCAAAAATCATATTTTGCCAAATACACCGTGTATAACTGTGTGTAACACCCTTTGACGATTCTCAAAGTTATCTCTTTTCCAACTAAAATAGCTTCTAAAATACCCTAGAAAAAGTAGGAGGCAAGAAAATCGAACTAAACCCAAGTTAAAAATCCTCCTTTTTAGTCACGTCACGCCTCGTTTAGTAGCCAAGGATCTTCCCACCTGTACGTTATAGTTAGTACCCCATTAATCAAGCAGTCATTCACTAAACAGCAACAATGGCGAGTTACCTTTATAAGCCATGGAATGAAAAAGCTTTTCGAAGTTCGAATCCTGCTTCAGCCTCAGTTTGGAATGTCATTCATAAGGTACTTTCGACTCGTTTACAAGTTGTTTTTATGCTGCTATGGGCACCTTAATGGAAAAAGTTGTTATGCATTCTCATTCTTAAAGCAAATATATCAAACGCTTTTAATTTGACTGAAGTATAAGTCGCATCTTTTTAGTTAATCCAGTTGTAACAAAATAGACTATTTGAGATAGTGTTTAGAAGTCTAATAAAGTGTGAAATCATAGCTATAGTTTATCAAAATAGGATGAAAAAAAAAAATAAAAATTCATTCTATCATTCTATGTGTATGTTAACGGTGACTAAAAGTTTATGAAATTCAGGTTTATTACACTCTGGCATTTACATCTTACTTTGCACTCTTTGGAGCACTTTGGCATCTATACTATGGCAAAGGGGGGTTGCTTACATTATTGCTGTTCATATTAAACTTATGGTGGATTCGGGATATTAATCCGAGGAGGATGGTATTTCTTTCATTCCTTGACTCTATTTATGCCGTATATTGCTTCTTTTGGTTAACGTTTCTGATTTAATGTAATTGCTTGATGTGCTGTTCTTCAGGATTGGGTTTCTAATGATGGCGTCATTTTGCTTTGGGGCTACTCTTGCTCCCTTCTTAAACTACTTTACACCGACAAATCAAGGGTGAGTGTGTTTATAGTGTGTGCATACGTGTTTCTTTCTATATCAATTTATTGATTTAAATCATGTTATATCCATGAATCGCAGAGCCATCATTAAGACCCTACTAGCAGGAGTTATGTTTTTCTTTTGTCACATGTGCTCAATCTATTATTGTCCGAGGGATTTTGTCTACAAAATGGATAATAATACTGCTCCTATCATACTCACCATCTCAATGGTGATTTCCCTCTACCATTTTGGGTTACTAGTGGTATGATCCATTTTCCCGTACATCAAAAGCTCCATGAAACGCTCCCTTTTCTTATTATCTTTATATTATTAAAATGACAGTTTGTTACTTTTGATTCTGAAGCACATAGTCCTCGTTGTATTCTTTCCGTTGCTGTTCTTCCCATTAGCGTTCTTGATAAGGTCTCACAGAAACAGGCTTCATGTGAGGAACATTTTGCCATTACATCTCGAGTGGATAATTAGTTTTTTGTGTTGTCTCGTCTTTTACCCTCTTCAATATCTTGCGGTAAGGTCTTATATTTAAATTATTCATATGTATTTGGATAGCATTTTTTCTTCATTTACTATATATATTATGTTTTCTTGTTACAGTTCGTTTATTTGATTGTTTTGGTGCTTCTATTTCAAATAAGAACGCATACCCAAGAGGCTATTTTCCGAGCAACACAACCTGCAGAAGAAACTAACTATTTCAACACCGCCATCTCCTTCTATACGGAGTTTTATGCTCGCATCATCTCTTATCTTGTGCACACGGGTACACATTCATTTTTTAGCTCTTTTGCATTAACTACCAACATATTTTATCATCTGCCCGATTATCTGAATACTTTTTATCGTTCATCCGAGTCATCATGAGACGGCTTCATGTTAGCTTGAGTCATTTTGTAACCATAATCATAAAAGATACTGAGGATGCGTTTGGTTGGGAGCTTTTGGCTTTTGGGTATGAGAAATGGGTAGCAAAATATAAGAAACTTTTACTTTTGACAGCGAAATTTTGGTTACAAATTAAACGACCCAAATGGGACACTAAACCATCTTCTAATGACTCATGAATGACTAAAAGCTTGATTTTTAGCCAAAGGATAATCTGTTTGCACCTCTTTCTTATTCTCCTTTCTGACGACAGGTATTTGGATTTTTCGGTTTATAATCAATATTCCATTTACTTTATGCGGCAATTGTGTATTTCGCTGAGGCACAGCATCCTATTTATGCAATTTTCACTAGTTTATTAGGATCATATCATTTTACTGGGATCCTTTAAATTATGTATGGCTTTTGAACCTTAGTTTATATATATCTCAGAATTTTTAGTCATTTTATCGATTTCATCTAACTTTGCAATCTTCTCACTTCCGCCTTGTTCATTTTATGCTGAAAGTTTAGTAGACAAGGGAGAGAATATATCAGATTCTCGGAAGATAATATTTCCGACTTGAAACAGAAACCACATTTATAGCAAACACGGGACATGAGTTCAAATGTTCAATGACATGTACGGATTCTTTGTTTTTCTGATTTGAGATTTTTCTTGATGTCATTATGCTTTAATGATTGTTTGTTTTACCTTTTTTTTTTTTTTTTTTTTTTTTTTTTTTTTTTTTTTTTTTCTCCTGCCTAGCTTTTTCCAAATTAGCTGGAGAAGTCATCTCAAGATATGTTAACTTAATAATTATGACTTCAAAACCGCATCCGTCTGATGTGTATTTCATTAAGGTAGATACACTGTTTCTCAACCTGCTCGACGCAGGCATTTTGCCACCTTGGATTTGTTTACATATTCTTCCAGTAAATTGGTTCTTCTGACTCCTATATATCAGGCTTATAATCCTTATCGATCTTTGAGAAAGATTGGGCATGACGTGTACTAAGGAACTAAATTTTGTAGAAATGCAGCATGTTTTATTTTAAGTGTGATAAAAGAGAGTAACCTCAACAGTCTTTTTAGCATGTCTTCTAATTTTAGTTGTGAACCATATTTTGCCATTAAAAAGAGTTGAGAACCCTACTTGTCATTGGCCTAGGTGGCTAGGTCTGATACTTTTAGTACAGCAAGTAATTAGACAGGTTTAATTAGTTCTGCTTGCTGTTTATGCAAGTATGCAGTCATTAGTTGTATTATGATAGATTAATAGTGGATAACAGACTAAACTAATTTTAGCCTTGACTATGTATGTATATATCTTGCTGAGTTTACTATAGTAACTATAGCATATAAGTTTTGTATGTGTGATATATGAACTAGTTTTAGCCTTGACTAGCTAGGTATGTATATATGATAAATTAATTTTGTTGCAATTATGGGCTTATAATAATTGGGTTTTGTTAACCAATGCCCACTGGGCAGATGTTAGTGTATAATAAATGAACACGAACTTTCCCGATTAACATAAAATTACATTACATACTTAATTATCATGATTGTTTAATATGCACTCGTTATATTGCATCGGATGAATTTATTATTTTTTATTTATAATATAATAAGTGGTGTTTAAAGCTTGTGAAGATATTTACATGTTATATGTTTAATCAAATTTGGTATGTAATTCTTATTTTTTTAGGTGAGGTTATAAATGTAGATTCATCTTATTTTTGTCATTATGTCTACTATGAGACTTTGTGGTTATATGCAAATTTTGTCTTAAATATGCTGATATATGCAATCTTTGCTAAATGATACACTTGCCCTTTTTATTTAGTTAAAATGTCAAATTCAAAGCTTTAAAATATCGAATTTACTGTTTTTGATGTTTTTGGAAATAATACCTTCCTTGAACTCTTGATGCTGAGAAACATTTAACTGCAAAAGATTTGAGAGAAACAGTTAAAACCGGAAATAAGGCCTCTACACAAGTGCGTGATGATATTCCTTCGTCATCATCTTCATAAGGACCTCAAAAAGAAATATTTAACGGTGAAAGACCCGTTAGAATTATGGCAAAGTTTAAAAGAAAGATTTGATCATCAAAGCACGTAATTCTTCCAAAAGTTCGCAATGATTGGATGCACCTCAGGTTGCAAGATTTCAAAGGTATAAGCGAGTACAATTCCGCAATGTTCAGTATCACATCTAAATTAACATTGTGTAGAGAAAAGATTACTGACGAAGAAATGTTAGAGAAAACTTTCTCTACTTTTCATGCTTTAAATATGCTTTTACAACAACAATATCGAGAACGTGGTTTCAAAAAATATCATGAACTAATATTCGTTCTCCTTGTTACTGAACAAAATAATGAACCTTTGATGAAAAATAATCAAACAAGCCCCACTGGTTCAATTACATTGCCTGAAGTGAATGCAACATGAAATGTAAAGGGACGTGGTCATGAACGCGATAATAACCGCGGAAATGAACGAGGTCGTGGCTGTGGACGTGGTCGAAATACTATGTCTCCGTGATGGTTACAACCCCAAGCCATATGAAATATAAGATAAAATGAAAAAGGTAAAAACACAACATCAAGCTCCTAAGAATGATGGAAATGCTTTCAAGAGATGAAGCATGAAAACTCATTGGTCAAAACAATGTCGTACCTCCAAACACTTTGTTGACCTTTATCAAGCATCACTCAAAAAGAAAGAAAAAGGCATTGAAACAAATTTCGTTAATAATTTCAATGGTGATGAGCCATATCCTAATGTGCGCTTCGACTCCTCAAATTTCTTCGATGATGTCGAAGACGTTGTTGCTTCCTTTTCAAATGATGGAAATGATAACTAGCTATCTAGTCACATTTTTATGTTTAAGTTTAAGTTTGTGTTGAATAAGCTAGGGTTATTCTAGCATTGTTACTCGTGTTATGTGTTTTTTTCCTATTAATGAAATACTTTTTCTTTAAAGTTTTTTTACTACAAAAAAACGTTAACGAACAAGTACTTCATTAATAGAAAAAAACACATAACATGAGTAACAATGCTAGAATAAACCTAACTTATTCAACACAAACTTAAACTTAAACATAAAAATGTGACTAGATGATAGTTATCATTTCCATCATTTGAAAAGGAAGCAACGACGTCTTCGACATCATCAAAGAAATCTGAGGAGTCAAAGCGCACATTAGGATATGCTCGTCATCATTCAAATTATCAATGAAGTTTGTTTCAATGTCTTTTCTTTTCTTTTTGAGTGATGCTTGATAAAGGACAATAAAGTTTTTGGAGATACAACAATGTTTTTGACCTGTGATTTCTTATGCCACATCTGTTGCAAACATTTCCATCATTCTTAGTAGCCTGATGTTGCATGTTTTTGCCTTTTTCATTATATTTATTAAATTCATATTGTTTGGGATTGTAACCATCACGGTGCCAAACAGTATTTCGATTTTCGACCACGTCCATGGCCACATCCTCGTTCATTTTCGTAGTTATTACCGAGTTCACGACCACGTCCCCTTACAGTTGATGTTACATTCACTTCACACAATGCAGTTGAACAAGTGGGCGTGCTTGATGATTTTTCATCAAAAGTTCAATATTTTGTTCAACAACAAGGAGAACGGATGTTAGTTCATGATATTTTTTAAAACCATGTTCACGATACCCAAGCTGTAAAAGCATATTCGAAGGATGAAATGTAGAAAAAGTTTTCTCTAGCATGTCTTCGTGAGTAATCTTTTCTCCGCACAATGTTAATTTATATGTGATATTGAACATTGCGAAATTCTACTCGCTTACACTTTTGAAATCTTGCAACATGAGCTGCATCCAATTATAGTGAGCTTTTGGAAGAATTACTTGCTTTTGAAGATCAAATCTTTCTTTTAAACTTTGCCATAATTGTAATGGGTCTTTCACTGTTAAATATTTTTTATGAGGTCCTCATGAAAATGATTACAGAGGAACATCATGGCTTTGGCACCCACTTGTAAGGCATTATTTCCAGTTTTGATTGTTTCTCCCAAATCTTTTGCAGTTAATGGATCTCAGCATCAAGAGTCATAGGGAGGTAGTCTTTTCGAGAAATATCAAGAATAGCAAAATCGATATTTGAAAGCTATGAGTTTGACATTTTCACTACATAAAAAGGGCAAGTGTATCATTTAGCAAAGATCGCATATATCACTAAAAGTCTCATAGTAGACATAATGACAAAAATAAGATGAATCTATATTTATAACCTCACTTTAAAATATATGCAATTACATACAAAAGTTGATTAAACATATAACACGTGAATAACTTCAAGCTTTAAACACCATTATATGTATTCACCATATATTATATGCATTGGTATCAATCTTAAACTTATACAAGGCATTCAGACCCATGCGTTGTACCGACTTTTTTTCTTTCGATAAACTATTGAACTTCGCATGCAATCGATTTATTGAAACACCAACTATTATCCCTTTGTCTAATGGAAGCTGCAACAAATTTGTAATGTGTTCATCTGAGCCAGTGGCTCATTGGTTCATTTGATGTAGAAATTATAATGAAGATATCAATAGAAATTATGCTAAAGATTTAAAGAAGTATGGTTGCATATTGTTATGATATACAGAAAGAGAAGACTTGTTGGAAGCCAGTCACCCCTTGTTCGAGGGCTATGAAACAATTGTTTTTTATGAATGGCTATAAGAGGAAACTAACGCCTGGTCAAGAGGCATTAAAATTTGCACAACTTCTACACTACAAAGTCAATTGCACAACTTCCATATGTTTTGCTCATGTTCGAAATTTAGTTCTTGTTCACGTCCAGAATTTTGGGTTTGTCTACCCTTGTCCGAGGGCTGGTTAACTATATTTTTAGACCGTAATAACATGATTGCAACTACTTTAAAACCTTGACCGTTTCTTAAACTCTAATCTACATCGAGCTTTAGCTTCGTTCATGCACTTATGCACCCATGGTTTTACATTTGACATGGGCACCGACTACCCTTGGACTTGTTGCGGAATACTTGTTATAGCTAAGCACAAACTAAAGCTTCTCAGATATCTATCTACATTAACTATGACCCAAGTGCAACAACGTGTAATGAGAAATTGGCCTCAAGTTTCTTCAATTTTTAAATTGTGAAATACTCTTTAAGACCGGTTTCCATTGATGTTGATGGTGATGATGTCGTCCCCCTGCCATGCTTCTATTGTTTTTACTTTCATCGGTGCACCCTGTGGCTCTAAACATGTAAACAATCACATGTATCGCGTTAAAAAAGATTGACAAAACTGTGTGTGCACGTACAAATTGCCCATATCAATGTATGGATTTCTAATTTTCTTTTTATTATTTCAAAGCATTCACCAGAGTATGTCTAATATCTATGTGAAACAGATTAAAAATAAAAAAACAATCAAACAAACAAAAAGCATTGGATTTTCGTGCCACAATATATGCATAGAGATATGATTAAGGTTTTTGAGCTTATAGACTACTGTGTACGTTTTCTTCATGGTGTGGGCTTTTGGCCAACTAATTACACATTCCCACACAACTCTTTATATAATGGTTTAGTATGGTTTGCTTGTAAGTTATAACTCATGGGAGGTAAAGAGATTAACAAAATATAATCACTATATGTAATCACTATAGAACATTTATTCAACACAAAACATGGGTAACAATGCTAGAATAAACCTAACTTATTCAACACAAAATTATTCTTGTAATAAGTTAGGCTTATTCAACACAAACTTATATATATGTTTAGAAAGTGGTAGATAAAACACAATTCTCTTTATGTAATCACTATAGAACATTTACTGTTCTTGTAAATTACAATAGAGATTAACAAAATATAACTTGAGAATTCCTTAACTCTCTTTGTTTGGGCCAATTACTCTTCTATGTTGACCATTACGATACTTCATGGTATTAACTGATGCATCATCCTGATGGTCCCGTGTTTGTTTATTAGCATAAAGAAATGTTGTTTTTGCAAGGATATTAGCCCAAATAATTCAATTAATAGCACACTTATTAGATTATCAAATCAAGAAGATCACGCTTGACAATGCAGGAGAATTTACGTCTCAATTATTTAATGATTTTTTTTTATATCAATCGGGATTATGGTTGAGCATCCTATAGCACATGTGCATACATAAAACGGTCTAGCTCAATCTTTAATAAAAATATTAAAACTAATTGCTAGACCATTACTTATAATCGAAATTGCCATCTTCTGCATTAGGACATGCTATCTTACATGTTGCTGCTCTTATTAGATTAAGGCCAAGTGCATCTCATAAGTATTCTCCACTCCAATTGGTCTATGGAAGGGAACCAAGTTTGTCTCATTTAAAAATATTGGGTTGTGGTGTCAATGTCCTAATTTCACCACCACAACGTACAAAGATGGGACCTCAAAGAAGATTAGGAATTTATGTTTGCTTTAATTCTCCATCAATCATCAAATACTTAGAACCATTAACTAGAGATGTTTTTACAACATTTTTTGTTGATTGCTATTCTCATAAAACAATGTTCCCAATCTTAGGAGGAGAAAATAAAAAGTTGGACAAAAAAGATGTAACTTGGAATGCATCATCAATATCTTTCTTGACCCTCGTAGTGGTTAATGTAAATTGGAGGTTCAAAAAGATCCTTCACTTGCAATGAATAGCAAATGAATTACCTGGTGCATTTACAGATGCAAAAAGATTTACTAAATCATATCTTCCAGCTTTAAATGCACCTTCTCGAATTGATATTCCTGAAACTCCAAATGAGTCAAATGTAAGCAGAAAGCGTGGGAGATCAGTGGGTTCCAACTTCCAAGGATACAAATCAACGTAAAAAAAAAAAAAAATTGGAAAAGTCCAAGAAGTTGCTATCAATAAAATCCCAAAAAGAGATTAACGATAACACAAAAAAATGTGGATGGATCTCTTGAAGATGACCGCGTATATGAGATCTCAATCAACTTTGTTCAGTATGGCACAACATGGAATCGATATAAAACACGTGTTGATGAAATTTTTGCATATGCTATAGAAAGTGAAATAATAAATGATGAAGTTTGTGTGGCAAAATCTACTATAGAATGTCGACAAAGAAATAATTTCAAAATGACAAAAATGCTATACAAGCTGAATTAGATTCACTTGAAAAATGCCAAGTAATTGGCCCTGTGACATTAACCCCAAATGATGTGAAGTCCGTAGGCTATAAATGCGTATTTGAGATAAAAAGAAACAAGAAAAATGAAACTATGAGATACAAAGCAAGACTTGTAGCGCAAGGTTTCTCACAAATACCCGGGGTGAATTATGAGGAACGTATACACCTATTGTAGATGCAACAACTCTCAAATTTTTAATCAGTCTTGCAAATATGGAAAGGCTTCAAATGTGCCTTATGGACGTTGTCATAGCTTACTTGTATGGATCACTTGACAATGATATTTACATGAAAATCCCTGAAGGATTGAAAATGCCGGAAGCTTGTGGATCTAAACCCTATGAAATGTTCTCAATTAAAATAAAAAGATCTTTATACGGATAAAAACAATCAGGAAGAATGTGGTATAATCGCCTCAGTGAATATATTTCAAAATAAGGGTATAAATGTAATCAAATAAGTCCGTGTGTTTTTATCAAAAGATCAAAGGCGGTCTCACAGTCATTTTAGTGTATGTTGATGATTTAAATATCATCAGAAATTTTGATGAGATTATAAATACCGTAAATTTGTTAAAGAACGAATTTGAAATGAAAGATTTTAGTGTGACTAAATTTTGTCTCCACTTGCAAATTGAGCATTTGTTAAATAAAATATTTGTCCATCAATCAAACTATACAGAAAAAATATTGAAATGATTCAATATGGATAAAGCTCATCCACTAAGCTCAATAATGGTCCGTCGTTCTCTTTACCAAGAACTTGATCTATTCCACCCCAAAGAACATGATGAGAACATTCTTGGTCCTGAAATACCATATCTAAGTGCAATCAGGGCTTTGATGTACCTTGCTAGTAATACACGTCCAAATATTGCATTTTCGGTAAACTTACTAGCAAGATATAGTTCTGAGTCAACGCGTCGACATTGGAAAGGAATCAAACACACATATTCTGTTATCTTTATGGTACTCGTGATATGGGATTGTTTTGCCAAAAGAATTCAAAATCAAAATTGGCTGGGTACGCGGATGCTGGATATTTGTCTGATCCACATAAGGCACGATCACAAACAGGATATGTTTTCACTTATGGAGATGCTGCAATTTCTTGGAAGCCGACAAAGCAATCATTAATAGCAACATCATCAAACCATGCTGAACTTATTGCACTTTATGAAGCTGGTCGAGCGTGTGTTTGGTTAAGATCGATGATTCAACACATGCAAGAATAATGCGGACTCGAGTCTATCAAAGGAAATCCAACCTTATTGTATGAAGAAAATGTGGCATGAATAGCTCAAATCAAGGAAGGGTATACCAAAGGAGACAAAACAAAACACATTTCTATGAAATTTTTCTTCACATATGATCTACAAAAAGGATAGAGTTATTGATGTTTGTCATATTCGGTCAAGTGAAAATTTGGCATATTTATTGAGCAATTGGTTTGGACAATCGGCTTTTGACGCTTGAAAGATATACATTAATTTGAGGAGGAGTATTATGCGCAACACTTTCCCTTTATCAAGTTTTTATCCCATTGGGTTTTTCTTTGTAAGGTTTTTAATGAAGCAGTCTATTGCGAATAAAAATGAATATCACGGGAGGAGTATTGTAAATATGGTGTATGGCTAGGGCTTATGTCTAATCATCATATCTTATTATGGTTTGTACCTTATAAATACATATTTAATGTAACCTCTTAAATCATAATTAATACAAATTCTCTCTTCTCCCAACATATCTTTACTCTTGTTCATTACTTTCACTATATTGAAAATGTTTATTTGTTAAGTGAACAAATTACATAATCGCAACGCACATAATATCTTTAAACAAGGAAAACTTCAATATATCTTCGACAAACTTCATATTGCGGTAATAGATGGATATATCGATACCAAAATAGGATTTTCAACACACTTTATAAGCAATAATCATTTTGAAAGAAAAAAATAGTAGCTTGGATTAGTTCATTAAAGGCCGGTTATATAATTTCTGTGTACTTAGAGCCCGTTTATTTTGAGGATTTGGAATGGATTTTTGTATTGACGTGATACTAAAGCATTGTTTGGTTTGTTTTGTTGATTACCATCAATGAAACTATACCCATATATGTATTCCTCTACTACTCGATGACTTTTGTCACACTTTTCTGACATATGGGATAGTAACTTGCTCACTTTATTCTCTCCAACTTATGACCATACAATTTGCTCAAATTTTTTTGTTTCATTATATTTAATTACTTATATGGGTTAAAAACTATATAAACAATTAAATATAGTACATTCTTTTTTTATTAAAATAAAACAACATTTCAATTATCATTCATTTTTTTTATTCCCACTTTCAATCAAAGCAACACCAAATCCAAATCCATTTCCAAACCTTTTTACGAACCAAACGCACCATTATTTTTTTTATTACTAAATTTAAAACATTATGGAACTTACATTGTTCGACTAGAAAAAAATAAATTCATCACTAATGAACATGAATTAATTTGAAGATATATATATATTTTTTAAATGGCAATTGTTATTATTAAAAATATTAGTGAGGAGCTAAAGATTACAGAGATCCCGATCCAATACAAACTAAAAAAAACATGAAACTAAATATCATCCGCTGCACCATGCCTAAAAATAAGGCCATCTTCAATGTAGTGAGGTGGCAAAGTTTAAACACGGTTCTTTATGCATACTATCCATTGTGAGAGTGTCATGTCATTCGTAGGTGTAAATGAAGTGTGTTCAGATACATACGGTGTACTTTATGAATTAAATATCAAGGTAGTTTTTTGTATGTCTACTTTTTGCTCCATAGATAATATAATAAGCTCTAATATATTTATTTAAGTGAGGGTAGTGGAAACATAATAAAGTGAACAAAGTTGAATCCATTGTTGTTGTTTTATATGTAAAGTTAAATGTTGACTTTTAAGTGATTGTGAAATTGTATTATACCTTAAAGTGTTTAATGGATTGTAGATACCCTAATTTACCATCTCTCTGACAAAACACTCATGCTTAAATAACACAAATGACAAACGTCAACTTCGACTGACTCTAAGAACATTTTTTTAAAACTAAAACTGACGTATAATCAGTTGAGTCATAATTCGATACATCTTCGTCTTCAGACTCCTCATCGTCTTCCATTATCACAGCGAATCCAAACCGGTTTAAACCTCGTTTAAGATACCTATATATGTTATATATCCAGAGATGTCTCAAGGTTACGTAAGGCCTAAAACAATTTCGCCGATAAAGGCCCTACAAAAATGTTTAATACTTTAAAAAGTAGTCATCTTATTGTTAAATCTTCTATTTCTCTTTATTAGTTTATTTGCAAACGTGAGAATCGGATTTGAATTTTGTACTTATACGAGGTGTGAAGCCCCGCGTTTCACGGCGGGACTTTTCCTTTTTTAATTTTGTTACGCAAATTATCCTTATGTTAGCATGTCATTACAAAGTTAGTCATGAAGGATTTGCTTTGCAACGGACCTGTTACATGAAGGACCAATCACGTAAAATTTATGTTGATTTTTTTTAATATTAAAAAGAAAAAATAAAATTAAAGATATCAGTTGTTATTTAACGACAACCCCAAAGATTGTTTTTTAATAATAATAATAATAATAATAATAATAATAATAATAATAATAATAATAATAATTTTGTTACGGAAATTGTCCTTATGTTACCGTGTCATTGCAAAGTTAGTCATGAGGGACTTATTTTACAACAAACCTATTACATGAAGGACCAATCACGTAAAATCTGTTTTGATTTTTTTAATATTAAAAAAAAAAACTAAAGATAACGATCGTTAATTAACGACTGTTAATAGATAATTGTCGTTAGTTAAATGTATCTATGTAGTAATTATTGACTATCAAATGATTAGCATTAGATATATAAAATTTTGAAACCTTCTAAAACTAGAGAAATAAAACACTTACTTTAGTAGCCTTGTGGTTAAGACAACCAAGCATATATCACTAATATAGGGTTTGGACACCACCACCTACCCCTCTCAATCTTTTATTATTCACTTTATTGACAAGACAATACAGTTTTTAATTAATTAATTTATTTATTTTCATATATTTTGTTTTGGACTATTTTGATTTTATGGTTTCTGTTCCACATTTTTTTGATGCAGTTTTACAAATTTTATTAGCAGAATAAAGACTGATTTTATGGTATTCTACTTTATATTTTTTGTATTTTAATACTTTTGACTTATAAAACTTTATAATTTTTGTTATTTTTATTTTTTTATTATTTTTTTAATTCGTAGTTTTATAATAAAAATAAATTTATGAAAAAAAAAGTAAAAAAATAAATTAAAAAATAATGGTGTGTAGATCATTCATTATTTCGGTCAAAAAAGTAACAAGTAACACGTTTATGAAACTCTAGATCTTAAACAGATGTGTTAGAGGGTTGGATTTGGGAATGGGCTTATGCAAATAAACTGGGCCAAAAAGTCCATGTTGGATATAAGCGTGAAGATCGTTAATTATTTACCCTTTTTCCCTATATCTGAGTTTTGACAATACGGAGATGATGAACCCATTAATAAAACGACGATGCATACAAATGATGCCTTTGCAGCTTGTTTTTAGAGCATCTATTCACGTGGTTGATCAAAGTGTGAGTCCTATTTACCTCTAAGTAGTTATATTTTGTTAAGTTTATACTCTTTTACGTTGTGGGAACTGAAGCTAGAGTTTTTTCCGAATTGTAATGTATAGACTTCAATAAAAGTTTGAAGTTACTTTTAATTATTAATAGAGAAATTAAACGAAGATTAGATCCATACTCCGTAATTTATTTTGGACCGAGTACGTGCAGTTAGGAGAACTGATGGTTAAGTACTAAAATTAACACTACCAATCAACGTACATTTCGTCAGGTCCATGACACCAGGATACTCCCTAGTTCCGCCCACATGTGTAATCTTGAAACTAAGAATCTTTTGGTAGTTAGTTATTTGCAGATACTATTATGAGGATAGTATCTACTTTTTGGCTATGTTTGGCGACACGTAGCAGTAGCAGTAGCAACAAGCAGTAGCAGTAAGCAGTAAGTAGTAGCAGTAAGCAGTAGCAGTAAAAACGTGTTTGGTAACGTAGCTGTAAGTGTAATTATAAAATGTTAAACAAGTAAATGTTTACCGCTTGTCGCTTAATGCTTCTCCAGGAAACATTTAAGATTGGAGCGGTTAATCATGTTTCAGACGCTTGTTGAGGTGTTGCCAAACAAGCAAAATAATGATTACCGCTTGTCGCTTATCGCTTATCGCTCTTAAACGCTTCAAAAAAGTTGTTGCAAAACATAACCTTTGTTTTCTTCAAATTGCATGAGTGAATTTTGTATGCTTAGAATGTATAAGTGACTTCTTTTTTCCTTTTATTTTAGCTAGGGTAAATGATTAAAAAAAAGTATCATACTTGTCACTATTTTCTTTTGTGAGTAGCGAACAAATTTTTTTGTTTTTGTCGGCTTTTCTTTTAAATATCATTTTTAGGGTATCATGTGACATTTTTGCCATTCGGGGAAAAAAAATTCTATTAGCTAAGAGGGGCAAAAATATCCAAAAATTTCACAAAATACCTTAAAAAAGATGAATTTGAAAGAAAAGTACCCACAAAAGCAAAAAAAATTGTTCGCTACCCACAAGAGAAAATGGTGTCAAGTATGATACTTATTTTAATCATTTGCACTTATAGCTATTATCATGGTTTTTTTGTTCATGGTCACTTAAACTTGGAACATTCTCTTATTGACTTTAACAAGTAAAGTCTATATTCTTAGAGCCATTAATGAAGTGGACGTAATTGTTCAAAGAAGTTTGTCTATGCACATCTATTTGTTCACCCATTGTTAATTTCAACAAACACTATACAGGCTATATATCGTAAACCATTGGAGGATACCAGTCATGATATGTACAAGCCGAATAACATGATTCCTGCTATCGATTCGATTCCAACAGAACCATTCAGTTTAATCCTTCCCGACACAAATTCACTGTCCGAGATCAAAATGAAGAAGGATTACAATCTTAAAAGTTCTTGCGTAGTACTCAAACCTGGAATGGTTCACTTGAAGAATTACATTAGCATCACTGACCAGGTAAATGAATTTTGGTCTTTTATCAAACCTAACATTATGTTTTTAAGCCTTCTGTTATGTGACAAAAAATATCTTCTATTTTCAAACAATTCAAGTCCAATTTTTATGCATTCATCTGTTAAAACCTAAAGAAAATCGACAACACAGCTTTCCAAAAATAAACAAACTTTGTTGTCCCCCAAAATGTCTCCTGAATCTGCAAAACGGAGCTTAAGTACAATTGTTGACTTTTATTGAGTTTTGATGCAAAAATCACAAGAAGAATGCCAACTTAAATTAATTTTTTTTTTCTATGTTGCAATTATTACAATGGACGTTCATCTATTAGCTTACATGTTGGATTATAAAAATCAAATTTAATCTTTTTAGGTTGAAATAGTTAAGATATGTCAAGAATTTGGAATGGGTCGTGGGGGATTTTATCAACCTGGTTTTAAAAGTGGAGCAAAACTTAATCTACATATGACGTGCTTTGGTCGAAATTGGGACCCTCAAACAAAGTATGCTGCACGTTACAGATATGATGGTTCTCAAGCACCACCGGTTCCTGATAAACTAGTTTCATTAGCCAAAACCTCAATTAAAGATTCTCAAGCACATGACGATAAAATTCCTTCAATGCACCCAGACATTTGTATAGTCAATTTCTATACAACCACAGGTCGACTTGGTATGCATCAGGTTAGTTTTTTTTCTACTTACTTACTATTGCGTGTACGTCTAGAGATTACAAGCTTAGGATGTAGTCATCGTTATGTAGAAATGTTGAAAGAGGTGGTGTTTTTTTATTTGTAACTATATAACTAGTGCTGAAATAATCTGACTGTTGTTATGCATATAAATACACTATGAATAACTGTCAACCCATTTTTAAGTAAGTAGGTAGACCTCTAGTTAGCAATAATCTTACTCTTGTTATACATATGAGTAAACATGCCACATTTAAGGATTGTAACGCAGGATCGTGATGAGAGCTCAGATAGTTTGAGAAAAGGATTGCCCGTTGTTTCAATATCAGTTGGTGACTCTGCACAATTCTTGTATGGTCATAATAGAGATGTGAGAAAGGCAAACGAGGTTTTGTTAGAATCAGGAGATGTAGTGGTGTTCGGGGGAAAGTCTAGAAATGTTTATCATGGGGTGAAAACGATCATCCCAAATTCAGCTCCTCTACCATTGCTACAACAAAGCAAGCTTAGACCTGGTCGTCTTAACCTTACATTCAGACAATTTTGATCCAAGATTCATAAGCCTGTTTAGTTATAAGAGTCAGCACATCGTGTTTCTGAGCGTATATAATTAAACTTAAGGTTATGAGCAGTTTTTTTTCCTCAACTTGATTCTTTCTTCTTTTTGACTGCTTCAGTTGATCAAACTGTGTTTGTTTACTACTTTGATTACATTTAGAATCTTCGATATAATCTTCTTCTTTTGTGTGTGTGTGTGTGTGTGTTTTTGCATGTTGGTTCAAGAACAAGTAACCAAATGGGTAAAGAATGAGTCTGAAGATTTCGTTTGTCTAAACTTTGTTTTACCATTTGACTCTGAAGATTTCACATCAAGTAACATCTAAACTTTGTTTTACCATTTCACGTTATAAAATGTATAGACTTTTCAATAAATTAAATTTAAATTGTGTACTTTTTGAAATAATAAAACATGATCGATACTTGTACAATAACAAATAAAACTAATCTCTGTTACATATAACGAGCTTAAAAAGAAAATGCACTTTAAAAAATTAGTAATGTTGTTAGACTAATATACTCCTACATATAAAAGACAACAATCTATTAAACATTTTAAATACGTAATGACAACTAAAGCGAATAACTTTCTTTACTTCACTTACGCCACACGCATATACACATATAAGAATTTGCACATACAAATCAACGCTACTATAAATCGTCGCCGCTATGCGCGGGTAATCGTCTAGTTTATGTATATTGTCACAAAGCGCGGATATAATCTTTCTCTTAACAAGTTTCTTCAAAAATCTACGATTAACTTAACATAGAAGCAAGTTTGATCAATAGTTAAACCATGAATATGCACAACTCGATGTCGAGTCTCATCAGTTTTTGTGTGACAATTTTCGCTAGCATTACTTCCGTCGTCGTCATCTTTCCCCTTATTAACCCAGTCTTTAAAGCTGGGACGGTTTCTTGAATTATTGTCGCCTACGTTGCTGCAACTATTCTTGGTGTCTTTCTTCTAGCAGTGGCTCTTCCGTTTTGCCTAGAATCTTTCAGGCTAAAAGGTACGTAGGGGAAGCCTTTGGCATATTTTATTAAATTTGTGTTATAAATTAATAAGTTGTTGCGAATTGATGAGACAGTTTGAGGCTATCCGTCTTTAAATTTGTCCCACTCCAACACTGATGACTTGAGGGGAAACATAATTGAGGCTATCCGTCTTGAAATGGAGAACGATGTTGTTTGAGCAAATTTCCGTAGATGCTCTTCAGCCCTAAGCTTCAGGAGACTCCGCGGTAGCTCCCTCATCTTGCAGGCTGAAATAAGAAAGAACACCGTTAGCTTGCCCCGGGTTTTTAGTCCGAGACCAAGCTCCGGCGTGAGAGTAAGTACTTGGTATAAGTGAGTGATAAATAATAAGTAAGGAGGAGTAAGGGTAGAGAGAAGTCTGTATCAGAGTGTTTGTGTGTGTGTCCCGCCCCTTGTTCATGTGTGTGAACAGTTTCTTTTATACTACATGTGATTAGCTCCCTGACAAAACCCTTTGTGGAAGCTAAGTTGTCTTCTAGGTGCAGCACATAAAGCGCTGATAAGCACCAGGCTTGGTCTTTGGGGTCAAATTTGTCTCCATGTCAGTTTGTGGACCAAGCGTCTGTGCTATTCGTACATCATCATACTACGTATGTCAGTTGCCAGTGTATTAGCTCTGATGGCCAGTGTACTAGCTCCGATGCAGGCATTGCTCTACCATTATACTTCCTGAGCAGGCATTGCTCTCTTGAGCAGACAATGCTCTCTTGAGCAGACATTGATCTCCTCAGAAGACAACTCTCCTGAGCAGACAGCTCTCCTGAGCAGACAATGCTCTCTTGAGCAGACATTGATCTCCTCAGAAGACAACTCTCCTGAGCAAACAGATCTCCTGAGCAGACATTGATTTCCTTAGTAGACAACTATCCTGAGCAGACATCGATCTCCTCAGAAGACAACTCTCCTGAGCAGACAGCTTTCCTGAGCAGACATTGATTTCCTCAGCAGACAACTCTCCTGAGCAGATAGCTCTCCTGAGCAGACATCTCCTGAGCAGACAATGCCTCATCATGGAGTGGTTTTGTCTTAGAAACATTTGGAGTTAATTGTGATTGTCTCCTCCGGAGTATCCGGAGGAGGACATACCTCATCATGTCTTCCAGTCTAGTATCAATGTATTGTCAAATAGTTGGTACTAGACTTAGAAGAAGAAAATTTGTCTGCTTCGGAGGCCAAAATAGCCAAAGAGTTGACATTCTTGAGAATTTTGTCTATATGTTTAAATGTCTTGATCGAGGATGAAAGAGTTTCTGTAATTTTCGATGATCGATACAAGAGTGGGTCACTAAGCATACAACTTCACCTGTTCCAAAAGGTTTGGCTATTCATGCGCCTACTTCGGATGAGGTTATTGCCATTTGACCTGATCACAAAGTAGTTGAAAAGGCTAACGAAGTGACCTGGTGACAAAGGAAGTGACCAAGAGAAGTTCCAAAGCATGGTCCAGTAAGCCATCGAATGAAAGAGTGATGATATTAACGAGAGACTTTCCCCTTGATTATACAAGTACTCAGGATGCGACGGGAAGAATATTGATTCGGTTGGCGATTCCCACTTGGTAATTCACAATGCATTTTGGTTATGAATTGTACGCCATATATCCTTAGTCGAGACTAGAGCCCAATCCACCTCCCGAAGTGATGTTCCTTATGTTGTCAGTTCCTTGGATTGTGGCGATATTGTGCCTCTATGCCGAAGTTCCTTAGCTTAATTAGAAAGGATGCTCGTCTGTCCAAGTGTTTCACTTAGAGGCTAAGAGATTTTTTGAACCCATCAATAATTTTGTACCACATACCTCATCATGCCCCTTAGTCTAGTATTAATGTATTGCCAAAGAGTTGGTAGTAGACTCTAAAAATGCGTCTCACCATAAGAGCCCAACTATTTATTTTGGAAGGGTAGGGCTTGTGTGCTTTCGAATCCTTAGACATAGTGTTTTCCTCTACGCTTTTCATTTTTATTCCCCACAACCTCTCTTCCTCTTTTTTTTACATACTGATTTCATTTACAATTTTGTCTCGATCGGAGGATTTTGTAAGTCTCGATCGGAGTTGTTTGTAAGTTTTAATCAGAGGTCTCCTTCAGAGGCCATACCAAGGGTTTCGATAACCCAAAGGGATTTCGTTCGGAGTTAATGTCACAAACTCGTTCAGAGCTTTTATTCGACTAATATCACAAACTTAGAGTTTCGTTTGGAGGTTTATTTTTAAAACCCATTGGCTCGTCCTGAGTTTTCATTACAAAGCCTATTTGCTCGTCTGGAGTTTTCATTACAAAGCCTATTGGCTCGTTCGGAGTTGTAATTTTAGAGCTCATTGGCTCGTTCGGAGTTTTACTTATAAGGCCTATTAGTGATTTCTTTAGTTACTTATTTACAAGGTTGGGGGTCACCACCTGATATCTCCTTTTCACTTTTTACTTACACCTTTCTCTATACATTTTACGAAGCGACAAAACAAATAAACAAACCGTTTTGAGTGAAGGGTTGCCTCCATCGGTAGTAAATAGGTCTTGATTAGAAGGTTCATTTGGTTTCGATTAAAGGCATTGAGGTGTTTGGCTTTGTGTTTCGATCATAGGCGACTCTTTAACCTCGACCAGAGTGACTGTCTCAGTTGAAGTTGAGGAGAGTTGGTCTCGTTTGAAGGTTGGGGAGACTTAACTGTCTTTTTCGGAGGGGAGTCTCGTTCGGAGGAGATTCCCACTCGGATTTTTTTGATTGGAGTTTATTTGGCTAGCATTTGCGGCTGAGTATCTATGACGTCATGCTTATGTCCTCTTGTGATGGTACCAAGGTAAAGGAGGAATCGCATGATCAAAACACCAATATTTTACTATGAGTTGTTGATCAAACCACACCACCTGCTCCGGAGGGAGAAAATATCCGTGAGCTTACTCCCGTCGCATCATTGCCGGCCGGGCTAACCTTGGGGTGGTTGCAAAGGCTAAGAACGCAGTCAAGCGAAAAGCCTCTACTAGACAGGAGGTATCTACCAATGCAACCGAAAAGGAAAAGGTGGCCAAGAAGAACTCTAGGGTAGGGTCAAGTGAACAGAATGTTGAAGATGAGAACCAGAGTATGGAAAGGAGAACTCATTCTTCCATACTAGGACTTTAGTTTATTTTGTGTAGTGTCAGTCATTGTGAGGTTGTTGGACTACATGCGCAAACATACCCCGACACTTAGATAAACACATATTACAACAAACACCGATGTAATGCCTATATTATTTTACCCAGTGACTACCGATGCAGCGCCTGGTTTGGTGTTCGTGTGATTTAATCAATGCACTGAACTAGCTTTTGTACCAAACTTCGCATGTACCGGACGAGTATCTGCTGATGTGCCATAACCACAACGTATTTCATAAAGTTATCATACCATATACATTTGTTCTAATGTTCGAATGCAACGCTTAGATCAACATCTTTATGTTACTTTTCCATACTGGTATAGCGTCTGCTTATGTGTAGCGCATACTGATGTAGCACCTTACATAGGCTCTTTTAATAATTGGATCACTATCCTTGTTCTACCTTCTCCATTCAATGTATCTACTTATCAGAGAGTAATTATTAAAGCTAAGTAGAGGTTGCTCAACCAAATGTTACACCATCACTCCGGAGGAGACATTGTTCCTCTACTCATGAGGAGACTAAGAGCCGAATCGACGTGTTGCTCAACAAACGATCACACCAACACTCTAGAGGAGACATTGTTCCTCTATTCTAGAGGGAGTCATGAGCTGACTAGATAGGTTGTTTAACCAAAGATTATAACATCACTCCGGAGGAGACATTGTTCCTCTACTCCAAAGGAGACCATGAGACGACTAGACATGTCGCTCACCCAAAGATTATACCATCACTCTAGAGTAGACATTGTTCCTCTATTCTAGAGGGGGTCATGAGCTGATTAGATAGGTTATTCAACCAAAGATTATAACATCACTCCGGAGGAGACATTGTTCCTCCACTCCAGAGGAGACCATGAGACGACTAGACATGTCGCTCAACCAAAGATTATACCATCACTCTAGAGGAGACATTGTTCCTCTATTCTAGAGGGGGTCATGAGCTGACTAAATAGGTTATTCAACCAAAGATTATAACATCATTCCGGAGGAGACATTGTTCCTCTACTCCAGAGGAGACCATGAGACGACTAGACATGTCGCTCAACCAAAGATTATACCATCACTCTAGAGGAGACCATGAGCCGACTAGACATGTCACTCAACACAAAGTTGTATCATCATTCCTCCGGAGGAGACATTGTTCCTCTACTCCGGAGGAGACCATGAACCGACTGGACATGTCACTCAACGAAATACCATAGTATCATTCTAGATGTCAATCGTTTATTTGGATCATTACACGTCCATAAAATAAATCAATATGGTTCGTCCTTAGGATGTTTAGGAGGTGTCACTCCACGGAAGCATCCTTCCATATAGTATTAAACCACATGTTTTTATTATTACTAAGTCTGAAGGTGCAAGTCCTCCATGGGCCTTGACTGCTTGTGATGTATTCTAGACCTTAGTCCTTTGAGTTGCTTAACTTGCCAACTCAGGAATGTAGTTATAGTGTGTGTACATTCAGCTACCGATGTAGCTAGTCATCTGGTAGCCTATACGCGCAAAAGGAAAGGTGGGTGTCCCCGGCCTTCTGCTGCGGAGTCAATTAGCAAAGGTTGCTCAGCCTAACCACCGATGGTACAGTTTCACCATGGGGAACACATTAGTAGGAGTTACCCTTTTCGTGCGGAGGTAGCGAGCCATCCGACGTTATTTGATTGTTACGTGGTAACGAGATCAATTACACAACTCAAACAAAAGCT
This sequence comes from Artemisia argyi, assembly GCA_030686995.1. Lineage (NCBI taxonomy): Eukaryota > Viridiplantae > Streptophyta > Magnoliopsida > Asterales > Asteraceae > Artemisia > Artemisia argyi. The sequence goes on along the minus strand of CM060685.1, from coordinate 131,512,831 downwards.
GTTCTAGAGACTGTGCTTCCTCCCATCATTTTTTACATAAAGGCAATAGTCCCCAGCCAAGGCGTAATCGGAGATCCCAACTTAGAAAAGAAGCGAATAGCCTCTATCTCCTCTTCTGGAAGGTTCCGATGCTTCTGGTTGTCGCAGGACTACTCTAATGAATGAAGCACGTAGTTCTCATTCATCCCACCCGAAGGATGAATCTGCTCATATTGCTCCTTATGAGCACATAGCTGAGCATGCTCATGAGATTAGAGCTATTGGTCATGACTCAAATTTACACAAGGGGAAATAAATAAATGTAATTCCTCCAAATCTGATACATACAATTATTCATTAGTCTAAAGTTAAGGTTCTAACATTCATGTGCTAGAGCTTCTACAAGCAATTATGAGCTCTCTCCTAGATGGTGGGATAAGACATTCATACGTCAATGACTAGAGCACGGTTCTGAAGAGGCGCTGGCTCGGAGGGCTATCGTCCCACCCGAAAGTAGGTATTCGACCGCCCATATGTGAATCATTTTCACAAGAACATTTATATTCAAACTATAGATCATGGTACAAGCTTATAGTTTAAGTCAAGTCTAGTGACTAGTAGGGAAGAGATGCCTCTCTAGAGGAGACACTCCTAGTCCACCAGATGACTTCATCTTGCCATTTGGTGTAAACTATACATGCTCCTAGAAAGCCTAACAGGGTGCTCCTTCATGCACGACGTGTGTTTTAGGCTTGAGGCCCGGATATATACTCCAGATATGGTAATATGCATCGTTCGTAAAGAGGCTAAGGCAAGATTGACAGTTGTGCTACCAACAGATTTACTTATGTGCTTTTAAACTTCACATGGAAACGGACGAATGAGTAAAAACAAAGAGTTTAAGCACTTACAAGTATCTGCAACTGATATATGAGATAGAATGAGTGGGTACCGGATGGATGGCACTTCGCATGACCTTGATCCATCGGAGGAGTATCCTCTGACCTCCACTGATGGGCTTTCCTGAGACTCCTCTGGTCTAACACCTCATGATCCTCCACATGAGTGCCTGCGGGGAGTTGCTTTCTCCTTGCCCTTATTGTCAAGTTCCTTAACACCTCAATGTTTTGCTTCACGAATGTAGGAGGAGGTCCTTCATGAACTAGTCTAGAGGAGACGGAGGGTCTTCCCATAGAAGTCCTCCCAGTCCCTTGTATCCCAGTGTTCAAGTTTTTCCCTTCCTCCAGATGAGAATCCCTAATACAACCGTTCATTGCTTAGAACTTAGTAGATTGGTATAAGGGTCCCACAGATGGCGCCAATGTTTTAGCAAATTTCCGTAGATGCTCTTCAGCCCTAAGCTTCAGGAGACTCCGCGGTAGCTCCCTCATCTTGCAGGCTGAAATAAGAAAGAACACCGTTAGCTCGCCCCGGGTTTTTAGTCCGAGACCAAGCTTCGACGTGAGAGTAAGTACTTGGTATAAGTGAGTGATAAATAATAAGTAAGGAGGAGTAAGGGTAGAGAGAAGTCTGTATCAGAGTGTGTGTGTGTGTGTCCCGCCCCTTGTTCATGTGTGTGAATAGTTCCTTTTATACTACATGTGATTAGCTCCCTGACAAAACCCTTTGTGGAAGCTAAGTTGTCTTCTAGGTGCAGCACATAAAGCGCTGATAAGCACCAGGCTTGGTCTTCGGGGTCAAATTTGTCTCCATGTCAGTTTGTGGACCAAGCGTCTGTGCTATTCGTACGTCATCATACTACGTATGTCAGTTGCCAGTGTATTAGCTCTGATGGCCAGTGTACTAGCTCCGATGCAGGCATTGCTCTACCATTATACTTCCTGAGCATGCATTGCTCTCCTGAGCAGACAATGCTCTCTTGAGCAGACATTGATCTCCTCAGAAGACAACTCTCCTGAGCAGACAGCTCTCCTGAGCAGACAATGCTCTCTTGAGCAGACATTGATCTCCTCAGAAGATAACTCTCCTGAGCAGACATTGATTTCCTTAGTAGACAACTATCCTGAGCAGACATCGATCTCCTCAGAAGACAACTCTCCTGAGCAGACAGCTTTCCTGAGCAGACATTGATTTCCTCAGCAGACAACTCTCCTGAGCAGATAGCTCTCCTGAGCAGACAGCTCCCAGACACCTCCTGAGCAGACATCTCCTGAGCAGACAATGCCTCATCATGGAGTGGTTTTGTCTTAGAAACATTTGGAGTTAATTGTGATTGTCTCCTCCGGAGTTTCCGGAGGAGGACATACCTCATCAGATGTCAAGGTTGGGAATCAACTGTTGAATATATGGGAGCAAGTAAAAAAGGAGCAGATTGACTCTAGGAACATGCTAATCACTAAGCTTAACTCTACTCATCAATCCCTTGTCCGCGACAAGGCCATTGAGTTCCTATCAACGCAGTGTGGAAAAGACAAAATGCATGGTGAGACCATTGTAACCGAAGTTGATAAAGTGCTAAAACATCCTTGAAAAGTCCACATTCATAGAGGTTCTTTCACAAATGTAAGGCGTGCATAGGTAGGTTGCAATTTTTGTTCATGGGTATTATTTGTTATTAGTTATGAAATTGATAATTATTATTGGTAGTACATAATTATTATTAACAACTTTTTCTTTTGTTCGTTGAAGTGCTTTTGAAGTTTCTATATATCGTACATACTGTGAATTTAGTGTATTAAGATATCGCATCCATTACTTTGGAAGTAATATGAATGTATAATCATCCATTGCTTTTTTGGATTGTCTAACATGTGTATGTCTCATGCATGCATAAATTCATCTCAATTTTTTTCTTAATTAAAAATGCATTTTTGGGTAAAAGCTCACCCCAGTAAATGAATTAAAAATGCATTTAGTACACATTAATTTAACTTATAATTATCTTAATTTGTTATGATTTGAAGTTTCTTTATTTAAATATCTATGAATTAAAGTAACTACCAACCAGTTTCAAAGAACTTTTATTAATGCAAGTTCAATTTGCAGTATCATAACGATCATTAGTTAAATGCGTATGTGAAAGTCACAAGTACAAAATGATTATGACGATGTAAATGATGTAATAAATAGGTCGTTTGTTTGAAAAGATGGTTATAAGCTGAGAGCTTTTGGAGAAAAAAAATGTGGCGTTTGTTTTTTTAAAGATACTTTTTAACCGCCTTTTAATCTTATTGATCCAAACGTGGTCAGAGGTTTGGCCCAAAAAGTGTGTTTGTTTATTCCATGTCATTAAGAGTCGGTAAGAGGATGTCAGTGTTAGGTGTGTGTGTATATATATATATATATATATATATATATATATATATATATTTTAGATAAACGATGTAAAAGATGATACTAACTATGTGGCAATTCGTATTTTGTTCAAACTAAAGGGTTCAGTTTAGTGGACTCATATAATTCAATTTTAACCCGACTTATTTAGTTAATCGGTTTGAAAAGTGTAATTTAACCTTTGACACATTTATTTTTGTTAAATAAACATGAGATTGGTTGTTTTGTTTACAATACTTTTAACTTCTAATTGACTATATTATAAAATTTGTCTTTTATATTTAATAAAGTTTATCTCTCGCGAAAGTGATAGTTTAATACATTCAGATACTTTTACAAAAAAGCAAACATTTTTATTTTCAGATTTGGATTTCTCAACCACTCGTTCAGATTAAAATGGAATCACGTTCAGACTTTTTAACAACATATTCAAATTCAAATATGTAAATCAGATTGAGACTCAGAACATCTTAATAAACAACAACACCTAAAAGGCAAGAAATAAAGGTTCCCGCTAACAAAGATGATAAAATAACCACTTCCTTTATTGTTGGACTCAGCGAACTGACATACCATGAAGCCACCTTAAGAATCAATTATCCATCATCATAATGTACCCACTAATTGTTTTTTCTCAGTCTTAATCAGACGAATAAGACGCTTTTTGAGGTTGTTTGTGTGGTAGCCGGCCGTAGGGCTGACAATTTTGACACGAAACCTGTTAACACGACACGACACGACCTGTTCTTAACAGGTTTCGTGTTTAACCTTAACAGGTTTCGTGTCTTAACAGGTCAGACCTGTTAAGACCTGTTAATTTTCGTGTCTTAACAGGTCAGACCTGTTAAAACCTGTTATGACCTGTTAACATTATAATATATATATATAAAGTACCACCCACTACCAACCAGTAAATAATATACTCCCTCCTCACATCTTATCCTCATTTTCTCATCCCCAACAAATAACTCCATCCTCTCACTAAACCCTAGCCGCCACCGCCACTTGTGTCTCGCCAGTCGCCAGTCGCCACCACCACCACCAAAATACTCACCGCGACCTCCTCTTCAACTATCTCTACCACACATGCCGTCAAAACGAACCCCACCATCATTTCGCCATTAGCGTGCCTTCACTCCCACACCTAACCACCCTTAGTTATTAGATCGAGAAGAAAAGAAAAGCTTAAGCTCACAGTTGTAGTTTGTAACCTTGTAATCGTTTTTTTTTTCTTTTCTTTTTTTTTTTTTTTTTTTTTTTTATTCGAATTTAGCTTAAGCTCACGGTTGTAATATGTAAATTTGTAATCGTTATTGTGGCTGTTTTTATTTTATTTTATTTTTTTTTATTTTTTTATTTTGATTCGAATTTAGCTTGGTTTGTGAAGCACATGCCGAGTTCTTGTTGGTTTGATTCTTGTTGTAGTTAGTATTATCGATGTCATTGTTGTTGTTGTTTCCTGTTGTTGATTTCTGTTGTTGTTCTGTTAAAGATGAGAGATAGGGTCTTCTTGGTTTGTGGTGTGTTGCCGAGGCTCGAGAGTGTGGTTGGGTTTGTGTTAACAGGTGTGGTTGGGTTTGTGTTAACAGGTGTGTTGAAGATGAGAGATTGGTTAAGTGGTAAATTGTTAGCTTCGAAAAGGATCTATGATGATCTGTGTTGAAGACCTTATAAAAGGTTGTTAATCATTTGAAGTGAAAACACAAACTGAGTTCCTTTTTTTTGCCTTTTGGGTTGAGATCTTGTGTGAAAGTTGGGAGTGGAATGAGATAGGATTTTTTTTTTTTAAGTTTTAGTCAAGTGCTCGTTAACAGGTTTTTTAACAGGTCTTAACAGGTGCACCTGTTAATTTTCGTGTCGTGTTCGTGTTTGATAAAAATGACACGATTAGTTAACAGGTCGTGTTCGTGTTTGACCTTAACAGGTTCGTGTCTTAACAGGTTCGTGTCTTAACAGGTTCGTGTGACCTGTTATGCCAGCCCTAGCCGGCCGTGAGTACATAATTGGACATGTGTAACGCCTAAAATGTCTTTCGACGCACTATCGAGTCACAAAATATGTAGATTTTAGTTAACTAAATAGCTATTAACTATGGTTCAACCTGTTTTATGGAATACAGTAAAACTTCTATAAATTAATACTTGATAAATTAATAACCTAAATAAATTAATAATTTTTCCTGTCCAAACTTGGGACCAATATAAATTTGGACTCCAATCGATAAAATAATAAGATAATAATTTTTTTGAAACATCAGCGTATATATATTAGTCCCAATGAAGTTATATTTAATAATTACTAAAAAAATTCATATACATGTATGTGTGTGTGAGAGAGATACACTTCAAAATTCTAAGGTTTAGTAAAAATTGAATCCATAGCCGTTTTTTATTATTATTATTTTTTTAACTTCAAATCTATATTGAGTTTATTTTAAAATTTCCTTGTTGTACTAAAGAGTTGGTGAGTTGTTTTCTTGTATTGCAACAAAAAGTGTTAATTTTAATTTCATAAAATGTGAATGCGAATTCATAAAATGTTAATTAGAACTTGTTTTTCAAATTTATTTTTCGTCTCTAATAAGTATAAATTGTAACTATTTATTATATTAGACTGAAAATTTAAATGTCATACATAAAACTTTTTAAAATTAATAAATTATTAATTTATTAATATAATAATATTTCATTAAATTAATAAAATATTCAGGTCTCAACACTATTAATTTATAAATATTTTACTATGCGTAGTTTTACTTTTGAAAACTTCTTGTTTGAAAAGTCAAATCAAATAAATTCTCTAGTATGGAACGGGTCAAATTAGTTTGGGGAGACCCAGATAATATCTTTCAGTCAAAACAAGGAAATTCTCTAGTAAAGATCATGGTACTCGATAATCACCATATAAGAGGCTGGCCGCTGACCCATATTAGTTACCAGCTACTACGTATTTGGTGTTTCTTGAATAAGAGTTTGGTTTTTTTATTACTTTTTTGCAAAAATGAATTGTCCATAAGGACCATAACCAGAACATCGAACTTTAGTTTTACGTAAGTTAAATAAGGATATACCACTTATTTTAGAAGGGGAATTGATTTCCACACTTTCAAAATTGATTCGAACACTTTATTTATGCATTAAATACTTGTACAATATTAATATTGTGATTAAACTGTTTGTACATATGAGTGTCCTAATAACATTTTAGAGTGTGCAAATCATCTCGAGATTATTTTTTAACAAAAAACTAACAGCTCCTTTAAAAAACCCCTACCATGCCCACTTTCTCAAGAAGCAATATAACATTTATTCTTCTTTCAAAGTTAACGTAATTCGTTCTCGTAGTCGTAAGAACCTTATAACCTATAGATTCTTTTAATCTTATCACTGATGATTTTGTCATATGTCGTCATTTCTAATCATTAGTAAAATAAGTTTGAAGGATACGGCACTACTCGTCCCTTTATTATCATTATTATAGTCCCTTTATATCATGGACGGAACTTAGAAAGGACCGAGGGCTGTGGCCCCCCTAAAATTTTTGATCCTATATACATTTTATACCTTTTTATATATGGTTCTAGTCATTTTTAATACAAAAATTTCATCGTAATATATATCGGCCCCCTAAAATAAATACTTTTCAAGTTGGCCCCCCCACCAAAAGTATTCAAGTTCCGTCCCTGCTTTATATATAAAAGAATGGGTCAAGTTCGATTTAAACATGTTCGAGTCATGTACTCAGTCGAACAATCCAAACTTTTCACTAACCGCAACGTCAACAATTTGACACAGACAAACTGTTTAACATTAGAGCTAATGAAGATATCGGTTCAACCCATTTACAACGTGTTTATAGCCATTTACTTGCTAACTTATTTCATGAATTAAACATGATTTGTAATTTTTATTTTTAATATTAACATTTCTATATCCAATGAACAGTAAACATTCTTGATAAATGGCAAAAATGGTCACTGATGTTTGACAAAAAGGGCCCCTATGTCTCATTTAATTCGCGAAAACAATCCTCCGAAAATTGCCGAAAAGGCCCTTGCCATTCCTAAAAAAAGTAAAACTGTCCTTGTGTTCCTTTGGCGGAAATGGTCCCTGCGTTGTATATGCTTTGCGAAAAAAATCCCTGAAAATTGCAAAAAAGGTTCCCGACTCTTACGAAAAATCCCTTTGTTGAATCTAGGGACCATTGTGTAGGAAAAAATTACATAAGTGTCCCTTTAATTTACTTATGTTGCAAACATAGTCCCTAAAAAATTTATATAATACATCCTTGCCATTATTTGCGATTATTTTAATAGTCTTCGAGTTAAATCTAGACTTTACGCTTCCTCTCAATGCACTGAAGTGCAGTAAAAAAAAACCCCCCATTATTTGGTTACCACTATAAAAGTGGCCAAGTGGTTATGTCCTCACAAGATATCTCAGGTTAAAAATTCAAAGTTGAGATAACCACATATAATGTTAAAAAATAGTCAAAAAAAACACTTTTTGTTAGACTGCGTACATCTAATTTAAAATTTCGCCCTCTTCATATACTCGACCGCGTGTAAATTATGGTATTATTAATCGCCAATTCAAACTCGACTTTTAGAGGGTGTTTGTTTCTGCTTATATAGCCAACTTATGGCTTATTTTGTTTTGAACTTATGTTTTAGCTCACTTTTTGTGGCTTATTTTGAAACTTTTCAGCTTATATAAGTTTAATAATAATAAACAATAAACTTATATAAGCTGAAAAGTTTTAAAATAAGCCACAAGTAAGCTTATAAAACATATACCTAAAACCAAATATGCCGTAAGCCGACTATATAAGCCGAAACAAACACCCCTTGGGTTACCCAAACTTGCTATTCACGTGTGGAAGGAAGTATAAAAAGCAAAGAGCATGTTGTAAACCAAATGTTGTCTTGATTACCTTTACGTGTCCCCCATCTTCTTCTCTCTTTTGATCCACATCATTCGGTCCTTCCTTATTTTTCCCCCAAATTTTATAAAACTAAAAAAAACCATCTTCTTCTTTTCATATATTAAATTTAATCCGATCATCATCATCACCATGACTCCCGAATAGTAAGTTTTATCATCTTTTAATCCGATCGGATCTTGATTTAATTTGTTTTATTGGATCGTGATTTAATTGATTTAATTTGTGAATTTTGTTTTGTTTTTTTATATAATTTAATAAAGATGTTTGATTGTTATTAGATTGTGATTGGAGATGATAGATCGTTTAAGAATATGATTCTTGATTTAGGTTTTTATTTATGTCAATAAACATTAATTTCTGCTTTTTATGGTTTAAGGTTAAAGTTTAGGCTTAGTGGTTTGTGTTTGCGTAATTTGTATTGACGGTATGATGTGCGAATGTAAAAAAGTTAGATGCTTTGATGGTACGAGACTTTAGGGTGAATTTTCTTTATATGATCTGCGTATTGTATAGTAGTTAATCTAGCAATGGGTACGTGTGATCGGGTGTCTTGTTTTATCCACGGCATTGGTTGATGTCGTGTGTGGATACCTTAATTTTGGAGAACGGTAATGCACGGTTGAAGTATAGCGTTACTATAAATACTTATCATGTGTTGCAGCTTGATGTAAAATTTTAACCGTAGTGAAATTTTCAAGGTTCTTTTTTCTTTTTGGATAGCGATGAATCATATCATGTTGTTGACATTAGAGATCTGTTTGAAATTAGATATTGCAATTTTTGTTGTTTTCTAATCTCTGTGAGGCATGCAATTGGATTTTATTTTTTTGTTTGTGTTTTATTATTTTACTAGATATGTTTCCATCATTATCGAACAAACTAAGATGGCGTGTCAGTGATTTGCATAGAAATATTAGAAAAATACTGATACTTTGCTGATTTTATGGGTAGATTTTGAGGAAAATCAGTATCATCAAGACTGTAATGTACTAATGTTTATGTAGACGTTAGAAAGCATACTATTTTATCCGGCTAATATACACTAAATCATATTCACTTGCGCCTACATGTATCTATGTGTGTATGTATGCATGATCACACGCGTGTATGTGGATTTGTGTGTATAAGACCTAAGAAAGGCTTGGATTATGTGAGAGATTGGGATAAGACTTATGAAAACATTTACATGCACGGCTGCTCCATAAGGGATACAATGAGCTTGTTCGACCTTTATCTTACGAATATTGATTCTTTGGACTTATTTTTGGCAAGTGACGAAATTGGATTATTTATGACATGATACTTTTTATATTTGAGCGCAACATCATTATTAGATTTTTTTTAGGTCTACTTCTTTCATTTCGTTATTGAATTAACGTATTCGATGGATATGCAGTTCACTGTTTTACTAGCTCTGTAAGTTTAGAATACTAATTTTAGTTACCAACATGGTCAACTTTTGCAGTGATTACCTATTCAAGCTTTTGCTTATCGGAGATTCTGGAGTAGGAAAGTCATGTTTGCTTCTGAGGTTTGCTGTAAGTATCTTGGATCCTACAAAATTAAGCTTTGTACAGAGTATATATTTTCTGTTCTGTAATATTTGTACGCATATACCTTTTGCCTTTGTTCTGTATTAAATATTCGTATGAGTTTATAAGATAGAGTTACCTCACGTGAATCACCTCTAGGTGGTCCTTTCTATTTATTAAAGTGTGATTAGTCAAAAAGCTTAACGCTGTGTATCTAACTTTATATCTGAGTGAAAGGAAGGGCCAATATTAGGTTGCGTTTTCTACTAACCTAACTTTGTTTTCAAAATATCTGTACATTGATGCAAATAGTTATTGCATGAAATCCAAGGTCTAGATAAGTTGACTACTTTAAAAGATTTAACAGGGTCTGGTAATTGGTGTCGTTCCTTGTTTTCTGTTTCATGATATATCATGACTGCATGAGAAACCAAGAGCAGAACAATTAACAATCGCTATCATCTATAGTTTGCTTTTATACAACATTTTCTTCATGGTAAATGGAAATAGTATATCCTAATACACAGCTTGAAATGGATATATTTATGATAGGAATTTATCACTCTGAAAGTTCCATGTAAATTCAGATCATCCCTTGTACTAAAGACTTAGAATTGCAAACAAGGTTCAAAACATTAAGTATCATTTACTTCAGTACTATAACCCTAATCCAACTTTATTCTTCATGTCACTTTCTATTCATTATAAGCTTAGAACTTGTTGATGTGTCGGATGGCAACACGCGTTCTTTATGCATATATTTCCATTGCATGCTACTGACAGATTTTTATTGCTTTTATAGGACGATTCCTACTTGGACAGTTACATAAGCACCATTGGAGTTGATTTTGTAAGTAACTATTCTAAGTCGCCGATTGTTAACTTAAATTCAGCTGGATGAGATATGCTTAACCTATTTCACATCTTCTTGTTTTAGAAAATCCGTACCGTGGAGCAAGATGGCAAGACTATTAAGCTTCAGATAGTAAGTTGGTGTTTGATTCTATTCTTTTTAGTTATGATAATCTGGTTATAGATAAATCTCTGTTCTTATCCAAGATTGTTGCCTTAATAATATGTGATTATTTTTTCTTACTTTTACTGATGTGCTAATTCAGTGGGACACCGCGGGGCAAGAACGTTTTAGGACAATCACAAGCAGCTACTACCGAGGAGCACATGGCATCATAGTGAGTCACCTGCTTGCGTCTTTTATTTTACGATAGTTCATGTTGAATATCTTTGACATCTGCTACTCACCAAAAAATCACAACCATTACCGTGTTAATAATTCCATGAATATTTTGCATTTTCTAACTTAAGAATATTATAAGTTTGTCATAGCTTTGCATTCACGTGTGACCATCTTAACTAATTGTATGTAATTATGTATACAGGTGGTTTATGATGTTACGGATCAAGAGAGTTTCAATAATGTTAAACAGTGGCTGAGTGAAATTGATCGCTATGCCAGTGAGAATGTGAACAAGATACTTGTTGGAAACAAAAGTGATCTTGTTGCAAATAAAGTTGTTTCAACTGAGACCGCCAAGGTAAATATTCATTTTCCCAGATCACCTTGTGCATGTCATTGTCTCAAATGGGGATTATTATTAATAATTATTGCTGTTAAATTATTTTTATGGATTTATTTTGTTCATTTTGGATCTTACAGGCATTTGCTGATGAAATTGGAATTCCGTTCTTGGAAACTAGTGCAAAAGATTCCACCAATGTGGAACAGGCTTTCATGGCCATGACTGCTTCCATCAAAGATAGGTAAGTGCCATGATTTTTTTCTTTTCATGTTCTAATAATCTTATTGAACAATAATAATTAAAAACATTGAAATCTAGCTTCTAACGATGTGACATAGACCCTTAGGACTTTCCTGACTATTTGTCACTGCCACCTTACGTTATAGCACCACCAACTTGAATTTTCATTCAGTCCTGTGTCTTTATTCGACAAGTAATTAATGTGTCAAATATGATAACTAAATATAAATTATCACCCGTTTTTGTTTTATAAAGCGATTATCAGGCTTATGTATTTTGAATACATTTTAGGCAGCTTTCGACTCATATGACATGCTATCATTTGAGCCAAAAAAAAAAATAATAATAAAAAAAAAAAATAAATTATTTTACCTTTAACCCTTCAAAGATTGATAATTACCCAATTGACTTATTTACCCATAATCTGTATTTTAGCAATAAAGCCTGACAGCTTCTTGTATTGAATGTGTTGATATAAATGCAGGATGGCAAGTCAACCAGCATTGAATGCCTCAAAGCCACCAACAGTTAACATTCGTGGACAACCCGTGTCACAGAATAGTGGATGCTGCTCTTAGTAACCCTACAAGCACTATCGCTTGTATTTGAATGGGTCAAGTGGCAAGCAATGTACAAGTATTATCCTTGTGTTAGGGTTGGGGGATTCTTTTTACTTTCTTTGTTTTCAGACTGTTGGGGATTGTATAAAAGTCAAGAATTCTTTAGTTGTTAACCTTCTCCTAGTACCGTCCTTTGTTATGTCAAGTAAAACACAGATTTGTTAATCGTACACTCTTTCTATATCGTCAAAGAATCGTGGTTTGGGGTTTTTATTAAATGATTTGTGCTTGTTCTGAATGTACCCTTGATGGGTTGAAATCCTTGGTGCAAAATGCAAACTAAACTTGGATCAGGTAGTTAAAAAGTGATTCGCTTTTATAATAATGTATCATGTGGACAGATCGAGATCCAGATCAGATCTTTCCAGTTATTTAGAATCTGGGTCTTTGATATAGGACATTTTATGAACAGATGGATAATGAGGTGAGCACTATTAGATCCAAAAGTTTGTAGAATGACAGGTTGTCTAAAGATTTTAAGATTCTAAAATTTATTCAGATTAGAATTAGTGATCATCTTCAAATATGTGTCAAAATGATCTGGATGACATGAAAATAACCTCTAGAACTTTGACTTTCACTTTTTTGTCTGTGTATGATGTGCAGTTAAATTTAATCCTCTAATATTAACACAATAATACAAAAAAGATTATACAATAAAATGGTTTAGAAAGATAAGCACTATGTTCTAGGTGATCTTATCACACTGAACGTCTAATTTATGATTTATTTGATGTTAAATGTCATGATGTTATATGTAATAAAACGCTAGATTGGCCGGTTGAGTAAGCTGTTGAGATCTGTTTTGAGATTTAACTGTGACAGTTTCATTTGCCTAACCTCTCTCTCAAAGTACATCTTTTATAGAGTTATATAGTTGACAAACAAGATGCACACCAACAAGGCAACAAGCCTTTAGACTTAGCAATATCAAGAAGAATTTGATATCCGTAGCCCTAATATACGCATTGTTGGTTGTATGTACATTAAGTAGGTTACTTACCTTTTCTTTGAATGATGATGATCTTGTGAGGGAAAAATATGGACAAGTAAGAGATGATAATGGTTCGATTGATTTTTGAAGATTTAGAAGAAGAATGGATTTGTCACGAGGGAAAGGTTTCTTGTTACAGAGGTTCTGTAATGCATACTTGGGTAACCAAACGTTTTTTCATGCATAGAAAATTGGTAGTTATAGTGTTGGGTCATTGAATTCCCCAATCTTCTTCTAACAAGGATTTGAACGAAAAATCACCTAAGTGTAAACAAGTCACTGAGTGAACAGTAACTCAGTGAGTCATCTTCAGGATGCTTAGACCGAGCCTATGAAGAAAGGTTCTCCATTCAGTGAGGCGGATCTCAGTGAGTGGCATCTAAGCCAAGAAGAAGGTGATGGGTTCAGTGAGGATGACAATAACTCACTGAACCCCAAGACTCCTCAACAACTATCAAGATTTTATTAAGGAATGCTTATGTCCATTGTATATTAGAGTTGTTCATATTTGTGTATAAATAGGCAACATAAGTGAGGAGTAAAGGTTGACAAGTTTGTGCAATTAATGCAAAGTATTCACAAACCATTTTTACTCCTTCAAAGAACAACATAGTCCCTGAGATAGCTCAGTGAGACCTCAGTTGTCACTCAAACATTGTTTCGAGTTTAGAGAGGAGTCAACACCATACTTGACGTTTCAATCCCAAGTGTTATTCCGCAAACACTTGGGTACGATTCTTTTTGATTAACTTCTAATAAAGAATTAAACGTTGAAAAATATTGTCTCTTATCTTTACGTTGCTTTATTGTTAATCATTTATATATCTGTGTTAAAAGTCATATATCTTGGTTACATTAGTTTTTTAGTTACTGATAACCAAGTAAAAGGGACCAACAAGCGGTATCAGAGCCTCTGGTTTGTAAAACTTTTCAAAATATGTTTTCAAAACTAAAAGAGTGTTCAAAAGTTTTTAAAATCAAGATCCCACCATGGTTTACTCAGATGTTCCCCAACTTGTCGACAAAAAGGGTGGAAGTTATTCAGCAACTGCCCCTCGACTTGAACTTGGAAAATTTAACAAGTGGAAAACGCGAATGCTTTGCTACTTAACTGGGATGGAACCATATTACATTAAGTTGATTAATGATGGTCCATTTGTCCCAACAACAGCTCAAGGTTTAGTCAAACCTGAAGCTCAGTGGACCCTAGATGAAAGAAGGGTGGTCAATCAGGACCAGCGCCTGAAAAGCATCATTATATCATGTCTTCCTGACGATATAATGGAACCAGTGATTAACTGTCCTACTGCCAAGCAGACCTGGACTGACCTGGTTCATAGCTATGAAGGGCCTTTTGATACCAAAGAGAATAGAATTATGGACCTGAAGCTTGAATACAATACCTTCAGGGCCAAAGATTCTGAAAGTCTCTCTGAGACTTATACTCGATATAAGACCCTCCTGAATGAGCTGACCAATGGTGGTGTTATTCTGTCAAAACATGAAATCAATGTTGGCTTTGTCAACAGTCTCCCTGAGAAGTGGTTAAACTTCTCTCAGGGTTTGAGAAATGCTAACCACATTCAGAACCTTGAGCTCCCTGCTATTTATGGGAAGTTTGTCTATGAAGACAATCTTATCACCAGGAGATACCCTGGTAAAGCTCAGGAGACCAAAAAGACCTTGACAATTTCACCCATATCAACTGCTTTCTATTCCAATTGTGTTGTGCAGGATTTCTAAGATGAGTCTGATGATGAGGTTGACCAAAGAACCAGTGAGGAGTACCTAAATGATCTTCAAATTGAATTTCATGAAAGGGCACTCCTTGCAAACTCAAAAAGGTTTTTTAAGAAAAACAAATTACCTTCTAAAGCAAATGAAAACACTGAGTGTTTTAAATGTGGTAAAAAGGGCCATTTTGCAAAAGATTGTTTTTCAAAAACAACCTCAGAACCATCTTTCAAATTTTCAGGAAATAACTCTTTTTCAGGACCTAGCAAGTTTCAACCCAAGTTGCTTCAATCTAGTCAAAGATTTGAAAAAACCCCTCAAATTGACTTTGAAGCCAAATACAGGAAGGCTAAAGCCAAACTTGCCCTTCTTGAATCATCCTCAACAGTCACTCAGCTACCTCAGGCTCCAAAGCCTTCTCAGGCTAAGAACAAAGGGCTTGTTGCTGGAACCTTTGACTGGGATGAAGTTGAAGTGTCCTCTGATGATAATGAAGAAGTTCATATCAGTGCCCTGATGGCCTTATCGGATGACAACAAGCTTGCTGTGGGAAAGAGTCATGCAAGAGATGGAGAATGGGTTAACATCACAATGAGAAAGGTAAACATTTTACTTTCTATGGATGATGATGCTGATTGGAAATCTTACTTAGATTATATTAATGTTGATCTTAAGTATGTTGAAGAGCAAAGACTTAATTTGTTTTCAAAATTTAACAAACTGAGTTTTGGATTAAATCAATGTAGAGATGAACTACTTGCTTTAAAACAAGCTAAGCTTGAAAGTGTAACACTTCAGATTCAAAATTCTGAACTTGTAAAACAAAATCAAGCTCTTCAGGAAGAACTTAAGAAAGAAAAAGCTGTTATTTGGAAATGGACTCAGAAAAACCCCAAACTTTATGAAATACTGAATCTCGCACCCAGCACCAAAAAGGTTGCTATGGGTGAAGATCAACTCACTGAAGAGGCTGGGGAGAGTAGCCATTCAACAACTTTTCTGTCAGCCAACATACTCTCTAGCAAAGAACTTGCTCCTAAACCCAGTGATTGGATTGAAAGAATCAATCCTAACAGTAAGCTGCCAAATTTTAACACTGGAAGAATCCTAGAGCCTGAAAGTCAGGCTATCAAGGAGCTGCTAGGAGTCACTGATGAACTTAGTCCTACTGAGTCCATCACTGAGTCTAAGTCTGATTCTCAATCACCACTCCCTCCATTGAAACATCTTCAGGGAGCTGAACCCAAATCTGACCTTGCACCATCAGTCTATCAACCCCATTCTCCTAAGGAGAAATCAGGGTTAGGAAAGACTATTCTGAAGAGACCTACTCCTGCACCCACTGAACACCACACATCTTCAGTACCTACTGAAGTGAAACCTGAAAGCACTGATTCAAAATTTGATCAGCTCGCTGAACTTGTCAGGATGCTGAGTGAGAAAATTGTGTCCACTGAAAAACCTTCTGACTCAAAATTAAAACCCCATCAGTATCCTCAAGTTCATCCAAACCAAAAACCACACCCAGACCTTCAGGGAGATGTGAGTTGTGAAATTATCCTAATCACAGCACTGATAAATGCTACAGAGTCCTGTTCTGCATGATATGTAAACAAGAGGACCACAGAACCTGTGATCACATCTCTCACACTGCTTCTTTAAAAGCACAAGGTCTATACAATACTTAAGGCTATCAGTATGCCACACCTTCCAAACAGAGACTGAAGGCTAAGCCTTTCTTGCCATGTCCTCACTGTGGTTTCAATGATCATCTTCCTGTTGATTGTATGATGAAAAATTGCTGTGACATCTGTGGAGATCCCTCCCATGAAACCAAGGGACATGACAAGATCATTCAGTCCAGAAGAAAAACCCCCACCAACACTTCTCAGTCAACTGAGGCATCAACCTCCACAAAATGTAAAACATGTGGAAGCTCAGTATACACAACTTCAAACCATGATTCATTAGCTATATTCAAAAAGTCCCTGAGGACTAAGCCCAATAGAAGGTGGGTCAACAAGAAAAACTAACCCAGAATACTGTTTGTGCAGAAACACATCAGGGATCCTACTTGGCACCTCGACAGTGGATGCTCTAGGAGTATGATTGGTGTGAAAAGTTATCTGCACAAATATATGGAAGAACCAGGACCCAAAGTAGTATTTGGTGATAACTCATCAGCTCCCATTGAAGGTTATGGTTCAGTAAACTGCAATGGTATAGTTTTTACAAGAATAACTTATGTTAATGGTCTCAAGTACAATCTGATAAGTGTCTCCCAACTATGTGATGCAAAATACATAGTTCAATTTGATGACAAGAGAGGGACCATCTTTAATGCCAACAAGGAAGTAGTGTTGATTGCCCCCAGGAGGGATGATGTCTATGTCCTAGACATGTCATCCCTGACTCAAAATGGGACTTGTCTATTCTCAAAGGCAAGTGAGACAATCAACTGGCTCTGGCATAAGAGACTCTCTCATCTCAATTTCAAGAGCATCAACAACCTGGCCAAACAGAACAAAGTTCTGGGCCTTCCATCCCTGGTGTATACCAAAGACAAGCCTTGTTCTGCTTGTGAAAAAGGAAAACACCACAGGGCATCATTCAAAACCAAACAAACATTTTCTATCAAAAGCTGCCCACATCTTCTCCATATGGACCTTTTTGGACCTGTCAGTCCAATGTCCATTCACCATGAGAAGTATACTCTGGTCATAGTGGATGAATACTCAAGATACACTTGGGTTTACTTCCTGACCAAAAAGAGTTAGGCCGCTGAAACCATCATGTCATTTGTCAGGAACATTGAAAATCAAAATGATGTCAAAGTCAAACAAATTAGAACTGACAATGTCACTGAATTCAAAAACCAAGACCTTGAGTGTTTTTGTGATGAGAAAGGAATTTTTCAAAATTTCACCTCTCCCTATACTCCTGAACAAAATGGAGTAGCTGAAAGGAGAAATAGAACATTCATTGAGGCAACAAGGACAATGTTAAATGGTTCAGTCCTCTCAAAACATTTCTGGACTGAGGCAGTCAAAACAGCCTACTACACTCAAAATAGGTCAATCATTGTGAAAAAGGCATAATAAGACTCCTTATGAGATATTCAAAGGAAGGATCCCTGACATCAGCTACTTTCATGTATTTGGGTGTCCTGTGTTTATTCATAACCACAAGGATCACTTAGGTAAGTTTGATGCCAAAGCTGATGATGGATACTTCCTGGGATATTCTCTGGTTTCCAAAGCCTTCAGGGTGTTTAACACAAGGAGACAACAAACTGAGGAAACGTATCACATAACTGTTGATGAGAGCACTGAATCCATTAGGTTCTCAAACTCCTTAGTTGAAGAAATTGGTATTGATGACTCATCAAGGTATCCCCCTGATGAATATCATCCTGAGAACAACCCCTCAACCCAATACCAAGCTGATGCTGATGTCTCCTATTACATCATCCCTCACAACCTACCCCAACCAACCATCAGTGAGTTCATTGAAACTCAACAGGTCTCCAATGAGACTGCAACCACTAAACAAATTGTTCAGGAACCCTCAGAGCAAGTTGTTCCCACAAACGTCACTGAAATACATATTGATGAGTCACCTCATGTTCCTGAGTCTGAACCCAATCAGGCTCCTACAAGCTTAAATTCCTATCCTAAACCTTAGGATAGCTGGACTAGATCCAAAGTTATTGAGCTTGTGAACATCATTGGTGAACCCACTGAAGGCATGCTCACAAGAAGCATGGTTGCAAAACTCAAGGCAGCCTCAGCCAATATATGTCTTTATGCTGACTATCTCTCTGAAATAGAGCCTAAAAATATCAATGAAGCCCTGACTTATGAAAGTTGGGTTCAGGCCATGAGAGATGAATTGGAACAATTTGACAGAAATGATGTAATGACCCTTGTTGAATGCCCCCAGGGTGTTTTAATCATTGGTATGAAATGGGTCTTTAAAAACAAGACCGATGAGAATGGCACACTCATCAAAAACAAAGCAAGACTAGTTGCCAAAGGATATAATCAACAGGAAGGTATAGACTATGAGGAAACCTTTGCACCTGTTGCTAGAATGGAAGCCATCAGGATCTTCCTAGCCTATGCAACCTACATGAACTTTAAAGTTTACCAAATGGATGTCAAAAGTGCATTCCTAAATGGTAACATCAAAGAAGATGTCTATGTGCAACAACCTCCTGGTTTTGAAAGTAGTGAATACCCCAACCATGTCTACAAGCTTAACAAAGCCCTTTATGGACTGAACGAAGCTCCCAGGGCATGGTATGAAACCCTTTCAGCCTTCCTGATCCAAAACAAGTTTGTTAGAGGAAAGATTGACAACACACTGTTCATCTACAGAACAAAAAGTGATGTCATCCTGGTTCAAGTGTATGTTGATGACATCATCTTTGGCTCAACAAGTTACAAACTTTGTAAACAGTTTGAAAAACTGATGACCACAAAGTTTGAAATGAGCATGATGGGTGAACTCACTTACTTTCTTGGACTCTAAATCAAACAAACTGAAAAAGGAATATCCATTTGCCAAGAAAATACCTGAGGAACCTGCTGAAGAAGTATGAGGTCACTGATTGCTCTTCAGTGAAGACTCCTATGGTTCCTCCAAACAACCTTGGCCCTGATCTCACTGGAAAATCAGTGAACCAAACCCAATACAGGGGAATGATAGGCTCCCTAATGTACTTACTTGCATCTAGGCCTGATATCCAATTCTCAGTCTGTTTGTGTGCAAGATATCAGGTTGATCCAAAGAGTCTCATCTCACTGCTGTCAAGAGAATCTTCAGGTACCTGAAGGGTACATCAAACCTTGGTTTGTATTACCCAAAATGCTCAAGATTTTACCTCAAAGGGTACACTGACTCTGACTATGCAAGATGCAATATGGACAGAAAAAGTACCTCAGGATCCTGTCAATTTCTTGGTGGTAAACTTGTGTGTTGGAGTACTAAGAAACAACAGTCAGTGGCCATGTCCTCAGCTGAAGCTGAATATATGGCTGCTGCAGGATGTTGTGCAAATGTACTCTAGATGAAGAGCCAACTGAGTGACTATGGCATTCAGTACAAGATGGTACCCATCTTTTGTGATAACACTAGTGCCATAGCCATCTCAAATAACCCAGTGCTTCATCAAAGAACCAAACACATTGACATCAGATACCACTTCATCAGGGACCACATCATAAATGGAGAAATTGAATTACATTTCATCCCCATTGAGTATCAGTTAGCTGATATCTTCACCAAACCCTTGGATGAACCCACTTTTACAAGATTGAAAGCTGAATTGGGCATGTTGGACATTGAATCAGGCAACTGATCAAAAGTGCTCCAACCTGATGTAAATTCTCTAGGTCCCTGATCACACCCTTCCTGAACTACCCAATTCTGAATGAAAAAAATCATTCAGGGGCTCAAGATATCAAAAGGCATTGAATACCCTAACTAAATGCTCTAAGTACTTAGTTAGTAAATGTCCCAGGTAGGTAACTGATTCCTATTAAATATAGGAATATATGTCGCTTACACAACTGGCATCCACATCTTGGGCCCCCACATCCTTCTCACCAAATACCATTGAGCATTAAATGCTCTCTCACACACAATAGTTGTGATGATATCTCTCTGCAAAAGTGCCTTTTTGCAGAGCCACATAACTGTTCACCCCACCATGTTGAGAGAAAATAGGGTAATGGGAATCGTGATAATTAATGCGGATATCAAACACACATTATTATACCATTTTGGTTTAATAACAAAAACTCTTTGATATCCGCAACATAACTACCCTAAGCCATTCCCTATAAATACCCCCCACAAAGAAAAAACACACACGCTTTTAAAAACTTATCAAAACTCTTGCAAAATTGTTTTTGAAAAATTTGTTTGATTAAACTGCGTGTGTTTCTTCTTTGATACCAATTTTTCTCAAAACCAGACCTTTCTCAACACAAATGGCTTCTTCTAAATTCATCAAATACGCACCCAATGTGGATTTCCAAATGGAAAGCGTAGACCTGACCAAAAATAATGTGGTGGGGAACTTTGCCTACCCTGAAGGGTCCCCTGAATACAGGGATGTGGTGAAGTTCCTTCAAAACTGTTTTCTCACCACCACATTCACAAAGACCCCCTCAATCATCTATCATGACTACTTTAGGGAATTCTAGTGCACAACGGTGGTTGAAAACCCTGATGCACCAAAGGAGGTCAAAATAAGGTTCTCAGTAAAGAATGGAACTAAGTTCCTAACTCTTGACTACAAAACCTTTGTCAAAGCCATTGGCCTTGACTATACTGAGACCTTCACTGCCCAGCCCACTGAAAAGGATGTGAAGGAAGTTCTACTGGAACTTGGGCCCTATGACAAAAATCACCCTAAGGTGACACCAGGGGCCCTCCTGTCCAAAGCCCCAATCATCAAAACCTGGTTTCCAGACCCCTGGAGGATTCTGATGACCTTTGTCATTCAGGTTCTCTGGGGAAATAAATCCTCCACTGAGTAATTAAACACTACTCAAGCAATGATAGTGTACTGTCTCATAGAGGGTAAAAAGATTGACCTTGGAGAAATAATCTTCAAGGACCTCATAGCAAAGTTGGGTGGGAAGTCTAGGCAAAAACTTATGTCATACCCTAGATTCATTTCTTGCGCCCTGCAAGACTTGCTTGGGTCTGAGTATGCGAAGCCTGATACAGTATGCTTTGAGCCTGATGTCCTACACAAGGCTAATTACTCTCGTGACCCTATTGAGGTTACACCTGTCACCCTGACAACGTATATGCTTACAGCTATCCAGGGTGACAACAAAATCTCACCAGTTCCCTCTCGCACCAAAAAGGTGAAGAGGAAGAAGGGACAAGGGTCCAGGAAGGTGACTCAACCCGAGTCACTCGCCACTGAGACCTCTGCCCCTAAGCCTGACAAAAGGGGGCAACAACAACAGACCCTAACTGCTGACACCCTCTGGATCATAAGCCAATCTTTGGCCCCAAAACAAAGGCCAACGGAGGGCACTAAGACATCACACCCAGTGTCCTCGGGCGAACCCGTTCCCAAAGGCTCTGCTAACATAAACAAGTCAGTGGAGTTGGAACCAACCCAACCTCCACATCCTGCTAAAGCCTCTGGGAAATCACAACCAGGGTCTCAGGGAGCAAGGGGTCCTATATCCTCGGTGGTACAGCACTACTCCACTGAGAAGGGGGCCCATAAACAATCACATCCTGCCAAAGGCTCGGGTAAATCACAACCCAAGAAACAGGGAGTTCTCGCCCCTAAACCTTCGACAGGCCAGTACAAGCCTGTTGGAAAGGGGGGCAAAACCACTCAGGTGCCTGATGAGGACATTCGCAAATCAAAACTTTTATTTGAGGGCACAAAATCTCATCCCAAAGACTTAGAGGGAAACCTACAACCCGCTGATAGGGACACAACAATCATGATTCCTCAGGATGACATTGAAAAACACCCATTAGTGTCTGAAGGGGTCACGGGGGACAAAGATTCAGAGAGAAACAGGCCACCCGCTGATATGGAACCCATAACCACTCCCGGAGGTGCCCACAACTTGGGAACTGGCTCTAAGGACCAGGTAGATAAAACCCAATCTACTGGATTAGAGGGGTCAGGACCTGGCCAAAACGAAGGTAAGTCTTCTTATAAAGAGGAGCCGGATAATCTTTTGTTGCAGATTCACTCACTGGCTTATGCTCGCCCTGTTTTCTGATGATGAATTTCACAGTGATGAGGAGATTTTCGAAGCTGGAGATGATATGGTGGTTGAGGAAACAGTCCCTGAACCAATTCCTCAGTCTCCTCAACCCTCTGACACTGAGGCTACTGAAACTGACTCCGCATCAGCTTCCTCAGTTGATGATCAAGCTCCTCTCACTGAGAAAGTTTTTACCAAGTTCATCAAGAAGATAACCAATATCTTGTACAGGGGAGTCACTAATGAAGTGTTTAACATGCACACTGAGCAAGCAGTTCACTATCACCTACTCAAGGATGCTGTTGAAGACTTTAATGATGATGTCAGGGAACAAAATTCCTCAGTCACATACTCCCTGACACAAATGCTCTCTCAACTCAACCAGTTTTTGGAATCCCTCAACAAGCTGAACGCAGGGGTTCAGTCTGTTCAAGACTCAGTCAAAGATGATCCTGAGCTAACCAGGAAGCTTCTTCAGGCATCTGAGACTTATTAGGTAAACTTAGTGACCCTCACTGAGTTACTTGGCTTGCTAAAGGGATCAAATGTTCAGGGTCTCAGCTCCACGATGGAGTCTCTCAAATCTTCCTTTACAACATTGGAAGAATCAATGGCAACTCAATCCCAAAATTCCATTTCTCTGGCATGGACAATGGGATCCAGGATGACAGCCCTTGAAAATTCTCAGGCTGCACTTGACTCCAAAGTATCTACCATTCAGCAGGATACTATGGAGATCAAGTTTATGATGACGGAAATCTTTCAAGCCTTCAAGGGTACGTCTACTTCTTCGTCAGTACCTCCAACACTTGCCATCACTGACGCTCAGGCAAATGTTGAGGGGGAGAATGTTACTGAAGCCCCTGATATTGAAGAACACGAAACTGGACAGCCCTCTCACACTGAGGGGGAGCATGTCACTGAGGCCACTCCAATCACAGAAGTTCCACCACAAGAGGAACCAGTCTCCTCAACTCTCCGGCAGGACAGAGGAAAAAGTATTGCTACCACCTCTGAACCTGAAATTGTGCTCAAGCCTGCCTCAACCATAGTCAGATATGACCCTGATGAATCTATCAGAGTCCCATTTGAAATCAATGGAGTAGTACATCATCTCACCAATGCTGAAATTCAAGCCCACATGGAAAGAATTGAGATACTACAAAAGGTGGCTGAAGAAGAGAGGATGAGCAAGCCTGCTCTTATACAGGTTGTTCATGAGGAGGCTAAAAAGATTGGACTGGATACCGAGGCACTAGCCACTGAGCAAGCTGGTGCAGCCTTTAAAAAGGCTCAGGAAGAAGAATTGAGTGCTCTCAAAGGGGAAAAGGAAGCAAAGCTCAGGAAGGACGCTCATATAAGAAAGACCAAGATTGAAAGGTATACTTGGGTGATGAAAGAAAGGCTGGAACCTGAAACCATCACTGACATTCAAATCCATCGCAACACCAATCCTGCAGTAATCATATGGACATTCACAAACCATTCAGGTTTGCTGACTTTGGCATCACAGAACTTGATGAGCTTCGTCCCATCATTGCCAAGAAGAACAATGTTGTGGTACCTAACCTTCTCAAGTCACTGAAGGAAAGGTATGATTGACTGAAAGCAATGCCTGAAGCACTGAACATTCCCTCCCTTCTTCCTGCTTCAACAACAGAGACTGCTCCATCAAAGGCTTCCAGGAGGATAAGGAAGCATATTGAGATGGAGCCTGAGATCAAAGTACCGGGGCTGGACTGTGACAGGCCGCTTCCTGAAGGGATCACTTTTGTGAACAATGCGGTCCTTGAAGCACCTGAAAGAGGCTTATGTTTTACTGATGAGTATGGAAACCTAACTTTCCAAAGATGGTCTGATATGGAAAAGCCAGGAATCAAAGCAATGCTCATGTACCTCATGTTGGCGTCCCCCATCAAGAGTACTGAGAACAAAAGATTTTGCCAGGACTTAGAAGCAATGATAAATGAACATCCTGAAAGACATCTACTTAGATTAAAGAAAGCAAAGCTTGAAGCCCTTGGTTACCACCTGAACATCTAATCTGCAACAACAACTATCATTTTTATGTTTTTGTAATTTGTAGGACTTGTAATAGCTATTAATAAACTTTGATGTTTTGTTTAAGTTATGTGTCCTACTTATAATTACATCAACATTCAGTAAGAGATGAAGACCCCTGCCGACTCACACTGAATCAAGAAACACTTAGGCTATTTGTATGTTCAAATAGGGGGAGATTGTTGGGTCATTGAATTCCCCAATCTTCTTCTAACAAGGATTTGAACGAAAAATCACCTAAGTGTAAACAAGTCACTGAGTGAACAGTAACTCAGTGAGTCATCTTCAGGATGCTTAGATCGAGCCTAAGAAGAAAGGTTCTCCATTCAGTGAGGCGGATCTCAGTGAGTGGCATCTAAGCCAAGAAGAAGGTGATGGGTTCAGTGAGGATGACAATAACTCACTGAACCCCAAGACTCCTCAACAACTATCAAGGTACTCAAGACTGATGACTTGAAGACTGAAGTTTTGGCGAGACTGGGCGGGAAAGTTTGAACTGGTTCACTAAAGTGATTTATCACTTTAAGGTCAAACTTTCCCCAAATGGTTAAAACCAGTCTGTCATCAGAAAGCACCTTTTGGGCTTAACCCAAAGAAGTTTCCCTTGCCAGATAATAAAATCTATCAAGATTTTATTAAGTCATGCTTATGTCCATTGTATATTAGCATTGTTCATATTTGTGTATAAATAGGCAACATAAGTGAGGAGTAAAGGTTGACAAGTTTGTGCAATTAATGCAAAGATTCACAAACCACTTTTACTCCTCCAAAAAACAACATAGTCCCTGAGATAGCTCAGTGAGGCCTCAGTTGTCACTCAAACATTGTTTTAAGTTTAGAGAGGAGTCAACACCATACTTGTCGTTTCAATCCCAAGTGTTATTCCACAAACACTTGGGTACGATTCTTTTTGATTAACTTCTAATAAAGAATTAAACGTTGAAAAATATTGTCTCTTATCTTTACGTTGCTTTATTGTTAATCATTTATACATCTGTGTTAAAAGTCATATATCTTGGTTACATTAGCTTTTTAGTTACTGATAACCAAGTAAAAGGGACCAACATATAGACATTGGGCTTCTAAGAAGTATTAACTAAAAAATGGAAAAGTGATTGACCCGATAACCCGATAGCATTATCTTTTTAACCCTAACCCGACCCGATAACACTATCGGGTTATCGGGTTCTGGTCAAAACAACTCGATTATATTTTTTTGACCTTATTAGACTCGACCCGATAAGCCTTATCGGGTTTGGGTCGGGTCAACACGACCCTACTGACATCCCTAGTTGGAGCAGCATTGGCGGAGCCTGAAAATTTTTATTAGGAAGGTCAAAACATAATTAAAGAAACCTGGGAGGCCGGGTCAAATCGTTATTTATGCATAAAATTTAAGGTTTATAACATAGAGTATGTATTGATATAATGGTAAATACTGTAAAAATGGAAAACTCTAGGGGGCCATAGCCCTTCTTAGTCTTCGCAATACTCCACCCTTGGTTGGAATTTGGAAATACTTATTTGTAGGAATTGGTAAGATGTGCGATTATTTGTTGATACATCCAACAATTAAACATAACCCTCTTGCTATGTTTAGCATTTTACATATGATATCAATGCAAGAAAAGTGTAACATGGACGTAGCCACTTGTTTTGACCAGAACAAAATTGAAAAATAGACATCCATTTGAAGGGAAAAAAATGTTTCGTTCTTGTGGTTTGCTCGGAATCACACTCTTCGTCCCTATTCAATTCTGTTTACATAAATAATCCTTAATTTTCAAACCATTTGCATTGATAATCTCTATTTTGAAAAATAGGAACTATTCGTGTAACAACGATATGGACTATCCGTGTAATAAAAAAAAACTATAAATTACTACACCGACGATCCTTGTTTTTTAAAATAGATATCATCGATGCAACTAGTTTGAATATTAGGTATCACTGACATTATAATTAAAATCGAATAAGAACGACGAGTGTGATTTTAGGTAAAAAAAAATGTTTCGAAGAGCTTTTGTATGGGCTTAAACATTAGAAGGACCACTTTTTCCTGATAGACCGAAGGGCGATTCCACATGCAATGCCGTGGAGGCACGAATATTCAAAAATCAGTGATTTCTTTCCAGAGAATCATTCGGGCACAGATGCCCACAAAGTTGCTAACAGAACGATTTTGCTTTGTAAGCCACCAACGAGTCTTCTCTGGATGACCGGACTTTCCTCTATCTTCAAGAACCTGGGGCATGAGGTCATTCTAAAAGATACTGAGGGGCATGGTAATATAATGTTGATGCGTGGGGATTGCACCAGGCTTTATCTCTCGAGGGATCTCGAGAAGCTTACAACCCCCACCAGGCAGTGTACCTGATCGATGTAGTATAGTATAATGACAAGTACCGGGGGATTGATCGTTCAGCTAGGAATAGTGTCGCTAGGATTAGAAAACCTAAAGACTAGGTCTAGAGATGAAGGATGATTCTTTTTGTATTTTTATATTTTTTATGAAAGCAAGTAAAAATCTCGGGTTTGAAGGAGTTTGGCGGAATTAGTTTCTAGTCAACTAACCCAAAACTAAGATGCAATCAAAATAAAATACTAGAAATAAAAATAAACTATATTATACTAGAGTTGTGAGCAATATGTGGGAGAATTGTGTTTACTTAGATTTCACTACTCCCTAGATATCTTTTACACGTTAATTACTTGTTATAGTTGCGTGGATGACGGATTGTATTCCTTAATACCATTCATGGGCTGGTGTACTTACTTCCCAATCCTATGAGCGCCTACTTCACTCCTATGTCGAGCCGGCTAAGAAGCTCTTAACATGGGATCACTAGAATTTACTCATGCATTAAATACAACCAATAAAACCTAGTACACATCGGTTCATGTTTCCTAAGACGTTCAAGCATGTTACACAATGGAGATCTGCCAGTTTTCTTAAGCCTAACATTGAAATCATTCATCCAATACAACCATAAACAAGTAATCAACACATAATTAGCATCTAGGTTTCATTAGATCCAAGCAAACACAAGATAGATCTAGCCTAGCATGTTAAAATCAAGACAAGCACAAGATATAATCAACCAACACATAGACATATTGATTGAATTAAGAAAAGACTTATCTCAATAGAACATGAAAGGATTCAAGGGGTGAAAACCCTTGAAAACACTGTAAAATATGACCTAGGGTTTACAAAGTTCGGCCCTAGTTTCTCCACACAAGTTCCTCTCTTTATGAATGAAAAATAGAAAACTATATATAGAGTTTGATAGGTGACGGCGTGAAGAACAAATGTCTGACGCCGTCATCTCGCCACCAAATAGTTTCTCGGACTGCCTAGATCTGGATCTGACGCCGTCATGTATTCACCTTATGCAGGCCGTCACCAATTTAACTCTTGACGCCCTTGTTGTGACGCCGTCAGGTTTGCACTGGGTCGTCATGGTTTTTACTCTTGACGCCATCAGGATCTTCCTCTTGACGCCGTCAGGTACTGTTCTCAGCATGAAAAATTAAGACTTTGCCGTTTTCTTCACTTTTATGCTCCAAAAACGTCCGAATTGCTTCCTTTTCCAGAATTCACTCCCAAAGTACCTAAAATCACAAAAGGAACGATTTAGGGCAATATTTGGTCAAATAATTTCAATTCCGGGCTTAAATGACCCCCTAAAAGTGGTTCATTTTTCGCCTCATCATATACCCTTACACTTGAGATTTGCTTGTCCTCAAACAAATGCGCTTTTATTCTAATAAAAATACAAGTTAGGGGTCATTTAACACTAATATAAAAGTAATTACAATAAATAATCATTCCACTAAAGACCAAAGACAAGCACGGAGGTCATATACTAGCACCTCACAAATAGTGTTTAGATACTCACATCTCTCGGGTGTAATAAAGTAATATCACAATATGGAAATGGAAAACATCTCTCACTACCTGTCATAGCAAAATAGATTACCATAGGCTTGGGAAAGGATCAAACCTCCACCACATGGCGTAAGCACCTAGGATAAACTATCAAAGAGGTCTTTTAAAGGGTTGTAACATTAGGTGTAGGGATATGGAATACACGGTTTTGTTGGATATAGGCAGTCTTTACTGGTGGCGAGTTAACAATCTTGGTTAATTACATGTACAATATGGCGTTGCTAAGCCAAGACTAGACTCGACTTAAGCGAATAAATCAAAAATAACAAAAATATAAAATGAACATAGAATGAAAAGGGATGGTAGTCCGTATGTTTTTTCTCTTTTTCTTTTTTCTATTTTGTTTTGTTTTCTTTTTTCGATTTTATTTTATTATTATTATTATTTTTTTTTTGCATATACTCTTACCCTACCATCCAAAATAATACATCATAGGGAATGAACATTTCCCTTATACTTGAATTTTTACATACTTTACAAATAACTAAACTAATGACTCGAATCAAGATAATCAAAACACTTGGAGTACTTTTAAGATTAACGTACATATGGGGTAATATATGATGTTCTTCCCCATTACTCCATAAAATAAGTACTTTACCCATGAGTCCCAATCGTCCCAAAACAATATGTACATGGATATGACTCGACTTAGCAACCATGTAATCAATTCGATAATTAACTTAGGGTTTAACACATAACAATAATGCACTAAAGATGAGTGCATACACGGAAGGCTAAGGCGATTTAGGTGTACATTTAAGTGGGGTGTAACAAATTCTTCCTTTAAGTAAGATGCTTAAAGTTAGAAACGAAAAGATAGGCTCGGAGGGGTGTACTAGGGGTTTCGTGTACTAAAAATGAGTACAACGCTAAAGTGTGAGAAAAATTAATTGACTTAACTAGCCAAGTAATATGACTTAAATGGTCAAGTAATTATAATACGGGTTTAACACAAGGGTGATCCTAATGCCTCTTATCATGTAGTAAATCCTACTACACGAATATAGTCTCACTAGCGGTCTCAGGATGCATCACTAACGCAAGTTCTAGAATCTAAATGCTACCGGTACACTCATAAGCACTAATAGTAAATGCTTTTCCTATCAAATCTAAAGGCGAACCTCACATATTTGGTTGGAAAATTTTTCTGAATAGTACGGTTTTGTGCTAGTCATACAATCTCCTATCCATGAGACGCTTGCTATGGCTAAAGTTTCACTCCTAAATGTTGTAAAAAAGTTTAAATTTGGTGCTAAAATTACACTAACAAGTATTTCTTATAGTTTTATTACACATCTACAATCAAACAAACAAACTCAAGCGAAAGTGTATTTGTAAGGTATCATCATTTTACCCTCCCCTTACACTTAGGATGAACATTGTCCCCAATGTTCAAGTAAAGAATGTAAAAGTGAAATAAGTAAAACAAATGAAATCAAATACTCCCCTGATTCGCTCGGTATGGATAATAAGGTGGCCAGGTTAGATCTTCCTCCAAGAAAATGAACAATCAAAGCTTCCCTTCCAGAATAATAATCATCTTCTTGTCATACATAACCTGTAAATCCTGAGAAAACAGACAAGGCAACCTCGCTTAAAATCGGCGGCAATCTACATATGCTAATAAATCCTAGAAAACAAAATAAGATATAATGCTTGTGGAATGATGTTTGCAGATTTCCTGGAGATTATAAAACTAATAATTCAACAAAAACTTTAAGACTCCGTTAGAAAAACAAAACTGGTAAAATTTCCAGATTTTTACACGTGACGCCGTCAAGAGTAAACTCGTGACGCCGTCAGAAGTGACCTGCAGAAATTCTTATGTTAAGTTTCCGGAAATTTTCTGGAAAAACTTCGTCCTACTTCCTGGAAAATCCTGCAAAACATCATTATGACTCGATACAAGCATTTGACTCAAACAAATACGAATATACATGTTCACTTAATATTGTGGAGAATCATGATCGGTTTTGTTTCTTAAAAACATATTTGGGGTTTCCCCTTACACTTATCTTTTGCAAAAATACCTTTGGATGAAGTTAAGACTAGGCCAAACAACAAAGTAAAGTATTTTCACTATTTTAGTTTTGAAACATGATCTACCGACAATAAAGCATGCATACGGAAGCAAATAACAAACAAACAAAATAAAAATCACACAAAGCATGGGTTGCCTCCCAAGAAGCGCTTTTCTTTATTTACGAGTCTTGTAGCTAGACTCAAGGTCATGGGTTACTACGTGACCTCATTGTTGGTTTCACTCTCTGATTGTAAATGTTCTTTGTAGAAACCAATTGATGAGTGCTCAAACACTCATCATTTTTGGTTAAATCTGAACTACAAAACATACAAAAACACTCAAAAATGCATCAAAATACCAAAAATATGTCAAAATTGTGTTTTATATGTTTTAGATGCAAAACGAGTAAAAACAGATGAAAAACGTACAAAGTTTGCAAAATTGGCAGTTTCAGTCCACCAACTTTCATAAAATGACAAAACTAGTCCCTGGTCATTCAAAATATGGAAAATTATCACCAAAGGTCCTTTTGAAATCAGAAGTTGTCATATTTAGTCCTTTGGTGAAAAATCTCAAAAATTTTAGAAATTTGCAATTTAGTCCCTGGAGTTTCAAATTTTGGCAGAATTGGTCCCTGGTGGGATATTTTTGAAAGTAAAATCATTTTGGGTCCTTGGGAAGTTACAAAAGTCATTTTCAGTCCTTGGTGTGAATTTTGAGGAAATTACATGTTTGGTCCCTAAGTTTCACAAATTGGCAGTTTTGGTCCCTAGAGTTATGGAAAATTACAAAAGTGGTCCCTGGGTTATTTAATTTGGTAAAAATAATCATTGTAAGAACTTTTGCAAAAGATCACAGCAGGTCCCTAATATTTTCAGATTTTGCAACTTTGGTCCTTGTGGTGTTTCTAAGTTACAAAACATACGGACCCTTGATATTAATACCACCCAACAACTAAACCAAACCCAACCAAATACTGATCCACCAGGCCCACTCTCTACTTGGCCCAATCACCAACCTCAGCCCACCTCCCTAAATATACCACTCACCCCCGTTTTTTAATATTACCCAAACTTTGACCCACTTTTGACCACCCCCTCCTTCCACCTCAGCCTGCTACCAGCCAACCCCCCCCCCCCCAATCATAACCCCTACTCCTTCACCCTCTGCTACACTCAAGCCCTCCCCTTGCCTAATCAAACAACCAAGTACCTCCAAAACTTCACCTCTGGCATCAATATTCAAAGGAAAACTCCAAAAAGTATTTTGGCGGCAAAAAAGCAAGAATGGCCAAGATTGAATCCTGGTGATCCTGTGGTCAAGAAAGAAGTTGGGAAATGCATAGTGGGTCTCACAAAACCCTAGTTGATCAATATAAAAAAGAGAAGAGGAGCAGGGAGCTATAGTTAGTTTTTTTAGTAGTTGTAGGTTTAATTTTTATTGTCAATTTAAATGTAGCTTTCTATTTCCAGTGCACTTTTTAGCTTTCAAGTTGTAACCTTAGTGTTTCAGTGTATTTTGTAACTCATTTCAATAATCAAGTTCAAGTTTTCAGTTCATTTTCAGCATATGCAATCTTCCATTTGAAATTTAATTTTAGCTTTATTGTTGTATAAGTTGATGTCTACTGGTTATTTAAGCTTCTACAAGTCCCTGAGAAGCTTTTATAAGCTTTTAAAAGCATTTTAGCTTGTCTCAACTAAGTTTACTAAAAATTGTAAAAATTCCAAATAAATCACTAAAAATCAAAAGAAATCAGTTTGGAATGAAGAAGGAATGCAATGGAGCAGGACAAAAGTGGATAGATATGGTTTAGAACTCAAAAGGGGAGTATAGGATTGTGTGGTGAACTGATTTGGTATCATTGGGTGAGCATAGGACCAATGTAAGATTTTCCTTTTCAATCCTTAGCCTTCGCTGTAGCTTAGCTTGTTGTATACTTAATTTTTGCTTATTTCAGCTGTTTTAGGTTTATTAGTGATCATATGTTTCATTTATGCTTATTTGGTATTTAGTATACTCTTTGTTTAATGGTTACTTAATTAACTGTGAAGCCTTGGTAATGATTTTAGTCATTTGCTTTAAATTGCTTAAGTTGAATTTGAACTTGCTCATTTAATTATTTTTAGTCTTAATCAATCTCTGTGTCTTCAAAACACAGCTTACAACAATCTTTGGTAGTGAAAAATCAAAACAGTCAATCACAAAGGGGTGTTTGGATTAGTATAGTATGCTGTGGTATTTGTGCTGTTTTGTTGTTGTTTTGGTATGAGCATGCTACCCTAGGCCAATGTAGGTTAGTTAAAGTCAAAAATCCAGGTTTTCATTAGCAAAAAGTCAGAAATCAATTTTAAGTTCTTGTTTTTAGATAACTGTTAGCTTTTTAGTTCTAAATCCCATTAAGTTAATTCAAAAGTAGTTGTTTTAACTTAATTTAGTTTTTTCATAGCTTATTATTCCCTTCTCAGCTTATTAGAAGCATTCTAAATTCACAAAAGTCAAAATAAGTGATTTCATCAAAAGTCAAAGTTTTAAGTTTCTCAGTTTTTTCCAAAACTTGGGGGAATTGTTTAGAATTATGTAGTAGGTATTAAACTTTGAGGTTTTGAGGTTTAGCACTCCCCCACCTTGTCTTTAAGTTCCCACAACCCTTTCATTTTTTCCATTTTTTTTCCTGGGCCCCACAACTCCCCAAAGTCAGCTGCAGGGAATACCCCTGCCCTGCATCAGCAGATACCACCACTCAACCACCACCTTTGGTGGTGGCTGCAGCCTTCCTTAGTGGGACCCATGGTTCAAATTTTGGTTCTTTGAACTCCCTAGGTGGGTGGCTCTCCATTACACCCAAGTTTGTGCCCCCAATCACCCTTGTGGGCCCCTTAGACAGCCCTTAAGTTTGTCCCAATTTCTGTTTCAGTTTGTAAAATAGTAAGTGCTTATTGTGGAATTTGAGCTTATTCAAGCAGCTTATTTGATTGAATCCTTCCTAACTTTGTCCAAGTAACTTAAGTGAACAAGAATTCACCCTAGTGGACCCCACACAAGCTGGTTTGAGCTTATTTGCTTATAAAGTCAACTATAGTCAACTATCACACTAACAAGCCCTCAAATAGCTTATTTTTAAGTTATAGAAAGTTTGCTTTCACAAAAGTTTTCCATTTTTAGGTATAAAACAAGTTTCCAAAGAAAAAATCCAGAAAAGCCAATTTAATTTTAAGTGATAGTTTCTATTTAATGTAATTTAAATTTTATTTTTCATTTTTAGATTTTTATTAAGTACTTAGCCTTTTTATATTTTTCTTAAATTACTCTTATATTAAAGTATTTATAGTAATTTTATCAGATTTTTATATAATCATTTGGTATTTATTACATTTAATATTAGTTTTATTAGTAATTAATTAATAATTAAGTTTTAAATAGCATAATTAGTTTTTATTAATCAAAACTTAGTTTTTATATTTTTCCTAGCTTTTAAATAATGTAAAATAATTTTAGGAATTTTTTCATAATTTCTACTGTTCATTTTCTATTTTTAATAATTTAAAATAGTTTAATTAGGTAATTAATAATTAATTAGTAATTAATTAATAGAAAAAACACAAAAAGACAAAAATACTCATTTTTAATTTTAAAATTAGTTTTTAGTTATTTTATAATTTTATAAATTTTATTTTCATTTTTCTTGTATTAAATTAATATTATATTGTATTTAAGTATTTTAAATATTAGTAATTAGTATTAATTAGTATTTAATTAATATTAAATAATTAAATAGTGTAAAAAGTTATTTTCTTTTTCTAAAAATTTTCTTTCATCCTTAGGTTTGTAAAAAAGTCATTTTCACCCCCTGTGGGTTTTCAGATTTCGCTTTTCACGTTTTATTTTGTACGTTCGCGTTATTTAAAACGTAAACGTACGCGTTTTTAGATTTCAAGCGTTTTTAGGTATCTAACTTCACGTAATCATCATTATAGCTTATTTAAGCTATTTCTTTGTAGATTCCCTAGTTTAATCACTTACAAACCTTTTTCTATCCAAATTCACCCGATCACAAACCCGTTTGATAACCATCCACACCTCGTCGGGACATAACGACCCGGGGAAACACTATATTCCACGGAGCATTGACTCTTAGGCTGTTTGAACTTGTTGACCATTCCCTGGTCTATTTAGGTTGACCATTTGGAGCCAATCACCAATCACCTTATTCTCAATCACTCCTATAATCCTATGGGCAAATTCCTTATCGACTTTATACCTTGGTCCTAGAGTTAAGCAATCTTTGTAGAAAGACTCCTCTTTTCCCATACATAATACATGCCCTTTTTCTTATCCTCTTCATTGATGTCCTCAAAAGCACCAATGTTATCCATGTCAAATTGGGGTATAAAGCGAAATTCTTTCATTCTATTAGGCATCCTATAAGTGATCCTATCGGTGTTACTTGCAAATCGGATTATCCCTTCTATCTCATCATATTCCAACTTGGACTCCTTAACAAACGGTTTACCAAATACAACATTGGATAATCGAAAATCAATAACATTAGCAAGATCTTCCACAATCATAAATTCGGTGATATAAGTGAAATTCCCAACAAAGACATGTAGATCTTTAATTCTCCCGAAAAAGTTACAAACTCCACCGGGGTATTTGGGATCCTGATGAGTGTCTAAATACTCATCATTTTATATCAATCTGAGCTGCCAAAACATACAAAAACACTCAAATATGCATCATAATACTTAAAATATCTTAGAAGTGTGTTTTATATATTTCAAATGTAAAATATGCAAAAACAGATGAAAAACGTACAAAGTTTGCATAATTGGCAGTTTCAGTCCCTCAAATTTCACAAAGTGTCAAAACTAGTCCCTGAAGGTTTAAAATGAATGAAAAGTCAACTTAAGTCCTTGGGAAACCAAAAATATTCACAAATGATCCCTGGATGAAAGTTTACACAAACTGGCAACTTTTACCCCTCAAGTTACAAAATTGGCAAAAATGGTCCCTGGGTATTCAAAACTTGGAAATTTACAAATAATACCCTTGTACTATGCATGAATGACAAAATGGAACAATTTTGATAAACTTTTGGGAATTTACAACCACGGTCCCTTAAAAATCCAAATTTACATAAATGGTCCCTGGAGTTTGAGGAATTTACAGAAAAGGTCCCTAGGATTTTTAAAATGAAAAAATACATATTTTGTCTTTGTTTTATGGTTTTATGGCAGGTTTGGTCCCTTGGAAATACTTTGGAAGAGTGGCAAAATCAGCCTTTAACTTTGCCAAAATTACAAAGTTGGTCCTTGATAAATACCATAACCATCCGGACCCTTTTATTTAACAAATCCACAAACCAAACCCAATCCAAAACACAAAACAACCCACCCTTACCCTAAGCCCAGTCCACCCTTAGCCCAACACCCTTATAATTAAAACCGGGTCAAACTAAGTCAACCCCCGCCCAAAACCACTACCACTGTAGCACCTCCACCCTCACCACTGTAAACCTGAAACCAGGTGGTTTCACCACCACCACCTCACCTCTCCACCTCACCCCTACTCCCCCTAAACCCTCCTTTCCACCTCACAGCAAACCCACATCACCATTTAATGCAATTCCCACCCTTTTCACTCCAAACCATACCCTGCTCCTCTGTTTTCTTCCCTATTACCCCAACTTGCCTAAAATCCTTCCCATTTGTCCCCTGCCACCTCCACATAACTCCAATTATCCTTAATTATTCACCTTTGGCTCCAAGTAAACGTGAATGACTTTGGCGCCAAATTGAGTTTAAACGGATAGGATTGATCCAAAGCATTGGATGGTCAAGATTTGAAGTGGGAAAAGATCAGAAGCAAGTGTGAAGGCTTTGAAGTCATTATATAAAGAGAAAGAAGCAATGGAGAAGTTACCTAGTTTAATTGTCATTTTTAATTAAAATCGTATTTTATGCTTTCTTAATTTCCAGTGTAACTTAAGCTTTCAAAGTACTTAGATTATCATCATCAGTGTATGTTAAACCTTTTCCAAGTATCAATCTCAGTTTACCTTTATAAATTCAGTTTATGCCATTTACTTGTTCAAATTCTTATGTTGTGGTAATATTGTTAAGTGTTGTTACTGTGGACTCAAGAAGCTCATATAAGTTCCCATAAGCTCAATAAAGCTTTTAGTAATCTATTAATCAGTCTAAAATAAAAAATTCCATAAATATCAAATTGTTCAAAGAAAGTCAACTGTGGCACTTGGTTTTGATTTCTGGGTTTCAGAAGAGATTTGGAAGCATACAAAAAGCTTGGAGTTGGGTTTAGATCCTCAGGGAGGAAATAAGTTGTCCTTGGTTCATGTTTCAAGCAGGAAAGCACCTTTTAAGTTTTTGAAATCTCATAACTGTCTTTGTACTATAGTTTGGTTCATTGCTTGCTTTTTCAATTGATTAATGCTTATTCAGTCCTAAATAATGATAATAGAACACTAAATTAGTATCTTGTTGTTGTAATTCATAGCTACTAAAAAATAAAAATTCCACAGTCAAAATAGTATAGTAAGTAATATTGGTTAATTGTTGTTATTTTATGTGTTTAAGTGTTTATTTATACTTAGTTAGTCATCATAAGTTGATCTGTATCTGTGTAATAAGCTCTTATAACTTGTTGCTCCATAAATCTTAAAACAGTAAATCTTAGGGAGTGTTTGGAATAAGCTTGTGAGCTTAGCTCTTATTGTTATTTGGTGTTTATTGGTGTTTCAATAGTTTGCAGTAGTGTCAATTAGGTTAATTAAGGCATAAAAGTTTAGGTCTAAACCACATATAGTCAAAATCACAAGAAATACATCACCACAGTTAACTGTGGTGATATTGGAGTCCAAAACTCATCAAATCAATTCATAAATAGTTGTTCTAGCTTAATATAGTCTTATCATAGCTTATTATAACACAAACATTCAGAAAATTAAGGTAGAGTTTCATTAAAGTCAACTGGTTGCATAATCTTAAAAAGTCAAAAAGTTCTTGAGCAGAAAATCTCCAAATTGGCATGAATAATTGTGATTTTTGTGTTATGATCTAGGGTCTGAATCTTGTTGTGAGTATAACATACCAACTTAACTTTAGTTTCCCACATCTATTTCATTTTTAATAATTTTATTGAGCAAGATAAGCTCAACCAAAAACACCTGCAGGGCAAGGTAACTGCCCTGTCTCAGCAGACCCCAGCTCACCCCCACCTTTGGTGGTGATTTGTGGTTACCCCAGTGGGTCCCACACCTCATACTTTGGTTCTTACAACCCCCCTCCTACCCAGGTTCAATACTTGATTCTTAGTTTGACCTCTAGATCAGTGGACCCCACCTGGACTTGTCCCTAAACTCTGTCCCATTTCTGAGTCAGAAACCAAATAAGCAATTGCTTATTTTAGCTTCCCAGCTTATCCTAGGAGCTTATCTCACCACATCTAGCTTAAATAGGTATAAGTAACTTAGGTAAACCAGATTTCATCATAGTGGACCCCACATAACCTCAACTTAGCTTATTTCTTAGTTTGGTCAACCTTAGTCAACTGTATAAGCAAATAAGCACTTACAGTGCTTATTCTTGATTTCCAAAGTAGTTGTCTTTGTTAAAGTTTCATTATTTAAGTATTTAAGTAGTTTTATAAAAGAAAAAAACCAGAAAAAGCAAACATAAAAATAGTGATAGCTTCTATTTAATAGAAATTATCTATTTAATTTTCATCTCAGCTTATTAATAAGCACTTGTCCAATTTTATAATTTTATAAATTACTTAGTACCTTAAAGTAGTTAAAATAATTTTCTTAGAATTTTCCTAAGCAGTTTACTATTTATTAGATTTAAAACTAGTTTAAATAATTAAATAGGTAATATTAGTAATTAAATAGATTTCTTTAATTTTAATTAACAAAAGTAGAATTTTATATTTTTCCTAAGTTTTATAAAGTAGTTAAGACTTTTAAAAAATAGTTTCATAATTTCCACTGTCCATTTTCTAATTTTCCTATTTTAATTAATTAAATTAGCTTTAAATTAATTAATAAGTAATTAATTAGTCAATTAGCTTAAATATAATTTTTAGCAACTTTTTATAATTTTGTAGTATTCCTGTAGTAATTAAATAGTTTTACAAATTTTATTATAATTTTCTAAGGTAATTTAGTAATAATAGTCATTTAAACTAGTTTAATTAGATTAATTAAGTTAAATAGTTTTTAATTAATAAAATACTCATAAAAAGATAAAAATATTTGTTTTCATTTTTTATACTTTCTTCAAGTTCTTATTTAGGTTTAGAAATTATTTGTGTAAGTTTTTAGGATAATTTGTAATAGTTGTAATTTTTAGTTAATTTAAATTAAGTTTT
The DNA here is from genome assembly GCA_030686995.1 of Artemisia argyi. NCBI lineage: Eukaryota > Viridiplantae > Streptophyta > Magnoliopsida > Asterales > Asteraceae > Artemisia > Artemisia argyi. The sequence continues at coordinate 131,473,769 of CM060685.1, read as the reverse complement.
AAATTAGATTTTAATTAGTTTTATTAATTAAATAATAGTTAAATATTATAATAATTACTTTTATAATTTCAATTTCATTTTCCATTTTCTTTAATATTAAGTTTTCAAAAGTTTCACTTTTAACCCCTGTAGTTTGTAACTTGTTAAATACCACTTGTTTTTTGTCTGTTATCTGATTTTCTTATTTGTGCTTTTGTGCTTATATCTGTATTTCTGTTCTAGTTTCATATTTTCAAATATCAAGCAATCAGTAGTATGATCAACCTTCAAATCATCTTTGTTACTGTCCTCAGTACCACTCACTTTCCTAATCGTTTACAAATACAATTTCAATCTCGTTGGGATTTAACAACCCGGGGATTTTCCTGTACTTCCACGGTCAATATTAACTTGCACTTTCTCCCAGGTGGGCCTAACAGCTGCACACAGCTGACTGGTTGGTTTGGGAGGAGTCAAAATTTGGCGCCGCTGCCGGGGAGGTTGTTGCGTATTTCAAAACGGTAAAAGTTTAGTGGTTTTCAAAAACCCTCCTGTACAAATATCACCACTTTGTAAATTTTTAAGAAAATCAAAATCATATCTGAAAACGTTCATTAACATTTCTCCTGAAGAGTTAACAACACCAAACAAATCATAAACAACAAAACAAACTGTGAAGTTAAATTACTTCGTATCTTTACAATTACAACCTATACAGTTGGTTTAAGGTAAGTTCTGACATTAAATTGCGAACTTAAGAGGGATCCATTTATTTCCTCCCGCCAGCCTGCGAGTAATCTTAAAGGAACGATTTCGGTTAACGAATCAGTTTCAAAAATATTGTCCAAGTTTTTTCACACATACACGAAAAGCCAAAAACATTTTACTGTGAATATAATTACATAAAAGTTTACCACCGCAAACCAAGGCACAACACCTACCAACTGGGGGTGTGAACATAATAAGTTCCCAAACCTAAGATTTAAAACTTACCATTGTATCCTTTTGAATAGTGTACCTTTTTTAAAGGAGCTGTTCATTTGTGATTATTGGGTTTAAGTTCATTGTAGTTTTGCCTCGATCTTGTGTTGAAAAATAATTTTTGTGCATGCGCACTCGTTCACAATCAAAGAATAAAAAGAAGAAAAACATACCCGAGTTACGTACTATTGAAGAAGAACACACAATCAAAATGAACGACGAGCCCCCAATCCCTCCCAAGGAGGAGCCAGTTCCTGACACCCGAACTATGGAGGAACTGTGTCAACCTACCATGCATGGGAGGGGTGGACCAATTGCACCACTCACTATTGAAGCCACGGATTTTGGATTAAAACACCACATGATACAACAGATCCAGAATATGTGCTAGTTCCACGGATTGCCGGGTGACGATGCCAACAGGCATCTCGACAAATTTTTAACTGTCACCCAAAGCATGAAACAAAATGGCGTCACCGATGACGGCCTACGTTTATACTTGTTCCCCTATTCTCTCGCTCATCATGCGACTTCCTGGTTTGATTGACTTCCAAAGAATTCGATCCACACTTTTGATGAGATGATCACTAAATTTCTGGCCAAATACTTTCCACCATCTATGGTCACAAAGCTGAGGAATGATATCAGCAACTTCAGACAGCTTCCCGAAGAGTCCTTATTTGAGGCATGGGAACGCTACAAACTTGCTATTGATCGGTGTCCTAATCATAATATGCTTCTTGTCACCATTATTGACACCTTTTATAATGGTTTGACACTCCGTCATCGTGACACCATCAATGCTGCTGCTGGGGGCACCTTTATGAAAAGGACCCCTGAAGAGTGCTATGACTTAATCGAAAACATGACTGCCCATCATAATTTTTGGGACTCCTCTGCTGAGAGGAACGACTCATTTAAGTCAGACACTCCGGCAAGCACTGAAATATCAATCCTAGCTAAAAGGATGGATGATTTGTCTACAGCATTTTTGTGTATCCATCAGACAAATCCTAATCAGGTCAAAACTGTTTACCCAAGTTGTGAAACTTGTGGTGGTCCACATCTGTACACAGATTGCCAAGCCTCCGGTGGCTCGGCTCGTGAAAACGTGTATGCAGCTCAAGGTTCCTATAATACGGGAGGTAATTCTTACCAACCGCAAGGAGATCGAAACCTTTTGAGCTACCGATCTAATAACTACATCGGACCACCAGGGTTTAATCAACCTCAAAACAGGAACCAGAAATTTAACCAGAATCAGAACCAGAACCGAATGAACCAAGGTTATAACAACCAAGGGAATTTCAACTCTGGTCACAACCAGGTTCACCAAAATCAAAACCAGGGGAATTATAACAGAAATCAAGGTCAGAACAATTACCCACAGGGTAATTCTCAACAACAAAACCACTTCCAGGGTAATAACAATCAGCAACATGGGAATTTCCAGAACAATCGGGCTCAAAATCTTCCAAACCAAAATCAAGCCATTGTTCCAACTGGACCATCACATGAGGAATTATTAAAACAGTTTATGAAATCCCAAGAAGAAATGAACAAAATGCTGATTAATCAGATGTCTAATTTGCAGAAGTCTTTAAATGATCGACCCTCGGGCTCAGGTACTACTTTACCTAGCAACACGATCGCTAATCCGAGGGGCGATGTAAAGGCGATCACCACAAGAAGTGGAGTTTCTTACCAAGGACCTACAGCTCCCTCTACCTCATCTCCTATCCCTGTAGAGGAATGTGAAACTGAGGATACTACGGATACGGTACTTCCTACAAATAACGGAGGTACCAATGACATCCCTCCTCCAGTTATCCCGGTCCCGACTCCCACTAAAAGAGTCGTGTTTGAAACTACCAAAGGTCCTGTTGAATATCCAAAAGCCAACCCAAAAAAAACAATTCCATATCCCTCACGCTTGAAAGACCAAAAGCTCCGTGATAAAGCTAATCATCAGATGGAAAAATTCTTTCAGATTTTCCAAGAACTGCACTTCGATATTAGTTTCGCGGATGCTCTTCTGTTAATGCCCAAATTCACATCGACAATCAAAAACCTGTTGAGCAATAAAGAAAAAATGTTTGAAATGGCACGAACTCCACTCAATGAGAACTGCTCTGCGGTTCTCTTGAAAAAGCTTCCCGAAAAGCTAGGAGACCCTGGGAGATTCCTAATACCATGTATTTTTCCTGGGATGGTTGAATGTTTTGCCTTGGCCGATCTTGGTGCAAGCATCAACTTAATGCCACACTCAGTTTGGAAAAAGCTCTCTCTTCAGGCACTTAGTCCCATATGCATGACTCTCGAGCTTGCAGACCGTTCAATTTCACGTCCCCTCGGTATTGCCGAGGACGTATTTGTGAGAGTGGGACAGTTAAATTTTCCGGCAGACTTTGTCGTTGTTGATTTCGATGCAGATCCAAGAGTTCCTCTCATTCTTGGGAGGGGATTCTTAAGAACGGGACGTGCATTAATCGATGTTTTCGATGAGGAAATCACGTTACGAGTTGGCAATGAAGCGATAACGTTCAACCTTGATCAAACCTCGAGATACTCCTCGAATTATAATGCTGATTCGGTCAACCGAATTGATGTCATTGACATTGCATCCGAGGAGTATGCTCAAGAATTCCTTGGATTCGCTGATAATTTTCCGAGTGGCAATCCCACTACTTCTTCTGATCCCATAATCGCTAATTCTTCTCCTTCCCTCACTCCGTTTGAGGGAAGTGAATTTCTCCTTGAGGAATTAGAGGCCTTTCTCCAAAGTGATTCAGTTCCCGAAGGAATTGATTACTAAGAGATTGACCCGGAGGGGGATGTACTTCTCCTTGAGAAGTTATTGAACAAAGATCCTTCTCCCATTCCTGTTCTACCTCCACAACTTCATAAGGTGGAAGTCAAATATGTTGAGAAAAATGATGACTTCCCCGAGGTTGAACTTAAGGATCTGCCTCCTCATCTAGAATATGCATTCTTGGAAGGTACCGATAAGTTACCGGTCATTATTGCAAAAGACTTAAAGGATGAGGAGAAAACCGCGCTGCTCAAGGTTTTAAAATCCCACAAGCAAGCAATTGCTTGGAAGCTTTCAGACATTAAGGGTATTAACCCGGATTTTTGTACACACAAAATCCTAATGGAAGAGGACTTTAAACCTACTGTGCAGCATCAAAGAAGGGTAAATCCAAAAATCCACGAAGTTATAAAAGCTGAAGTTATCAAACTTCTTGATGCGGGATTGATTTACCCTATATCTGATAGTCCTTGGGTAAGCCCAATTCATTGTGTTCCAAAGAAGGGTGGCATTACGGTTATCACAAATGAGGATAACGAGTTGATACCAACTCGTTTGGTTACAGGGTGGCGAGTATGTATTGATTACAGAAAGCTTAACGAAGCCACCCGCAAAGACCACTTTCCTCTGACCTTCATGGATCAAATGCTCGAAAGACTTGCGGGAAATGAGTATTATTGTTTCCTTGACGGCTTCTCGGGTTACTTCCAAATTCCCATTGATCCAAAGGATCAAGATAAAACTACCTTCACATGCCCTTACGGAACATTTGCCTATCGTCGCATGCCTTTTGGGTTATGCAATGCTCCGGGCACTTTCCAGAGGTGCATGATGGCTATTTTCCATGACATGATTGGAAAAACCATGGAGGTATTCATGGATGATTTCTCAGTCATCGGGAATTCTTTCGACTCATGCCTCTCCCATTTAGAAAAAATGCTTCAACGGTGTGAAAACACTAATCTTTGTCTAAATTGGGAGAAGAGCCATTTTATGGTTAACGAGGGCATTGACTCGATTTAAGCTAATCATAAACTAACAAAAACATAAAATAAACATAAAAGGAAACGGGATTGTAGTCCGTATGTTTTTTCTCTTTTTCTTTCTATTTTGTTTTCTTGATTTTTTTTTTTATTTTTTTGATTTTTTTGATTTTTTTTTATTTTTTTATTTTTTTTTTGCATACACTCTTGCCCTACCATCCAAAATAATACACCATAGGGAATTTGCATTCCCCTTACACTTGAACTTTTACATACTTTACAATTAACTATTCTAATGACTCGAATTAAGATAATCAAAACACTTGGAGTACTTTTTAGATATTAACGCACATATGGGGGTAATAATTGACGTCTTCCCCAATACTCTATAACAATAGTACTTTACCCATGAGTCCTAATCGTCCCAAAACAATATGTACAAGATATGACTCGACTTAGCAACCATGTAATCAATTAGACAACTAACTAAGGGTTTAAACAAATAACAATAATGCACTAAACATGAGTGCATACAAGGAAGGCTAAGGTGATTTGGGTGTACATTTGGGGGTGGATTGTAAACAAATTCTTCCTTTAAGTAAAATGCTTAAAGATAGAAACGAAAAAGATAGGCTTAGAGGGGTGTACTAGGGGTATCATGTACTAAAAATGAGTATATCGCAAAGGTGTGGGAAAATTCATTGACTTTACTAGTCAAGTGTATTGACTTTATTGGTCAAGTAATTATGATACGGGTTTAACGCAAGGGTTATCCTAAAGTCTCTTATCATGTAGTAAATCCTACTACATGAATGCAGTCTTACTAGCGGTCTCGGGATGCATCACTATCACAAGTTCTAGAATCTAAATGCTACCGGTACACTCATAAGAACCTTTTCCTAACAAATCTAGTGGTGAACCTCACATATTTGGGGTGGAAAATTTTGAGTGGTACGGTTTTTGTGCTAGTCATACAACTCCTATCCATGAGACGCTTATCAAGACTAAAGTTTCACTCCTACATGTTGTAAAAAATTTTAAATTTGGCGCTAAAATTACCCTAACAAGTGTTTCTCTTAGTTTTATTACACACCTACTTTTGAACAAACAAAAATCAAGTGCAATTGCATTCTCTAAGGTATCATCATTTACCCTCCCCTTACACTTAGGTTGAACATTGTCCCCAATGTTCAATAAAAAGGATGTAAAAGTAACGAAGGTAAAAGTATGAAACAAATACTCCCCTGATTCGTTCGGTGTGGATAATGCGATAATATGGTTAGATCCTCCTCCAAGAAAATGAACGTTGAAAGCTTCCCTCCAGAAATATAAATCATCTTCTTGTCTGATATAACCTGTTAATCCTAAGAACACAATCATGGCAAACCTCACGTAAAATTGGCGGCAAACTCTACATATAATAAAATCCTAGAAAGCAAATTAAGATATAATGCTTGTAGAATGAATATTTGCAAATTTCCTAGAGTTTATAAAAATAAAGATTTAACAAAAACTCTACAACTCCGGCAGAAAAACAAAACTTGCAAAATTTCCAGAATTTTACACATGACGCCTTCTGGTTATAATCCTGGCGTCGTCAGAAGTGACCTGCAGAAATGTTATGTTAAGTTTCCGGAAAATTTCTTTAAAAACTTACGCCTTAATTCCTGGGAATCCTACAAAACATCATTATGACTCGATACAAGCATTTGACTCAAACAAATACTAATATGCATATTCATTTAATATTTTTGTGATTCATGTTCAATCTCATTATTAGAAACAAATTTAGATTTCTCTAACACTTATCTTTTGCAAACTACCTTTATATGTAGACAAGACGAAGTTAAAAACAAAATAAAGCATTTTCACAATTTACCTTGAAACATGAGCCACAAACAATAGAAATACAACATGCATACGGAAACAAATAAAATCAAACAAACAAACAAATAAAGCTTGGGTTTCCTCCCAAGAAGCGCTTTTTTTTACGAGTCTTGTAGCTAGACTCAAAGTCATGCTCTATCCTATATGAGTGAGTTCCTCATTGTTGATCCCAGTTGAGCAAACGATCTTATATAGAAGTTGACTTGAGTTAACACTTAAGCTAAAACGCGGAATATTAAAGCTTAACTTAAGAAGAATAATGATTCACTATCAACACTTCAATATGTTAATAACACGAGCACTCGACAATGCTAGGGTTTTACAACCTTGAAGTGTAAACGAAAACTAAACAATACGTACTCAATCTAACCCTAGGATCCTCCTTTTATAGGCCAAGGAGTCCTACTAGGTTTACAATACCTTTCTACACAAGATAAGAATATTCTAGACGTATAAAATATACACACAATCTATTCTATAATTATCCACTCGTGTACATGCATATCTCTTCAGCAGTAGATTCACCAGCAGTACTTTCCTGTAGCAGCAGAGTCAATAACCTTAGCAGCAGATTCATCTTAGCAACAATTTGAATCTTTAGCAGCAGAATCCAAAACCCAACAATCCTCCCCTAAACTTAATATTTATTTCTAAATAATTAAGTTTCTTCAAATCTTAGATAATCAACAGGAGGATGCTTCCAAACACTTATATCTTCTAATTTCTTTGAAAGCTTCTTCAAATAGTTGGATCCAAGATCTTTTCATACTTCTGTATCAATTTGTAAGCTTGATTGTAAGACATATGATGTTGTTAACACTTGAGAAATCTAGGTCTAACCATCTGCCTAAGTATCTCTGGACACTTATTTAGACTAGGATATTCTTTCTCTACCAACAAAAACAAAGTAACTGCACCAGTTCTTAATTCATGAACCCCACAAGATTGATACAAAAACCATTTATGTACCTTGCTGCATCCAATTTCATTCCATTCACTATCACCAGGCTGAGGATCAAACATATTCTTCAAGATGCGATACAATACACTTTCAAATGCAAGATTAATATCAAGAACAGTATCCATCTTCTTTCCATCATACTTTTCTTTATATAATCCCCGTATAGCAATCACATCATCCCTATCCATCATATTGAATATCTATGAAATTTCCTTAAAGCCTTGAACTTCATGATTTGACCTCATGAATTCCCAATATCCTTCACTTCCACCTCTTATCTTGAAAGTATATGAGATGATAGGATGTTTTGCCGCTAAAGGCTTTTCTTTGATAACCTCTGATTCTTCTAATTCAGACCAAACAGCCAGAGTTGTCTCTTGCTCTTTTTCAAATTCTTCTGCTTTATCCACCTCACTACTGCTTTCATCAGAGATCTTTTTCTTCTTCCTAGCAAAAGTCTTGTGACCAACACTTTTTCTTTTAACACTTTGACTAGGAGGAATTTTAGTTTCTGTCTCTTGTACATGCTCTGCCTCAACAACTTTGTCAGGTACCAACTTCTTGTTCATTTGAGTAATTTGTTCTTCATCTTCAGCACAACCCATAGGATAAAAGGTATCCATTTCTCTTTTACCTTGTTGATACAAATTAAACACCTCTTGATCAGACTTGGGTTTCCATTGTACCAATTTTCAGCCCTTCATATTCTTTAGATATCTCTCATGCTCTCTTCTTTGTTGAAGTGGAGTTGGTCCCCTGAGAATTTTCTTCTTTCTTCTAGCAGCATCCTCTTTCCTTTTATTTGCTGTGAACTCTTTCATCCAAGCTTTAACATCAAATTTTGGAACTTCTTCTTCTTCAAGTTTAACTAACTTGGAGAGTTCTATATCAGCATCCATTCTTATCTTTTCCTTAACCCACTCCTCAAACCTCTTTAAATCTTCAGTCTCTTTATCAGCCTTTTCCTTTTCTTCTTGGATCAACTGTTGCTCTTCAATATCAATCAGCTCTTGTTCTTTTATTGCAACAGCTGCATCATGTTCAATTTGCAGTTCTTTAGGCCAAAAATGAAAAGGAATATGAGAGTAATCAATCCCCTTAAACATTATCTTTGGTTCTTCAACCAGCTTGCCCTTTCCTTTATCAGTAGAAGATGATGAAACAATCTTCTTTTGTTGAGCAACAGGTTCTCTGATTACTACTCCTTTCTGAGGTATTCTTGGTAATGGTGATGTGATTATGGATGTTGGTTGTTGTGATAGTGGTTGAATTTGTTGTGAAGGTGATTTAGATAGAACATCTGTTGTCTTCTTACTTAACAATGCCATTGCCTCAGCAGAAGCTTTATCACTAGATCCAGTAGTAGAACCTTGTGCATCAGCAGAGTTTAATTTATCACTAGCAGCAGGATCAACAAAATTTTGAGTAGCAGAGTTATGTGCAGCAGCAGAGTCATCTGTCTTGTTAGTAATAGTAGCAGTATTCACTTCTTTAGCCATAGAATCCCCCAAAGTCATCAAAGCTTCACCCATCAACCCTGTTGCCTTTACTAATTGCTCAGGCCCCAAAGTCTTGAGTTTCTCCACCACTTTTTCTTGAGCAGCAGCCACTTCTTCCATTACAACCTCATTACCCTGCTTACCAGCAATCACAAAACCATCCATATCTTGAGGACTTTACACCTCCATATCTTCAGTCATTGGAACCTCCCCTGAAACCATTCCAATATCCACATCTTGAGCACCATCAACCTTCATCAAATTTGCCTCCCCTGAACCCATTACATCATCCTGGTCCTCATTCCTCCCCTGTTTGGAAGCATCCTCTTCCAAAGGGACAGAGTGTTCGGGAGAACTAACTACCTGTGAAGTGCCCACTTTCTTTAATCTTTTGAAGGAGGTTGAAGATCTTGATTTTCTTAAGTTCTTGATCTTCCTTTGCAATCTTTTGATCTGTCTAGCTTGAGCATCAGAAATGGTAGAAAGACCAAGAACCTTCTCCTCCAAAGTTTCACATTTAAGCTCCAAATTGGTATGAGTAACCATCAATTTCTGAATAAGTTGCATACTAGTCTCATTACTTCGACCTATGTGACCTGGTCCGAGAGGTGAATCATTGACATTGTCATTAGGTACAGTATCATCCATCAATTCATGAGTCACTGATCTATCCTCATCACTTCGACCTGTGTTACCTGGTCCGAGAGGTGAATCTTGGGACTTAAACCTAGCATCAAACCTAGTTTGATCATCTGAGCCCCCTGTATTTGCCAGTTGGCTAGGGTTACCATCATTGGAATCAGATTCATCAGAACCCTCTTCACTAGATTTTGCCTTGGTTTGGGTCTTACTTATGTTATCATTGTCCTTCATCACCTAGGACAGCCTCATCTGGTACAGACATCCTAACACTAGCCTGAGGTAGCTCAGTGTTCTTTGTGGCTTTCCTACGGGTGTAGAGTATTTTGGGTTGAGTGACAGATACAGTAAAATTGGGTGTGTGATGGGAATTAGTGGGAGTTCCTGATTCTTCACCCTGAATGTTTTGCACAATTTGCACCATATAAGGTGTAAGAGATTTATGTGTGCCTGAAAATCCTTTTCCATTTTTAAGCAAGAAAGTAAACATTTTTGGAACCAACTTAGGAAAATCATAAGTGGCTCTATGTGTTCTTACTTTAGAAATTTGTTATTCTACAAAGAGCTGTATAAATCTTGGATATAATAAATAGGAACCAGACTATATGATGCTTTTTGCAATCCCTTCCAAAATCATGTTTGAAAAATTAAATGGATGTCCTTTGCTTAGGCATATCATAGCAGATGCTGTGGTAGCACTAAACTCATTCCACCCAGAAGTTTTAGAACTCAAACAATGAAGAAGATTGTGTACCAAAAATTTATATTGAGAACAAAGGAGCCCTTTTTGAAATTTTAAATTTGTATGATGGCCCTCATATCCCAAATCATCTAAACCTTCAAAAATGGCAGAGTTAGCAAGACACGTGGTCTCTGTTTCATCATCTAAGAGAAGAATTTCTCTTATAGAAGATTCAGTTACACGCACTTGTTGACCATCTACCATGGCTTTAACATATTTTTCCCCATTCCTAGTTTTGACTTTAGCAGTAAGCCAAAACTGTTTGATGCAGGAAACGTATATAGTAGGGTTCACAGTTAATGCATACCTAAGAGAAGGCATTCAAGAATTTAGCCATATCTGTGAAACCTTCAGGAACCAACTCTTCATCCAAGAAAGCAACATTATTGTGACTTTCAGCCAAGGTACATATACAATCCATGCATTAGAGTTTTGAGAAATTGGGGATTTATGACTTTGAGAATAATAGTGTGTTAGGGTTTGAGAGAATTTCAATTTGGAGCGCGTAAAAACCAATTGTTAATGTCAATTAGGTTTTAAACTTGTTTGTAGAAGCTACACAATCCACCCTCACACTTTCAACCATAGCAGCACAACTAGGATATCAGTAGAACTAGCAGCAGATTGAAACAACTAGCAGCAGAGTGATTTGGCCAGCAGCAGAGTTGACTAGTCAAGCTTGGTCAAAAAGTCAAATGATCCTCAACAATAAATGCTCAATATACGCCTTGATCCCTATAAAAAGGAACTAATCTTCCCCTAATTTAGCACACGCAAACCCTAATCGCTTCTAAAAACACCAATCCACCAAATAAAGTCTCAATAAAGATACTCCCAAAATTATCAATATCTCCTCGGATTCTTCATCAGAGGATGAAACACCACTTCCAACCTATGTGCCACCATTTCGTCCTCCTCATGGTGGATGTAGGACGAAAAAACAAGCACGGAAGAGAAAACATGATCTTCCAGTGTTCAAGGATCTCTTGAACCTAAACCAAACACCAAGCACATCAAGGGGTAAGGGAGTTATGCCCCCCAAATCTCCATCTTCATCAGAATCATCAGAAGACCCAACTTGGATCCCAATCAGACCTCCATCTCCAATGGAACTTGTTTCCCCTTTCTTTGCACATCATCAGATGAGGATGAACCTCAGAACAATCCTCCTGCTACTCCTGAAAGACCACAATCATCAAGGCCAAGGCCACCATCCAGAGCAAGAAAATCAAACCCTCCTCTGCCAAAAGAAAGTGAAGTAGTAATTGGGCTTCCATGCCCTAGGCGTTGATGTAGTTTTTGATTGTTGTCTTTTGATTTTATCTGTTGATGTAGCAATCTTTTGTTGTCTTGGAAGTGATGTGTGGTTGAAACACATTGTTTTGTAATCTTTGGACTTTATGAATGAAAAATGACTATGTTCTGTTGTTGATATCTTTTGACTTGTGAATAAACAACAACTAGGAAATATGACTAGGCAACTAGGCAATATGACAACTAGGCACAAAAACAGGCAATATGACTTATTGTTCAAACTATTCACAAAAACAGGCCCAAATAAGTCCATGTGAAGTAGATGTAAGGGCTCAGTAATTGTGTTCACAGTCTTGGACTTGAATGAAACTCTGTGTTGTTTACCCTTTTGACAAGCAACACAAGTTTCACAATTCTCAAACGTCTTTGTAGGCATCCCTCTCACAAGATTTCCTTTCACCAACTTGTTCATGGTCTTGTAGTTCAGATGTCCAAGTCTTCTATGCCATAATTTGGACTCATCTATAGTGGCCTTCGCAATTAGACAAGTTAAAGCTCTTTTAGGAACAATGTTCTTAACATGGTCACTGGATATATTTTCAGTTCTAGGGACTTTCAATAGCAAAAATTTATCATCTAGCAACTGAAAATCAAGAGAAAGAAGCATACATTTGTAAAAAGAACAAAGTTCATTTTGTCACACATATGTGAGACACTAAAGAGGTTAAACTTAAACCCTTTTACAAGAAACACTTTCTCAAAGTCCAAATTCCTTGTTCTTAGTGTTCCTCTGCCAATAATCTTTCCACCTTTTGGATCATTCCCAAAAGCAACATAACCACCTTCAAAAGGCTCAAAGTCTTCAAGTTGAGACTCATCACCTGTCATATGTCCAGAGCATCCACTATTAACTATAACTATATCTTTTAGCTCATCCTGTAGAGTACCCTGCACATGAAGATTGAGACATTAGTTTCTCTTGGGGACCCAAGCCATTACTGACTTGGATCTGCCTTGTGCATCAACATAATTAAATTTCTTTAAATCACTTGATACACTGTTGTTTTTGGAAACATTGTTTGAAACAGATGATTTTGGTTTCCAAACTTGATGTGCGTTTTATTAGTACAAGTTTTAAAATTTATAAACACAAATTATCCGATTATTATTTAGCACATACGAGCAAGTATACTCGTCCGATGTAATAAAGGTGGGTAAGTCGAGATCGTCCCAAGGCATTTGGTTGTTTTAGTAATAAGAAAAACGTTTGTTAAATAAGGGTTGTCAATCCAAATTTATGTAAATATTAATTTAAAAGAAACTCAATAAAAACTAAGCATATACTTGTGTATAATTCCTTGATTGGTAATTAGGAGTATCATGACAATTTAAGTATAAAGTTTGGTGTAAAACTTGTTACGATGCGCAACTAAAAATGAGTAGTTATGCAATCTATGATGTATGTCATGTTTTAACTACCACTAAGAATTCTATCACCTAAATGACGCCTTTCGGACATATCAAATGAGTATGACAATTCTATAATCACATGGTTGTTTTGAAAATCAATTCTTTTCTTATGAATTCCTACGAATCCTTTCGGTCCTTTTTCGTGATGAAATTTCTCAAATCCATTTTAACAAGTAAATAAGATGGTTGTCAAGCATCCTATTCCATACTAATTCTTGCACTAATGTTTTGGAATAAAAACAAGTTGAAATTCCTTTCGGACCTATATTTCCAAAGATTGTTTTTACCAACAAATTAAGCAAGATTAGATGTTACTTCAACAAACTCATAAAATAGATATGTTTTCACATCACCTTTTTCATAAAAGAATACTCTATTAACCAATCACATCATATATACAAGTATATCACAAATTACTCCATAGCAATCATATTAAAACACAAGTAAATAAGAAAATTTTCATAAAACTCAAAGTAACAATTGTTCATTATAAGTATCAAGGTGTACCTAGTCTTGAGAATTACAATGAATAAACTTGTGGAACTATAGCAACCACACTCCTCCAATTGCTCACTAACGTAAGTAAACAACTCCACACTCGAACCAATGCTTGAGACTCTAACTCAACATGTTTTGGACGTTTTCACAACACTTAGTAAACTTTCAGGCAATATAAGATGAACTAACAAGATTTGGTGTAATACTAAGTTAGATATTTTGTGGTACAAGTAATTCTAGACCCTAAGTAGTCATTATATAGCATAATAACACTTATCCTCCAAGTAAAAACGTCCCTCTAGAGTTATTAAGCAGAAATGACCAGCCACACATGATTATGGGGAGTAAATACGTCCATAAATGCAAAACTTGTAACTTCAGTCACCTCCATCCGATCGGTTTCTCTCCATCCGATCAGATGGTCATTCTTTTGGCACATTCCAGCCGAATCGGATGCGGGTTGCATCCGATCGGATGGACTCTGTCTGAAAATTATTTCTTTGTCTTTTCTTTGTCGTTTTACGTTGCATGCATTGTTTTTCTTCGTGGCATGACTTTATCCATTAGAACTTGATATTCCCTTGATAAATATGTGTAGAAAACTTGTCTTTATCAAATCCTTTTGTCCTTGCGTCGTTTCTTTCTTTCTTGATCTTTTTGAAACTCTCCAAAAATGCATGATCACTTTATTTCTTCATCTTTTAATCATTTTTACCTGCTTTTGGCTATATTTGCATGCATAAACACTTTTCCACGATTAAGTAACAAATATATACAAATATGACCAATTTTCATGCATAAAACAAACAATAACGCGACTAAGAACATGTTAATTTTGAGCGTTATCAAATCCCCCACACTTGAGCTTTGCTCGCCCTCGAGCAAGTCTTAATCAAAAGAAAATTGAATTCAATGGCAATAGTGCAAATATCTTATTTGAACTCAATCAAGTAAATAAAGAGCTTGATAACAATTCTAAGCACCTCACGAAGATAATTTGAAATTCACTCATCACTTAATATGTGTAATGATTAATAGATCACTCATTGCTCAGTCATGATTTATGTTTCTTACCATAGGCTTGTACAAGTATCAAAACAATGGAATAATTCATCAAAGATGTCTTTTATTCGGGTTGTAACGGTTAGGCTAAGGGTAAATAAAACCTTCGTGCAAATAATTACACTAAGTCAAAAAGGTAAGGATAAGGCATGGGAATATTTATGAATTTGGTTTTAATGAAAAATGAAATCAAAGTCTAAGTCCCATAGTTGCTAATCACGAACTAACCAAAAATCCAAAAATGATAATAGTTACAATCTTTCTCCTCTTCGAACTTTCACATGTCGATACATCGATTCACCATAAAAATATTCTTCATACTTAGCACATTGGCTATAATTGTCACCTTATAGTTGCGATGACTTACTCTCATATATATATATATATATATATATATATATATATATATATATATATATATATATATATATATATATATATATATATATATATATATATATATATATATATATATATATATATATATATATATATATATATATGTATGTATATATATATATATATATGTATGTATATATATATGTATATATATATATATATATATATATATATATATATATATATATGTATATGTATATATATATGTGTATATATATATTTATGTATATATATATATATATATATATATATATATATATATATATATATATATATATATATGTGTGTGTGTGTGTGTGTGTGTGTGTGTGTGTGTGTGTGTATATATATATATGTGTGTATATATATATATATATATATATATATATATATATATATATATATATATATATATTTTTTATATATCTCCCCCACACTTCGCATAAGCATACACCACAAAAAATACAAATAAGAAGTATGCATCCTTCATCTTGTTGGAATGGCACACACATGAATTGTGAAGTGTGGCTAACTAATAATCATAAAAAACAATCCAACATACCAAGCAACTAGCAACCCACCATTTAGACTCTGACAAAGGGTTAGGCTAAGGTTTAAAGTATAAAATATTTTTGTATTTTTCTGGATTTAACAAAATGAAAAGGATGGCTCAGAGGGTGAAACTAGGGGTATCTAGCGTTAAAGATAAACGCTAACAAATGGGTTCCAAATACGAGGGTAACTAACTGATGCAGTTAGCAAAAATTAATTTTGTAAACGGATGGCCATTTGGTTTTATTCCTAAGTTTGCCTCTTATCATATGAATATATCCTTATCATTCGAAAATGATTTAACCGTAATGCATAACAAGTACAAGTTCTAGAATTAACACAACCACCGGCACACTCATAATGAAATATATAAATAGCATGAGAAACACTATTTACATAAAAAAAAAAAAAAAAAAAAAAAAAAAAAAAAAAAAAAAAAAACTAATCCTCACAATTTAAAGTATTAAGGGTATAAAATTGTGCTAGCAAATGTTATCAATTCCGAGACGAATTGCTCTTTAAAACTTGAATTTATTTTTAAAAAATATCATTATTATTTACCATTGAATCAACCTTATTTTAACTAAAATATAAAGGGCGAACTACTACTAGTTACTAAAGTTCACGACTCTAAAAAAACGAAAATTTCAAATTAAAAATTATGCAATTTTTCTATTTTCTTCCCTCCCCCACACTTAAGTTTTGCATTGTCCTCAATGTAATAAAAAAATAACTTCAAAGTAAAGGAAATGGAAAAATTTTAAAAATACCGGAGTTAAATACGCAACATGCATATTTGATCATAATAAGCAAATGAGTTTATTGACTCCAAACGTTGATCAACTATATGCTTCCATAACAAAACCCCTGCAAGAAAACTGCAAAATATACGAAACAACCAAACAAACACAAACAAAAACATCTAAACGAAATAAATAGAAAATTAAGTTACATTATAAATCCTAACAGAAATTGTTGAAGGTAGTGGAAATAGAAATCATTCGACACATAATTGTTTTTAAAACCAACCATAAACCATATGATCACACGTCACCATCAATAACTCACATCGGAACGAATGAACTCCTCCTCGCTTTCCTCTTCATCCTCATCTTCCTCATCAACGTCTTCTTCATCGTCCTCATCCACCACTCGTCGCTTCTTCTTTCCAACTCTTGATGACGAACCTCCAACATCATAACTCGATCCTCCAGGATTAAAACTTGATCCACCCACATTGACACCTGAACAACCATACTCGGGCAGTCTACCGTATGGAGGGTATGGCTCGGGAAATGGTGAATAACCAGGATAAGGGTAGGGGTATGGTCCAGGATATGGAGAATATGGTAAAGGGTATGGTGGAACATTTGGTGGGTTGTAGGGAGGTACCTCATAATTGGCATCTTGTGCCAAATGTTGGATCATAGGCATGGAATAATCAAAATTGTAATTATTCCTCATTAGCATTGAATCTTTCCAAACTTCCCTACACTCAATAGCATTTAACTCTCGGTTCCAATCACCCCATCCTGAATCAAAACCACTTTGAGTATTCCCCGGAAAACTTCCCATTTGAGGTTGTGATGGTGCTTCCGCATAAGCTCCTGATTGCGCCCCCACACTTGGTTTGGTCCAAGGTCCCAAAGTCTTGTTATTCCTATCCAATGCTTTTCCAAAACTAAAAGCATCCCATATCTCACTCTCCAACCTCACTCGACATTTCCTCAACTCATTATCATTAAAGTACCCAAGATTTTTAGCCAAAACGGTCACATAATGACCTCCACAAACATCACTTTGTTTCTTAATCCCCGATGCTCTCTTAGAAAGATATTCGGTTATAATCCATGCCACATTCCCATTCTTATCTTCCTCCAATAACTTCATCACTCATAGGTCCAGTTGACTACATTTTTCTTGACTACCGCTCCTATGCAACAATCCCCAAGAAATCAACTTTTGTAACACCTTCATCAACGGATTCCTAATCCTAGAAGAATTCCTCCTAAGACAAGTTGGATCACCAATTCTATTCCAATAAGCATCAACACCCATGTATTGATCATTAGCTCTAGCCAAGCTCACAAAATGTGGTCCAAACAACCTATGATTAACCTCACTCTCCTAATACAAACCAAGGGCAACTGCAAAATTTGGCAAAGATAAAGCATGTTCGCGACCACACAATCTAAACCAAACACAAACATCCCCAAGAACATCATTCACCTTCCTATCAAAGTAAAACGTAGAAAAGAACTCCAAACACCATTCCTTGTAAACATCCTCACGTATACTAAAAGCTCTTTCCCAAGAATAATCTTCAAACCTATCCCCATCACCGGGATACACATAAATCATAGTCATCATGCTCCTCAATTGATCCTCACATTCATACTCCGCATGCAATTCCCAATCAATCAATCTAGGCTTAGCAATCTTTCTCTCTTGAAGTTTTGAAAGACGTTCCCTATACGCATTCTTATCATCTTTGTTTTGCACATGAGAAAACTTGACATTATCATTAGACTCTGGTTTCAAACTGAAAGTGATCCTCTTCCTCTCGTTCCTTTTCAAATACTTGTTAACAAGCGGGTTTCTTTGATTACGTCCCAATCTTGCAACATTTCCCAGAAAGATATCTCAAATTATGTTATTATAAAAGTATAAAAACTAATACCAATCAATTTAGAAACTAGAAAACGCAATTTCAAAAATGTCAAAAATTTTTCCGTGGCATCCATCCGATCGGATGGATCTTTTGCACATTCCAATCCGTTCGGTTGCAACTCGCAACCGATTCGGCTGGAGTTTCTGTTTACTTTCTGCATCCTCAATCCATTCTAAACGTTTCCCAATCAATCCGAATTTCTTTCTAACTTGTAATCTACCATTCTTGGTTACTACTAACATCTGAATTCTCCTATCAATGATTCGTAACATTTCCAATCATCAACCTAATGATCCTATGAAAACCAAGAACATCATCTACTAAAATCTTCCAATTAGTGCTCTAATCAACAATGCAATTACCTAACATCACTAATTATCAAGCATGAAACTTCTGGGATTCATCAATTGCAAATAAACTAACTCCAAAGATTCTACCCAATTCAATCTGAAAATTTAATCAATGAATTCTTACTCAAAACTTAATCAATTGATCTAATTCTTTTTGCAATACATTCTCCTATCATCTAATCACTTATCCCCAAAATATTACATCTTAATTCGAAATAATTCAAAAATACCCAATTCTTGACTTAATTTCAATCATCCGAATTAAAACCTAATTGAATGAAATTAATGATATAACTAACTTGACTTGATGCCATTGATGATCAAGCAACTCTTAAACAACTTCTCATGGTCGAATTTATCACCCCAATTCTTGGTGGATTGTGTGTATGTGATGCGTAGGGATTGTACCAGGCTTTACCTCTCAAGGGATCTTGAGAAGCTTACAACCCCCACCAGGCAGTGTACCTGATCGATGTAGTATAGTATAATGACAAGTACCGGGGGATTGATCGTTCAGCTAAGAATAGTATCGCTAGGGTTAGAAAACCTAAAGACTAGGTCTAGAGATGAGGGATGATTCTTTTTGTATTTTTATATTTTTTTAGAAAGCAAATTAAAATCTCGGGTTTGAAGGATTTGGGCGGAATTAGTTGCTAGTCAACTAACCCAATACTAAAGATGCAATCAAAATAAAATACTAAAAATGAAATTAAACTATATTAAACTAAAGTTGTGAGCAATATGTGGGAGAAATGTATTTACTTAGATTTCACTACTCCCTAGATATCTTTTACACGTTAACTACTTGTTATAGTTGCGTGGATGACGGATTGTATTCCTTAATACCATTCATGGGGTGGCGTACTTACTTCGCCAATCCTATGAGTGCCTACATCACTCCTATGTCGATCCGGCTAAGAAGCTCCTAACATGGGATCATTAGAATTTACTCATGCATTAAATACAACCAATAAAACCTAGTACACATCGGTTCATGTTTCCTAAGACGTTCAAGCATGTTACACAATGGAGATCTGCCAGTTTTCTTAAGCCTAACATTGAAATCATTCATCCAATACAACCATAAACAAGTAATCAACACATAATTAACATCTAGGTTTCATGTCCAAGCAAACACAAGATAGATCTAGCCTAGCATGTTGAAATCAAGACAAGTAAAAGATATAGTCAACAACACATAGACATATTGATTGAATTAAGAGAAGACTTATCTCAATAGCACATGAAAGGATTCAAGAGGTGAAAACCCTTGAAAATACTGTAAAATACGAGCTAGGGTTTACAAAGTTCAGCCCTTGGGTTTCTCCACACAAGTTCCTCTCTAATGAATGAAAAATAGAAAACTATATATAGAGTTTAGAAGGTGACGGCGTCAAGAACAAATGTCTGACGCCGTCATCTCGCCGCCAAATAGTTCCTCGGACTGCCTAGATCTGGGTCTGACGCCGTCATGTAGTCTCCTTATGCAGGCTGTCACAAAATTAACTCTTGACGCCCTTGTTGTGACGCCGTCAGGTTTGCTCTGGGTCGTCACCACTTTTACTCTTGACGCCATCATGGTTTTCCTCTTGACGCCATCAGGTACTATTCTCAGCATGGAAAATTAAATCTTTGGCGTTTTCTTCACTTTTATGCTCCAAAAACGTCCGAATTGCTCCTTTTCCAGATTTCTATCCCAAAGTACCTAGAATCACAAAAGGAACGATTTAGGGTGATATTTGATCAAATAAATTCAATTTCGGGCTTAAATGACCCCCTAAAAGTGGTTCATTTTTCGCCTCATCATATACCCTTACACTTGAGATTTGCTTGTCCTCAAGCAAATGCGCTTTTATTCTAATCAAAATACAAGTTAGGGGTCTTTAACACTAATATAAAAGTAATTACAACAAATAATCGTTCCACTAAAGACCAAAGACAAGCACGGAGGTCATACACTAGCACCTCACAAATAGTGTTTAGATACTCACATCTCTCGGGTGTAATAAAGTTATATCACAATATGGAAATGGAAAATATCTCTCACTACCTGTCATAGAAAAATAGATTACCATAGGCTTGGGAAAGGATCAAACCTCCACCACATGGCGTAAGCACCTAGGATAAACTATCAAAGAGGTCATTTAAAGGGATGTAACGTTAGGTGTAGGGATATGAAATACACGGTTTTGTTGGATATAGGCAGTCTTTACTGGTGGCGAGTTAACAATCTTGGTTAATTACATGTACAATATGGCATTGCTAAGCCAAGACTAGACTCGACTTAAGCTAATAAATGAAAAATAACAAAAACATAAAATGAACATAGAATGAAACGGGACGGTAGTCCGTATGTTTTTCTCTTTTTCTTTTTCTTTTTTTTTTTTTTTTTTTGCATACACTCTTACCCTACCATCCAAAATAATACATCATAGGGAATGAATATTCCCCTTACACTTGAATTTTTTCATACTTTACAATAAACTAATCTAATGACTCGAATTAAGAAAATCAAAACACTTGGAGTACTTTTAAGATTAATGCACATATGGGGGTAATATATGATGTTCTTCCCCATTACTCCATAAAACAAGTACTTTACCCATGAGTCCCAATCGTCCCAAAACAATATGTACAAGGATATGACTCGACTTAGCAACCATGTAATCAATTAGATAATTAACTTAGGGTTTAACACATAACAATAATGCACTAAAAATGAGCGCATACACGGAAGGCTACGGCGATTTGGGTGTACATTTAAGTGGGGTGTAACAAATTCTTCCTTTAAGTAAAATGCTTAAAGTTAGAAACGAAAAGATAGGCTCGGAGGGGTGTACTAGGGGTATCGTGTGCTAAAAATGAGTACAACGCTAAGGTGTGGGAAAAATAAATTGACTTAACTAGCCAAGTAATATGACTTAAGTGGTCAAGTAATTATGATACGGGTTTAACACAAGGGTGATCCTAATGCCTCTTATCATGTAGTAAATCCTACTACACGAATGTAGACTCACTAGCGGTCTCGGGATGCATCACTAAGGCAAGTTCTAGAATCTAAATACTACCGGTACACTCATAAACACTAATAGTAGATGCTTTTCCTATCAAATCTAAAGGCGAACCTCACATATTTGGGTGGAAAATTTTTCTGAATGATACGGTTATGTGCTAGTCATACAATCTCCTATCCATGAGACGCTTGCTATGGCTAAAGTTTCACTCCTAAATGTTGTAAAAAAATTTAAATTTGGCGCTAAAATTGCACTAACAAGTATTTCTCATTGTTTTATTACACATCTACTATCAAACAAACAAACTCAAGCGAAAGTGTATCTATAAGGTATCATCATTTTACCCTCCCCTTACACTTAGGATGAACATTGTCCCCAATGTTCAAGTAAAGAATGTAAAAGTGAAATAAGTAAAACAAATGAAATCAAATACTCCCCTGATTCGCTCGGTATGGATAATAAGGTGGCCAGGTTAGATCTTCCTCCAAAAAAATGAACAATCAAAGCCTCCCTTCCAGAAAAATAAATCATCTTCTTGTCATACATAACCTGTAAATCCTGAGAAAACAGGCAAGGCAACCTCGCATAAAATCGGCGGCAATCTACATATGTTACTAAATCCTAGAAAACAAAATAAGATATAATGCTTGTGGAATGATGTTTGCAGATTTCCTGGAGATTATAAAACTAATAATTCAACAAAAACTTTAAGACTCCGTTAGAAAAACAAAACTGGTAAAATTTCCTGATTTTTACACGTGACGCCGTCAAGAGTAAACTCATGACGCCGTCAGAAGTGACCTGCAAAAACTCTTATGTTAAGTTTCTGGAAAAACTTGGTCCTACTTCCTGGAAAATCCTGCAAAACTTCGTTATGACTCGATACAAGCATTTGACTCTAACAATTACGAATATACATGTTCACTTAATATTGTAGAGAATCATGATCGGTTTGTTTCTTAAAAACATATTTGGGGTTTCCCCTTACACTTATCTTTTGCAAAAATACCTTTGGATGAAGTTAAGACTAGGCCAAACAACAAAATAAAGTATTTCCACTATTTAGTTTTGAAACATGATCTACCAACAATAAAAATAAAGCATGCATACGGAAGCAAATAACAAACAAACAAAAATAAAAATCACACAAAACATGGGTTGCCTCCTAAGAAGCGCTTTTCTTTATTTACGAGTCTTGTAGCTAGACTCAAGGTCATGGGTTACTACATGACCTCATCGTTGGTTTCACTCTCTAGGTCGTCTTCTAAACCAATTTTGTATTCCGGACCTAGTTGCAAGCATTCTTTGTAGAAACCAAGCATCCTATTCTTCACATACTCTACTCCTCTACGTCTATCCTCATCATTCCTATAATAAGCCGCTTGTTTGTGTTCCTTTTCTATATTAGAGAGAAGGCGGTATTGCTCAATTTTGTAGGGCATTTGGTAGGCAATCTCATCATTCTCTTCCTTGAACCTAACTATCCCTAAAGTCGGATCATAACTCATCCTAGTGGCCTCAACAAATGGTTTTCCGAATATTACTTGGCTTAGGCAATCATCTATCACCGGACGAGTGTCTTCTACTATCATAAAATCGATCTCATAAGTGAAATTACCTATAATCATATGCAATCCCTTCACTCTTCCTACAAAATTACTTATCAAATTCTTATTGGGCATCATCCTATAATCAAGTTGTTTCTGCATCACCCAATTGTAATAAGTCCTAGTCATGATGTTTACAGGAGATCTAGGATCGATATAAGCTTTCCATATATGCATATGCCCGATGTTGCATGGTATGTTGATGTTAGAGGGGTCTCCTATTTTGATAAGGGGTGTGCCAAGGATATATGGTGTCTCGGGGCTATCGAATAAATCCTTATGGTATTCTCGTTCTTCCTTGGTGGGCAACTTATCAAAGTGCTTTTCTATAGTCTCTACTTCCTCTAACTCCTCTCCCTTATTAACCTCAACTTCCCTAATTTCATCCTTAGTCTCGGTTTCTATTTCAACTTCATCTTTGTCACTTTCTTCCATATTCTTATCTATTGGCTTAATGGTGTCAACATTGACAAAGTGGACAAGTTTGGATGATGAGGGGTCCTTAATTTGGATTCCGTTATTGGTGTCCCTAGTGTCCTTCCTAGGTGTGGTTAACGCTTGGTTGTTGAGGGCTTTCAACAAGTTGTCTATCTTGTTGGTCATCTCCGTTTGTTGTTGGTTGAATTCGGTTTCAAACCTAGCTATGCGAGCTTCTTGAGATGCCATGAACTTAGAAATCAATCCTTCAAGATTGTTGGTACTACCATAGTTTTTAGAAGGATTTTTGTTGAAGGTACGGTTGGAGGGTGGACCGTTTGGTTGGTAACGATTAGGCGGATTGGAAGAATTGGCTTGATTTTGTTTCCACCTAAGGTTTGGGTGATTTTTCAAAGAGGGGTTGTATGAATCACCGTAAGGGTTTGGCTCGGGTTTGAAAGTGTACCACTTATCTCCCGCTTCGTCGGTACGCGAGGATGCGTAGTCCGCAAAAGCTGTTCCGGGGAGTTCCACACAATCACGAGTGTCATGGGGACCACTACATAATTCGCATGAAGAAGTGATTTTGTTCACTTGGCTTGAAGGCTTAGGAGCTTCGTAAGATTACATGAGAAACTTGACTTGGTCCTCAAGTTCCATGATCCTACGGTCGGGAGTGCTAGAGTTGTTCGAAGGCAAAGATATTGCCTTGACCGTTTTGTTCAAATCACGGGGATCATTCCAACTTTCATTGTCATAGAGAGCAAGATCTTCTATGAGTTCCCATGATTGTTCCGCACTTAGATCACGTAGCTTACCACCGGCCGATTGGTCAATGGCTCGCCTTGTGGAGAGATCGATATGGTCTAGAAGATTTGGACTTGGAGCCAAAGATCAATGCCATGATGAGGGACTTTTTGGAGTAAGTCCTTGAATCGAGTCCATGCTTCATAAAGAGTTTCACCTTGACATTGTTGGAACATCAAGATGTCATTTCTAAGCTTGGTAGTTCTCCACGGTGGGAAAAATTGAGCAAGGAAATGGGTGGTGAGATCATCCCATGTGGTGATGGATCCCGCGGGTAAACGCTCAAGCCATTGACTAGCTTGATCACGTAGAGAGAATTGGAATAGGCGTAATCAGGTTGTCTCTCTAGTTGCAACATCTAGGTCTATGGAATCTACGATTTTAAGGAAGTCCTTGAGATGTTGATTTGGATCTTCGGAACGAAGTCCATGGAATGCACATCCGCTTTGCACCAACCGGATGGTGTCGGATCGCAAGGGGGTCACATTGGCTCCGGTGAGCTCAATAGTGTTTCGATAGCCTTGGTGGCCAGGTCGGGAATACTCTCCTAAGGTTCGGGGCCTAAGAGGTTCTAGTGGTGGGTTTTGTTGTGGTGGGATGACGGGTTCAAAGATGTTCCCATCGTCCATGATGTCGGGTGGTGAAGAGTTACGAACAAAAACACGAAGAATTAAGATAGACTAAAGAGATCCTAAAAATAAAAATAAAATCTTACTAGAAAGGAATCTAGCAAGTAGACCTAATAAAAAGAGATTCTAAACTAGACAATAACTATTCCCTGGGCTGCGGCGCCAAAAACTTGATGCGTAGGGATTACACCAGGCTTTACCTCTCAAGGGATCTTGAGAAGCTTACAATCCCCACCAGGCAGTGTCGCTAGGGTTAGAAAACCTAAAGACTAGGTCTAGAGATGAGGGATGATTCTTTTTGTATTTTTATATTTTTTAGAAAGCAAATTAAAATCTCGGGTTTAAAGGATTTGAGCGGAATTAGTTGCTAGTCAACTAACCCAATACTAAAGATGCAATCAAAATAAAATACTAAAAATGAAATTAAACTAAAGTTATGAGCAATATGTGGGAGAAATGTGTTTACTTAGATTTCACTACTCCCTAGATATCTTTTACACGTTAATTACTTGTTATAGTTGCGTGGATGACGGATTGTATTCCTTAATACCATTCATGGGGTGGCGTACTTACTTCCCCAATCCTATGAGTGCCTACTTCACTCCTATGTCGAGCCAGCTAAGAAGCTCCTAACATGGGATCATTAGAATTTACTCATGCATTAAATACAACCAATAAAACCTAGTACACATCGGTTCATGTTTCCTAAGACGTTCAAGCATGTTACACAATGGAGATCTGCCAGTTTTCTTAAGCCTAACATTGAAATCGTTCATCCAATACAACCATAAACAAGTAATCAACACATAATTAACATCTAGATTTCATTAGATCCAAGCAAACACAAGATAGATCTAGCCTAGCATGTTGAAATCAAGACAAGTAAAAGATATAGTCAACCAACACATAGACATATTGATTGAATTAAGAGAAGACTTATCTCAATAGCACATGAAAGGATTCAAGGGGTGAAAACCCTTGAAAATACTGTAAAATACGAGCTATGGTTTACAAAGTTCAGCCCTAGGGTTTCTCCACACAAGTTCCTCTCTAATGAATGAAAAATAGAAAACTATATATAGAGTTTAGAAGGTGACAGCGTCAAGAGCAAATGTCTGACGCCGTCATCTCGCCGCCAAATAGTTCTTCGGACTGCCTAGATCTGGGTCTGACGCCGTCATATAGTCTCCTTATGCAGGCCGTCACAAAATTAACTCTTGACGCCCTTGTTGTGACGCCGTCAGGTTTGCACTGGGTCTTCACCACTTTTACTCTTGACGCCGTCATGGTTTTCCTCTTGACGCCGTTAGGTACTGTTCTCAGCATGGAAAATTAAGTCTTTGGCGTTTTCTTCACTTTTATGCTCCAAAAACGTCCGAATTGCTTCCTTTTCCAAATTTCTCTCCCAAAGTACCTAAAATCACAAAAGGAACGATTTAGGGTGATATTTGATCAAATAAATTCAATTCCAGGCTTAAATGACCCCCTAAAAGTGGTTCATTTTTGGCCTCATCAGTATGTGGTTTTCTTTGGTTTTTTGAAAATTTTGGTTTATATATTCAATTCCATCCGATCAGTTGTGAATACATCCGTTCGGTTTGGCATGAAATTGATTTTTCAAAGTTTTTCTTCTACTAAACTTGGTACAAGCACTAGTAGTTTTTATCTCTTCAAAAACTTATCATTTTATATGTATTCCAAACACACTTTGTCTACCAAAAATTTGGTCATCATTTCTACTTCTAACTCAAGACTAAAACATAACTTAACCTCTAAAAAGAAACTAGATAAATAGATCAATAGATAAATAGATAGATATATAGTCTTATTTCAAACATGAAATGCATAAAACCTAAAAAAATAAAATAAATTGCATGAAATTAAAAATACGAAACAAACAAAATAGCACAAGATGTGCTTTATTCTTGTGATCATTCTTCTTCATCCATAGAAATATTCATTCCTAAGAATGTCTTCTCCACGATACTTGTTTGACAACTTCCTAGTAGTCTTTTGAGTTTTGAAACTTCGTGCAAAATTCCTTCCGCTAGGACATGTGATATCAAATTTGCAATGCCAATCACCATTTCCTTCTTCTCTTTTGTAAATACTATGACCATTGGAACCCCATTCCAAGTTCTTCAATTGGACCGGTAAAGATCCAAGAAAATCTGTCAATTTGTTAAAGACAAAAATGTTTTTAAATGGGTTAAAGAAAGCCTCCATTGCTAGAGCTCTTTCCATTTCATCCTCAATATCAAAGAAACTAGATGTGCATGGGCCAAACTTAGGTCTACCGTCTTCATCTCTTCCTACTTCAAAGCAACCAAGGTAATCCTCCTCTTGGTCCTCATCATTATCATCCCCATTACTACCCCCTCTAGGCTTTGGATAGTAAGTATTCTTAAGAATTCCATCATCAATTGTCATGGTACCTCTTCCCATATCTATTATAGCTCAACATGTTCTTAAGAATGGTCTACCTAACAACAAAGGTAGTTCCTTATCAACCGCAACATCCAACACAAGAAAATCCGCCAAGAATGCTTGGTAACCAATTTGAACTCTCACATTTCTTACTTCCCCTATTGCTTTTGCTTTAGAATTATCCGCCATAGTGAGTTTAGAATTGTTAGGTGTAGGGTCTCTTAATCCTAACTTGTGATACAATGGATAAGGCATAATACTCACACTCGAACCCGTATCGGCTAATGCATATAAAGGAGTTGTCCCATTAATTTTAACCGGCAAACCAAAATTTCCGGGATCATTCATTTTCTTTGGGAGCCATTCTCAATTATCCTTCTCTCCTCTACTTCATCAAAACTATTATCCTCCAACTTCGACTTTTCCAACATAACTCCATCTAATTTCTTCCTATAATCCATGTAATTTCTTAACACTTCAATGACCGGTTTGTTTTCCATCAATTCACTAATTTTTGCTTCAAGATTCTCCAAGATAGCTTGTTTTTGCTCTTTGATTAAAGGTTTGCTACTTTTGGTGAATTTGGTGGAGTTTTGGATGATGATGATGATTTGTTTTCTTTTTCTTTTTGGGTGGAGGGTTGGGTTAATTTGTTCAATGGTGTTTTGTTTCGGTTAACCTTGCCCATCTTACAAATTTCATCCCTTCCTTCCTTCATCTCTTCCATTCCTTCACAAACATCAACAAGCATTTCATTCACACTCTTTCCTTCTTCCAAATCACTTATGTTAATTCGTAACTCCCCAAGTGCAAAATCCAATGTACACTTGGTATTCACAAGAAAATCTCTACCAAAGATAACCTCCAGTTCATCGGCATTAGTATATTCCAAAACCACAAAATCAACTTTGAAGATGTGACCATGAATATTCACTCTAACTCCATTCACTTCCTTTCTTCCATAACTTCCATAGTCAAGCCTAACAAAACCAAGCTTGTCAAGTACTTCTTCCGAAATGTAATTGTCTCCATATTCCATATTCAATTCCGCATCCCACGCTTTAACACCTTCCACCGCACAAGGTGTAGAATACCTCATGTGTGGAGCATCATATTCCTTAGGTGGTGCTCTTGTGAAAACAACAACCTTCATTTCCTTCTCCTTCTTTGGGTAACACATTTTATGTGGCAAGTAAGAAACATTGTCTCCAACAACCTCTTCTCCTTCTAAATCCAACTTAGCCTTTTCCAACATGCTTTCCAACTTTTCCAAGGAATCACGGGAATCCTTGAACATATCTTCCAAATCTTTCAAGTACGCCGAAATCTGACTTAAACTCTCCATTTCAACTTAAGCAATTACTAACTATAACATAACCATCACAAAAACATCCAAATCATTAGCATGAGGGTTATTTGTAATCAAATAACTCTTAATATGAAATAAGAACAAGTAAATTAACTAACTAAAACACTTAGAATTGAAAATAAACTAAAAAATAAAAATGTTAAAAATTTTACCGAGACTTCTATCCGTTCGAATGGACCTCCATCCAATCGGATGGCACAAATTACCACCTCCAACCGATCGGTTGGAACCCGCAACCGATTCGGTTGGAGTTTTCTGAAACTAATTTTTTTTTTAAACTAAAATTTAATAAAACAGTAATGATAATATTAAGGACATTAAAAACATAAACTAAGGTGTTCTTTAAACTACTAAAACATTAACTATAATTAAAACTACTAAAAACATTAAAATGACTCATAATGACATCTTATAACTAATAATAACTAACATTAATCATATAATCATTAAAACTAATTAACTAAAAACAGAAAAATGAACATTAAATAAGAAAAACATAATCCTAGAAATTTTACCGAGACCACCAACCGATCGGATGGGCATCCATCCGATTTGGTTGGCTAAAAACCAACTTTTTTTTTTACTAATAAAAACTTTTAAAAATTTCACAAATTACAAACAATTTTATTACTAAAAACTAAGAAAATTAATCAAATCCCCGGCAACGGCGCCAAAAACTTGATGTGCGTTTTATTAGTACAAGTTTTAAAATTTATAAACATGAATTATCCGATTATTATTTAGCACATACGAGCAAGTATACTCGTCCGATGTAATAAAGGTGGGTAAGTCGAGATTGTCCCAAGGGATTTGGTTGTTTTAGTAATAAGAAAAACGTTTGTTAAATAAGGGTTGTCAATCCAAATTTATGTAAATATTAATTTAAAAGAAACTCAATAAAAACTAAGCATATACTTGTGTATAATTCCTTGATTGGTAATTAGGAGTATCATGACAATTTAAGTATAAAGTTTGGTGTAAAACTTGTTATGATGCGCAACTAAAAATGAGTAGTTATACAATCTATGATGTATGTCATGTTTTAACTACCACTAAGAATTCTATCACCTAAATGACTCCTTTCGGACATATCAAATGAGTATGACAATTCTATAATCACATGGTTGCTTTTAAAATCAATTCTTTTCTTATGAATTCCTACGAATCCTTTCGGTCCTTTTTCGTGATGAAATCTTCTCAAATCCATTTTAACAAGTAAATAAGATGGTTGTCAAGCATCCTATTCCATATTAATTCGTGCACTAATGTTTTGGAATAAAAACAAGTTGAAATTCCTTTCGGACCTATTTTTCAAAAGATTGTTTTTACCAACAAATTAAGCAAGATTAGATGTTACTTCAACAAACTCATAAAATAGATATATTTTCATGCATCACTTTTTTCATAAAAGAATACTCCATTAACCAATCACATCATATACACAAGTGTATCACAAATTACTCCATAGCAATCATATTAAAACACAAGTAAATAAGAAAACTTTCATAAAACTCAAAGTAACAATTGTTCATTATAAGTATCAAGGTGTACCTAGTCTTGAGAATTACAATGAATAAACTTGTGGAACTATAGCAACCACACTCCTCCACTTGCTCACTAACGTAAGTAAACAACTCCACACTCGAACCAATGCTTGAGACTCTAACTCAACACGTTCTGGACGTTTTCACAACACTTAGTAAACTTTCAGGCAATATAAGATGAACTAACAAGATTTGGTGTAATACTAAGTTAGATATTTGGTGGTACAAGTAATTCTAGACCCTAAGTAGTCATTATATAGCATAATAACACTTATCCTCCAAGTAAAAACGTCCCTCTAGAGTTATTAAGCAGAAATGATCAGCCACACATGATTATGGGGAGTAAATACGTCCATAAATGCAAAACTTGTAACTTCAGTCACTTCCATCCGATCGGTTTCTCTCCATCCGATCGGATGGTCATTCTTTTGGCACATTCCTGCCGAATCGGATGCGGGTTGCATCCGATCGGATGGACTCTGTCTGAAAATTATTTCTTTATCTTTTCTTTGTCCTTTTACGTTGCATGCATTGTTTTTCTTCGTGGCATGACTTTATCCATTAGAACTTGATATTCCCTTGATAAATATGTGTAGAAAACTTGTCTTTATCAAATCCTTTTGTCCATGCGTCGTTTCTTTCGTTCTTGATC
The DNA here is from genome assembly GCA_030686995.1 of Artemisia argyi. Classification (NCBI taxonomy): domain Eukaryota; kingdom Viridiplantae; phylum Streptophyta; class Magnoliopsida; order Asterales; family Asteraceae; genus Artemisia; species Artemisia argyi. Next base: position 131,442,585 of record CM060685.1, on the reverse strand, counting down.
TTCTTGAAACTCTCCAAAAATGCATGATCACTTCATTTCTTCATCTTTTAATCATTTTTACCTGCTTTTGGCTATATTTGCATGCATAAACACTTTTCCACGATTAAGTAACAAATATATACAAATATGACCAATTTCCATGCATAAAACAAACAATAACGCGACTAAAAACATGTTAATTTTGAGCGTTATCACAAACGCAGCAAGCTGAGGCCTTAACAGCATAAAAATGATTTCCTGCAACTGTATTTGTTAAAACTTTTGGCTCAGAAGTAGAAAGTTTTGTACTAGCAGCATAGTGCATACTAGCAGCAGAGCCAGCAATAGAACCAGTTGTGGTTTTAAAAGCACCATTTGATTTAGCCGCAAAAATAGATCTAGTTGCACCAGATCTTAACAACACAGCCCTTGGAATCATATTTCTATTAGGATGAGGGTGAGTATTTTTAGAAACATATTTATGATTCACCCTAGAGTATTGATTCCAAACAGGCTTTTGGTGGTCTTTACAGCTATTTATCAAATGTTCAAAACTACCACACTTATAACAAGCCTTCTTCTTTAATTGAAACTCACTACCTAATTTGTTTAAAACTAGGTTATTAATGTTTCTCTGATTACCCCTAGGCTTATTATAAAATTCTTTCATCTGATCTCTAGGAACCTCATTATATTCTACCATTTTCCTAGAGATACCCTTACCCAACACATGTCTCTCAAACTTAACCTGTTCAATTTTAGGTTCAACTTTTGTAGGAATTTCTTCCTTTTTCACACGTTGTTCTAATTCAACATGTTCCTCATCACTATCTGAATACCATTCTTCAACAATAGGAGCCTCAGGAAATTTTCTAACCTCAACCTTAGGTGTTTCTAAGACACTTGTACTAGATTCACCTACAAGTTTTTCTATGTCTAACTCACTAATGAAAGATAGTTCTTTTCCTGGTGGAGCATAGGCACTCTTAACAAGAGGAGCAACCTCATTGTAGCCTATTCCACTTCCTTTCCTCATCAAGGTACTCTCAATAGATTTATTAACCAAATCAGAAGCAAACTGTTGTTTATTTACTCTTACTATATGTTTATCCCTATCAGCAAGAGCTGCATCTCTATCTTTTTCTGCTTCTTCTAATTTATTCTTGAGAAATTCAATTACACTATTTTTCTTAAAGATCTCAACATCCTGTTGGTTAATTCTAGCTACACATTCTAGCTCACACTGTTTGAGATATTCTAGTCTTCATTCAACATTTTGAATACCTACTTTGTAACCTAAGTTATCAAGTTTTAGGTATTCAACTTCTCTAATTAGACTCTCATTCCTAGACTTAAGTTCTTCTACAGTGCCAGCACATGATTTTAAAGAACACACAGATAGATCAGAATCATTAGATACCTCAGATTCAGATCCAGAAGATGATGATGCATAGGCCATAAGTGCAAAGTTATGCACTTTAGGCTTGACTTGAGCAACCAGAGAATAATTTGGTTCTTCATCAGCCATATCACTACCAGAGAATAATTTGGTTCTTCATCAGCCATATCACTCCAATCATATTCTCCCAATCCATCACAAGATACCAATGCAGTAGTGGTATTCTTTGATTCTTCAGTGGTCTTCTTTGGAGCTTCAGCATTCTTCTTTGGAGCTCTACATTCCCTAGAAAAATGGCCCTTCCTGTTGCAGTTGTAGCACTCTATCTTTGACTTGTCAAAACCCAAATTTTCTTTAGCCCTGTACTTGACTTCTCTCCCAGTCCTCTTCAAGAATTTTCTTGTCCTCAAGGTCAACATGGACATATGCCATTTAAGATCAATTTGTTCAAGATCATCAGGATCAATATGATCCATATCTTGATTGATAACTTGTGACCTTATGTTGGTTGTCAGATCAGCCAAGAATGCACACAAAGCAATATCACTGATGGAATTTTTATCATTAGAACTAGCAGCAGATCCATCATCATCAGATACCCCATAAGCAGTAGAGTGGGATTCTTGAGATCCTTTTGACTTTGAAGATATAAAGGCAAGATTTTGTGTACCAGAAGATGAAGTAGATGAAGAAGTCAACTCTGGTTCATACACCTTCAGATTGTTGTAGAGGCTTTCCAACTTCATAGTTTCAAAATAAGGCTTATTCCTCCAAACAACTGTATGCATACTCCATTCAGGTGCAAGAATTCTAAGAAACTTGAGGTTTACATCTTCTTGAGGAACCACATAACCAACAAGCTTTAAGTGAATAGTAAGCTGATTAAGCCTGTTGTATGTGCCATCAATATTTTCTCCACTTGCTGCAGTAAAGTTCTCAAACTGATGCTTCAACATGTTTTTTCTTGACTTCTTAATAGCATCATTCCCTCCAAACCTGAATTCCACAGCATCCATCAAGGCTTTTGCAGTCTCACAGCCATCAAAGTCCAATTGAAATTCATTAGGTATTCCCATCAAGAGAATACTGTGTGCCTTGATCTCCATCTTCCTCATTGAGTTCTCTTCAGCAGACTTGATCGGTATATCTTTTCCATTAGGACCCTTTTGTGGTAAAGAGTCACCATTGAGGATCATATTCCACATGTTAAATTCAATCACCCAAATGTACTATCTTATTCTCATCTTCCATAGCTCATATTCTCCAGGGTTGAGCATGGGAACCTTTGAAGTAGTCACCATATGTGTGTCATCACCCATCTTCAGCAATTGATTAGGAACAGCAAACTTATAAGGAACAAATTCTTCGTGATTTCAACTTATAGATCACAAGCTCTGATACCACTTGTTGATCCCAGTTGAGCAAACGATCTTATATAGAAGTTGACTTGAGTTAACACTTAAGCTAAAACGAGGAATATTAAAGCTTAACTTAAGAAGAATAATGATTCACTATCAACACTTCAATATATTAATAATACGAGCACTCGACAATGCTAGGGTTTTAGAACCTTGAAGTGTAAACAAAAACTAAACAATACGTACTTAATCTAACCCTAGGATCCTCCTTTAATAGGCCAAGGAGTCCTACTAGGTTTACAATACCTTTCTACACAAGATAAGAACATTCTAGATGTATAAAATATATACACAATCTATTCTATAATTATCCACTCGTGTATATGCATATCTCTTCAGCAGTAGATTCACCAGCAGTACTTTCCCATAGCAGCAGAGTCAATAACCTTAGCAGCAGATTCATCTTAGCAATAGTTTGACTCTTTAGCAGTAGAATCTAAAACCCAACACCCATCGAGGACGTCCTTAGGGTCGAACTTAGCGTGTAGTTTCCTATTGGTTCTCTTAGTTCGGTATGACTTTTCAAACTTCTCTCCATCCGGATCATATAGAATCATTTTCATATAGTTCGGTATGACTTTTCAAACTTCTCTCCATCTGGATCATATAGAATCATCTTCATATGCCATGATCCATCACCTTCCTTAGGTGGCTTGTCCCAATTCCATTTACATTTATCACCTTCCCTTTTCCATTTGTTAATCCCTAAGTTGATAGGCATCACTCCTAGGAATTCAATAATTTTCCTAAAGACTAAGGGATCCTCAAAGGGGTTTAATTCCTCATCCGTAGCTATGAGTTTCTCCACCGAATGTGTTCAGTTTATGAACTCCTCCGATCCTCTAAATAAAATGGGCGTTGAGGTCCTATGAAGTCTCCATTGATCCAAGGTCCATATCTAGATGGTCTTCTATTCATGTCTACCCAATGGGGTGTTGTTTCATTCTCATTATCGTAGCTATGCTTTTTAACATTGTAGACCGACCAAGTTTCACTTTCTCCTACCGCTATCTTAGATTCCTTACAATCAATCAGGGCACTAGCGGTCGCTAAAAATCTTCTTCCTACTAGCAATGGGCATGTAGTGTAACTAACCATATCAAGGACATGAAAATCTGCTAAGATAGTTAATCCTCCTACATGAACTACTATATCTTTAATCATTCCTACCGGGTGGACAACACTTCCATCCGCTAGACCAATTATCACTTCCGTCTCTTCTAACTTTCCTAGCTTAAGTGTGGTGTAAAGGGATAAAGGAATCAAGCTGTGACTTGATCCTAGATCAGCTAGTGTGTCGAAAGCTTCAGAGTTCCCTATCTTACAAGGTAAAACAAATATACCTGGATCATCTAGTTTCTTAGGCAGTTTGTTTTGAACGAAAGCGGTCCCATTTTTACCCCACCAAAGTCTTTCATCATATTTATCTAAGAGGACATTGTAGTAGGGGCACGGGCTAAGACATCAATGACGGGGCGCTCAAGGTGAAGTTCCTTAAATTCCTCACCAAGGTCTTGTGTAGGAGGTGTTTCAACTATGCTATTGACCGGTTTAATGTTGGATGTTTTATTCAATTGGTCCTTTTGAAAAATTTGGGTTTGCTTGAAACACGTGCTCATGGCATTGACCGAATAGTATTGTGGACAAGAATTAGGAGACGAAACCAATGATATGGCGTTAACGTTTAGTTTTAGGTTCTTGACCGTGTTGCTAGCTCCCATTTCTCGGTCATTGAGGACTTTCAACAATGTGTCAATCTTATTTGTCATCTCACTTTGTTTTTGTTTGAAATCGGCTTCAAACTTTGCTAAACGAGCTTTTTGAGATGCCATAAAATAAGACATCAATCCTTCAAAATTATTGGTACTACCATAGTTGTTGGAAGGATTATTGTTGAAAGTACGGTTAGGGGGTGGACCGTTTGATTGGTAACGATTAGTTGGAGTGGAAGAATTGTTTTGGGGTGCGATTTGGTTTTGTTTCCACCTAAAGTTTGGGTGATTTTTCCAAGAGGGGTTGTATGAATCAACATAAGGGTTTGGCTCAGGTTTGAAAGTGTACCACTTATCTCCCGCTCCGTCGGTACGTGAGGATACGTAATCTGCAAAAGCTTGTTCGGGGAGTTCCATGCAATCACGAGTGTCATGGGGACCACTACATAATTCACATGAAGAAGTGATTTTGTTCACTTGGCTTGAAGATTTAGGAGCTTTGTAGGATTTCATGAGAAACTTGACTTGGTCTTCAAGTTCCATGATCCTATGGTCGGGAGTGCTTGAATTGTTCGAAGGCAAAGATATTGCCTTGACCGTTTTGTTCAAATCACGGGGATCATTTCAACTTTCGTTGTCATAGAGAGCAAGATATTCTATGAGTTCTCATGATTCTTCCGAATTCGATCACTTAGCTTGCCACCGGCCGCTTGGTCAATGGTTTGCCTTGTTGAGAGATTAATATGGTCATAAAAGATTTGGACTTGGAGCCAAAGATCTATGCCATGATGAGGGACTTTTTGGAATAAGTCCTTGAAATGAGTCCATGCTTCATAAAGAGTTTCACCTTGACGTTGTTGGAACATCAATATGTCATTCCATAGCTTGGTGGTTCTCCCCGGTGGGAAAAATTGAGCAAGGAAACGAGTTGTGGAAAACTAGAGGGGGGTTGAATAGTTTTACAGGTTTTTCGTTTAATTATCTTTTGAAACTTTCCGTTTAATCAAAGATATAAACTCAAAGACAATATATAATATGCAAGTATAAAGAAAGAAATGATCAAACCACAACACGAGTATTTATCGTGGTTCGGCTACAAGGACTCTTTTTCCTTGCCCTATGTCCACGCCTCGAGTATCCAACTCGAGAGTTTCTTTCACTAGTCAACAAGCTCCTTTCACCGGCGGAGAAAACCTTACACGTCGCTTACACGATTACCGACACTAACCTAGATGTCGAGTTCTTTTACAAGGGTACAACCACTCCCGTTAGTTCTTTTATAAGGGTACAACAACTCCCGTCACACTATGTATTTTAAGGCCTAAAATACTAACTAATCACAACTTGAATATACACAATCAAATGAAGTATAAACTACACGAAGTCTATATAATGTTAAGCTAACAAGTCTTGCAACGTTGTGATGAGTACATGTAACTTTTATATGAACTTGTGAACTTCTTTGCTACAAGAGAACTTCACACAAATGACAATGTTAATAGGTTAGATGAATGATGTATGTGTAAAATATAATGAGAAGTGATAAAGGAAAAATCTAAGAAATGGCTTGGTATTTATAGCAAGACTTTCAGCAGCTCTGGCGGATACGGCGGAACCCTCAGATGGGTTCCGCCCGTGTACCTCCAAGGTTCCGCCAGGTCTGACAGTAAGTTTTGCAATAAATCATTCCAAACCAACCAAAGTTACATCAACTTATTTCTAGTCAAACACATACTTGTGTAAGAAGACTTATGGTGAGTCAAACACACAATCTTTCCTTAAATACATATTGATGTGTTTGACACAAACTTACCGTAAATGGGATGTGACATTTCTATTCTAAGAAATATAAAAATGTTGTGTTTTATATGAAATGTAAATGTAGCAAATGTCTAATTATGTAAGTCTTTAAACTCAAATTATGTTTTACTAAAAACTAAAGTTTACACTTTGTCGTTAACAAAACTTAGCAAAGATCGTAAAATATAAATAACGTTTTTAGGCGATATTTGTATTAACAATCTCCCCCTTTTTATTGATGACAAAACATAAACTTTGTTTTTAAGTAACTCACAAATTTTAGTGTTAAGACTTAAAAAAATGTTATATTATACTTGTTTTACTTAAGTGGTGAAAATCATTTAAAGTTTATAAGTTTATATATCTTCTCCCCCTTTTTGTCAAAACAAAAAGAAGAATAGCGAAGCGGAATTATGCACGTGCTCCCCCTTGGTCGATACTCCCCCTAAAAGGAGTGCCAAGATGGGAAACATGGATTTTGAACCTACAAAAAAATGGTTAGTTGGTGATAATGTCATATAATCAACCTTGTAGTCACCACACTATATGAGAATATAAGCAACCACAATCACAACTCATATATAACCAACCAACAATGCAAAAAAGATAGTAGAAAAAGACATCATTCCAAGTAAAATTTGACTTTATAAAAGTTAAAGACAAGAAATAAAAAATATCATCCTACTTCTAAAAATAAAAATTAAAAATAACCTTGAAATAAAAAAAGAAAATCCTACTTCTATAAGTAGAAGTAATTCAACACTTCCTAAATGGGGCAAAAGGCCTCCAAACTTTCTCTAAGATTGGTTTGGGTGGGAAAGAGCATCCAAACGCTCAAGGATGTGTTGTATAGCAAAGCGGGTTTCATCTTGAAATTGGTGAAGCAACATTTTGATATTTTCACCTATTTTGAGCATTGCTCACATTGTGAGCAAACATGGTGATGAGTGGGTAGAAATGGGTCGTTTGATGATGGTGGTGGTGGTGGGTTGTTGTTGGTTTCTTGAGTGGAGGATGGGTTTTGTATGGAGTCAAGCAAGGTGGTTTGTAGCTCCATTGCTTGATGGAGGTGATTTTCGCCCATTCTTTGAATTTCCTCATAAAAAGGAAAGAAATACTCAAAGGATTGGGATTGAGAATGTGGTGGAGTTGGGTGATCATGGTTTTCAAAGTTAGGTTCTCCATATATAGGACCATGGATGTCTTTGAAGATTGGATGAAACAACAATGGTTTTGGTTGTTGTGACTCTTGTTGTGGTGGTTGATTGTGGTCAAAAGGCTCATTTTGGTCAAGCAATGGCCTTGGTTTTTCATTTGTCAAAGGTGGTGGATTTGTTGATCTTGGTGGAAGATCATTGAGATCTTGTACAAAAGGATGTGATGATGTTGGAGGAGACCCAAATAACTCCATTGGTTCAAGTTTAGGTAGTGTTGGTGGTGATGGAGTTTTGGATGTTTGGATTGGTTCACTTGGTGGAGTTGGGTCAATGGGTGATTTTGTTGGTGGTGGAGTAGTGAAGTCATTGGGTCCCTTGGGTGATGGAGTTGGAGATGCAATGTTTAAAAAACGTTCATTTTTTATGGGTGAGGAAAATTCATCCGAAGATAAAGAACTTAGGTTGATTGTGTGGTGTGAACAAATTGGTTTCACACTTATGCGGGCGGTTCTCCGAATGGGTCAAGATGGTTGAGAGGTGATTGTTGACTTTGTCATTGTCAAATTTGTGGTTTAGAAGCTTAAGAGAAGGGATTATGATGGTGATGGTGTGATTTGAAGTGTTCTAAGATGGTTAAATTTATAGGGTGGAGGAGATGTTGGAAGGGGTGTTTGGATTTGATGTTCAACCAAACAAATATTGAGGTTTCTAATGATTTGGGTGAGTTATGAATGTTGTCAAATCAATTGGAAGTCAATCCAATGAAGGTGATGGAGTAAGAAGACAAAGATTTGCACTAAATGCTTAGTGGTCTTGTCAAATTGGTTGGGAGAATATGTTCCACGGATTGGAAGGATCCTTTGGGAGGGTTCCTTCCCTTAAGTATGAAGGTTCCTTGAGTTTGTTATGGCAAATTTTGATTTTTGGCGGGAAATGGCTTCCTATTTGTTTTAGAAGCTAAGAATGATCCTAGTAATCTTAACAACTAATGTGGAATAGATTTCTATCTAAAAAGGATGGTTTGGTGTTGTGTGGAAGTTGGAATTTTGAAAACGGAAACAAAAAATCTGCAGGCAACTGGCGGAACCCTATGACATCATGGGCGGAACCCTTTTGAGGGTTCTGTCCGTTCCGTTGGGCCAAATCTGGGTTACCCAGAATTTTGTACTGGCGGAACCCTGTTAAAGGTTCCGCCGTTTCCGCCAGAACCAAAAAAACATACAGTCCGCCGTTTTGACCGTCGAGACGATTTTCAAATGTTCCGAAAATTATTAAAAATGAAAATTTATAGCATATCTGATTAGGAAATGCAAAAAATGGACATGTAAACACGCATACCATTGGACTTTGACCGAGGGCTAGCGAATTTCACTATACTTAGTGAAATTTTTCATATTCTTGAAAATTTGACAACATGCCAAATGTTGTCGTCCTGCATCATTATTAGTTCATACAAGTTCCAAATAGTACCAAATATCCTACCAACACACAAATACATAACACATATTGCTTAAACGACCAAATTGTTCAAATAGCACCTAGTGCCAAACACTCCTTCCCACACACTGTCATTGACGATCCACCTTCTTCTTGAGCTTGCCAAGGAACCTCCCAAGACATTTGAACATCCCCTTCGTTTGCTTGAACTCCGCCGACTCATTAGGAATTGTTGGAAGTTGTGAAAGGTATTCTAGAGGTGGAAGCCTAGAGTTGGGTAAGCTCTCATCTTCACTCATTGAAGATGATGAGGAGGAAGTAGGAGGATGAGGGTGTTTCCCTTGGGTTTTGTAAACTCTCTTATCACTAAGTGGGATAAATGTGTGTAGGATGAGAGAGTAGTCTAGGCAAAGACCTCTAGGATTTGGAGGAATAGGAGCAATGTGCCTATAGAGACGGGTCAAGAGCATTCCATAAGGCATAGCCGTTGTGCCTTGCACGGGAATGCCGGCCATTCTCTTGGCCATGTAGTAGGCAAGGTTGAAGGGTTGCCTAACGGACAAGGAGTAAAGCATGTAGCAAAGGAAAACATTGATATGATCTCGGTTTCCTATGGTGCTAATGACATTGGCTCTAAGGAGTTCTTCCCATTTCTTGAATTGGGGCTTGAGTTCATTGAGTTCCATACCATATGGGTCCTTTTTGACCTCATTTTCGATACGGGTTCTCCTAGTGGTGGTGGTCCTAATGAAGAGGTGGTCACGAAGTTCATCCTTGGACACAAGAGGGGTATCATAGGGATGGATGCGGTCAATGAGTTTGCCAAGAGTTGAGAGGGTATGCTTGTCGGAGTATATGCAAGTACCACGGTTTAGGACACCTAGGATTTGAGCAAATTCATTGAGAGTGAAGGAGTATTGATGACCACTAGCCATGAAGTTAATAGACATGCGACCATACTCATCCGTGGAGAGAGTGACGGATGCATAGAATTCTAAAATAAACCTAGGACAAATAGGCTCATCGATTTCTATGAGACAATCAAAGTTGATGTTTGCAAGTTCTGCGAGTAGGTTTGTACTGGCTAGGAAGGATGGGTCAATGGTTCTACCCTCATGGACATATCGTTTTTCTAAGGCTTTGAAAATGTTGATTTGAGCTTCGGTAAGGCCTTTGGTTTTGTGGTGTTTGGGTAGGTACTTAATGTTTTCCTTGTGGTCATAATGAGTCACGGGAGGCATGATGATTCCTAGAAATAAAATTTCACATTTTAGTCTTAAGTTAGCGACTATAATAATGTGGATGTTCTAGTGTGTGCCTATATGAAAACAATGTGGAGGTGCGGTTATCTTGACTCATTTTGATGCTTAAAACGTTTTATAATGCAAGTTTTGTTATAAAACAAACGATAACCCAAACGCTCCTAGTTCAATGTAGCTTCGTTTGAATGTACCCGAAAATACATATTAGTTATGTATTCCCTTTAGCATTCAAGAGACATTATGCAAGTGATGTTTTATACATAACGTTTTTATTTTGTATTCACAATGTGAGACGAAAAAATATTTGTCCTATTTGTGAGAAATTTTTGCAAAAATTTAACATGGGGCGTTTTAGCAAACATGTTTATAACTAGTAAGAATGCAATTCCTAACTATGGGGAACATGATTAGTTTTGTTAAACACCTAATTTCATGCATGAGTTTCTCAAGTTAATGTATAACCCCAAGTTTTTGTTTTTGTGCAAAAATAGAATTCCTAGACTCAGATCAAGAGTGTAATCATGTTTAGAATACTGACAATGATGATTGATGAGCAATGTGAATGAAGGAAGGACCAAAAATTCGTAGGTGTGGATGAATGGTGAAGTGAATAGTAGCAGTTTGGAAGTGGTGGTATGAGATAATGGGTGTTTGGTTTAATATAAACTAAGAAGAAAAAAAAAAGTTCTGCAGGTCGGCGGAACCAAAAAGAGGGTTCCGCCCATTTTGTCGCAGGGTTCCGCCGACTCTGCTGAGAAAAAGAAAAAAAATATTTATCTGTTTTGATTTTTGTGATTTTTGTCTAATGTTTAGAACTACAAGGTAGATTCCATGAGTCCTAAGCCTAGCCTAAGAAGGTTAAAAGGTTCTCGTTTAAGAGGTTTTGTGAGAATGTCGGCTATGTTGTCTTCGGAAGAAACTTTCTCGATTGAGATGTTTCCTTTTTGGATGTTGTCACGAAGAAAGTGATGACGGATTTCGATATGTTTAGTTCGGGAATGTTGGACGGAATTTTTACTAAGATCTATGGCTCCTTTGTTGTCGCAAAGAATGGAGATGTAGTTTAGTTGAATTCCGTAGTCGACAAGAGCTTGCTTCATCCAAAGAGCTTGTTGACATGCCTTTCCAGCCGAAACGTATTCGGCTTCCGTTGTTGCGATAGCGAGAGCCGTTTGCTTCTTAGAGAACCATGAGGTGAGACAATGTCCAACAAAAGTACAAGTACCACTTGTGCTTTTTCTATCAACATAGTCACCGGCATGATCCGAGTTGGCATACACTATGGTGTCCATTCCCGTTCCTTTGGGATACCATAAACCTAAATGTGTAGTGCCCTTAATATATCTAAAAATCCTTTTAATGGCTTCAAGATGAGTTGTCTTAGGATCTTATTGAAAATGAACACATAGAAAAACACTAAACATAATGTCGGGTCTACTAGCCGTTAGGTAAAGTAGACTTCCAATCATACCTCTATATTTAGTGCTATCTACGGATTCACTTTCCTCATCCTTGGTGAGTATTGTTTATGTGGACATGGGCGTTTTGATTGGTTTCGAATCTTCTAGACCAAATTTCTTAAGCATGTCCTTAATGTATTTGGATTGGTTAAAGAAGATACCATCTTCTAGTTGTTTGATTTGGAGTCCTAGGAAAAAATTGAGTTCTCCCATTCTACTCATTTCAAACTCGTCATGCATGATTTTTGAGAAATCAACGCATAATTCTTGACAAGTTGATACGAATATACTGTCATAAACATAGATTTGGACTATGATAATATGTGAACCTTTCTTCTTAGTGAAGAGAGTATTATCAACTAAGCCCATGGTATACTTATGGTCAACTAGGAAGGTTTTAAGTCGATCATACCATGCTTTTGGAGCTTGCTTAAGTCCGTATAAAGACTTTTTAAGTTTGTAAACGTGATTTGGTTTTTCAAAATCGGTGAAGCCCGGTGGTTGAGAAACATATACTTCTTCATTTATAAACCCATTTAGGAATGCACTTTTGACGTCCATTTGAAAGAGTTTAAAATTGTGTGCGCATGCATATGCAAGTAAAATTCTAATAGACTCGAGCCTAGCTACCGGAGCAAACGTTTCATCGTAGTCTATGCCTTCTTGTTGATTATAACCTTGTGCTACTAGCCTAGCTTTGTTTCTAGAAACTACACCATTTTCATCCATTTTATTACGAAAGACCCATTTTGTTCCAATTATTGTTTGACTCTTTGGTTGAGGAACTAATGTCCAAACATCATTCCTAACAAATTGGTTTAATTCTTCTTGCATGGCTATTACCCATGACTCATCTTTTATTGCTTCATTTATATTTTTCGGTTCAATGGTTGACACGAAACAAAAGAAGTTGCTTTCATTTTGAACTTTTGATCTTAGTGTTCTTTCGTTAATGTTTCCTATGACACCATCTAATGGATGACTTTTAGATTCTTGACATTGACAATTTCTTTGTTTAATAGTTCATCTTCCTTGTCATTACCTAAGATCTCTTGACTTTCTATTGCTTGGCTTTCAACTAAGTCATCATCTACCAAAGGTGATGTCTTAAAAGGAGGTGGACTCTCGTCAAAGGTTACATTCAACGATTCCTCGACTCTTAAGGTTTCTTTGTTTAAAACAATGTAAGCTTTACTACTTTGTGAATATCCAAGAAACACACCTTCATAAGACTTTTGGTCAAATTTGGTGAGATAATCCTTTGTGTTAATAATAAAACATTTACTCCCAAATACTCTAAAATAACCTAGTGTAGGCTTTTTACCTTTATAAAGTTCGTATGGAGTTTTGTTTAAAAATGGTCTTATTAAGACACGATTTAAAATATAAGTTGATGTGTCAACGGCGTTACACCAAAACTTTTTTGGAATATTTTGTTCATTAAGCATTGTTCTACTCATCTCTTGAAGTGTTCGGTTTTTACGTTCTACTACACCATTAGATTGAAGGGTTCGTGGAGCCGAAAAATTATGAGTTATTCCATTTTTATCACAAAAGTCTCCAAATTGAAATTCATTATCAAATTCACGACCATGATCCGTTCTAATAGACACAATGCAAGTTCCTACTTGATTTTGAATTTTCTTACTTAGAATTTCAAATTGATCAAAAGCTTTGTTTTTACTTTCCAAAAATTTTGTCCAAGTATATCTTGAATAATCATCTACTATTACCAAAGTATAGAAGTTACCTCCATAACTTTGTATAGCGGATGGACCGAACAAATCCATATGCAAAAGTTCTAGACACCTAGATGTAGAAACCAAGTTTTTAGCCTTATGGCTACTATGGACTTGTTTACCGACTTTGCAAGCGTCACAAAAGTGTTGGTCATATTTCAACTTAGGTAGGTTTCGAACTAGGTCTTTGGAGGAGAGGTTTTGTATAAGTCTCATGTTAGCGTGTCCTAAACGTCTATGCCATAAAGTTGAAGATTCATCTAATGAAGTAAGACAAAGTTTGTCTCTAGATGTTTGATCCATCTTCATGACATACACGTTGTTCTTAAGAACACCTTTGGCTATGGTTATGTCATCTTTAAGTATTTTACTTCCATTTTCACTAAAAAGGACGTTATACTTATTACGGCAAAGTTGACTAATACTAAGGAGATTAAAACCTAAGTTATCAACATGAGCTACATCATCTATAAAAAGAGAGTCATGAGAGATTGTACCTTTTCCGATGATTTTGCTCTTAGCTTTACTACCAAACGTAACATTATCTCCATCACATTTGTGATATGTTGAGAAGAGGCTTTTGTTACCCGTCATGTGCCTTGAACAGCCGTTATCTTTAATCCATTCATCCAGTTCCAAACATACTTTGAGGCACACCTATTTTATGAAAAACATTCAAGCATTTGGTCCCCAATTTCTCATGGGTCCATTTTGGTTAAACATACCATTAACTTGATCCAAGTATGGAAATAGAACATAAGGGTTCCATGACATGTAATTTGGAGTTTGGTAATGTCCAGGAGTGTTTTGGTTCCAAACATGTTGGTAGTTTGGTCGTGTGTTGTAGTTACTCTTTGGAAAGGGGCATTTGGGAATAGGAGTCTTAGGTCTCAGTTGAGTAGGTTTAGTTCTAAATTCGTTTTTACTAAGTCCTACTCCAGTTTTAACAGCAAGTTTTGTTTCATTTTTATATGTGACTTTAACAAATTTTGAACGATCCAACGTGGAAGCTGTCATTGCTGCTGCAGACCCGGCGGAACCTTTGGGTTCAATGGGCGGAACCCTATTTTGGGTTTCGTCTGTTCCGCGGGCTGCTGTAGCAGTTTTCTTAGTTTCTTGTGCTTTATTTTCTTGTTTCGTTTGACTCTTCGAAGTTTCTAGTTTCATGAAAGCTAGTCCGGTTTTATCGAATGGTGACTTTTGAAGTTTCATAATTTCATCCGCACAAGAAATACTTTTATCGAACTTGTTAAACTTTGTGGTTTGTTTTATTAGATTATCTTGAGTAATTCTAAGTTTCTCAATTTCGAGTTTAAGCTCTTCACATGATTTACACGATGTGTCAATATCTTTACTCTTATCTAATCTCTTAGCTTTTTCTTTTAACTCATAAACTTCATTTTCTAAAAACTCCTTTTTAGTTTTTAAAAATTTATTTTTGTTTATGATTTTTAAGCTTAGTTCACAAAGTTTGTTATATTCTTTTTGTAAGGTGTCATCATCAATAGAAGAATAAGATGAGTCGGAGAGTACCTCATTTGAGTCACGAGCCATGAGAGCAATTTCATCATTCTTTGGCTCATCGTCATCTTCTTCATAGTCACTCCAAGCACCACTTACAAAAGCTTGTTGAGACTTGCTTTTGGGTGGTTTTGGACATTCTCCTATGAGATGACTTGTGTCTCCACACCTAAAGCATTTCATTTAAACCTTTCCTTTCTTATCATCACGATCTTTTCGGAAGGTTTTCTTGTCATCTTTAGGTTACCTTACAAACTTCCCTCGTCTACGAAAGAACTTCTTGAAGTCTCTAACGGCCATGGCATATTCTTCATCATCACTATCCGAACTAGATTCTTCATCATCACTTGATTGGACTCTAGCTTTCAAGGCAATGGACTTAACCTTTTCTTGCTTGCCTTTAACTATTTCCGAATCTTTTTCCATTACCATTTCATGAAATTTGAGGTTTCCAATTAGCTCGTCAAGTGACATGCTTGAAAGATCCTTGGATTCTTCAATTGCCGTCACTTTTGCTCTCCACTTCGGATGGAGTGCTCTAAGGAATTTCCTGACAAAATTCTTGCTACAAAAAGATTCATCAAGTGCTTTAAGTGAAGTAATAATAGTGTTAAACCTAGCAAATGCACTATCAATAATCTCATCTTCGGGAATAACAAATTGTTCATATTGTTGAACAAGAAGATCAATTTTGTTATCCTTAACTTGTGAGTTTCCTTGATGAGTGACTATTAAAGATTGCCAAATTTCTTTGGCGGTTTTACACATAAAGACTCTTTCATATTCTTTCTTAGGCAAAGCATTGTAAAGCATCATTTTAGCTTCATTATTTTTAGCAATCAATTTCTTTTGATCTTCATCTTTACTATTCGTAGCTACATTATCACCATCAATGATTATATACCATAAATCTATATCTTTAGATTTCATGTAAGTTTCAAATCGGTTTTTCCAATATATAAAACCATTTGCTTCAAAAAGTGGTGGTCTTTGCATAGATTGCCCTTCTTTGTAATTTTCAAAATCCATGGATCGTTTCAAGTTTTAAAACACAATATGTTTTAAACGCTTGAGTAACGTAGCTCTTGATGCCAATTGTGAAAAACTAGAAGGGGGTTGAATAGTTTTACCGGTTTTTCGTTTAATTATCTTTTGAAACTTTCCGTTTAATCAAATATATAAACTCAAAGACAATATATAATATGCAAGTATAAAGAAAGAAATGATCAAACCACAACACGAGTATTTATCGTGGTTTGGCTACAAGGACTCTTTTTCCTTGCCCTACGTCCACGCCCCGAGTATCCAACTCGAGAGTTTCTTTCACTAGTCAACAAGCTCCTTTCACTGACGGAGAAAACCTTACACGTCGCTTACACGATTACCGACACTAAGCTAGATGTCGAGTTCTTTTACAAGGGTACAACCACTCCCATTAGTTCTTTTACAAGGGTACAACAACTCCCGTCACACTATGTATTTTAAGGCCTAAAATACTAACCGATCACAACTTGAATATATACAATCAAATGAAGTATAAACTACACGAAGTCTATATAATGTTAAGCTAACAAGTCTTGCAACGTTATGTTGAGTACTTGTAACTTTTATATGAACTTGTGAACTTCTTTGCTACAAGAGAACTTCACACAAATGACAATGTTAATAGGTTAGATGAATGATGTATGTGTAAAATATAATGAGAAGTGATAAAGGAAAAAAACTAAGAAATGGCTTGGTATTTATAGCAAGACTTTCAGCAGCTTTGGCGGATACGGCAGAACCCTCAGATGGGTTCCGCCCGTGTACCTCCAAGGTTCCGCCAGGTCTGACAGTAAGTTTTGCAATAAATCATTCCAAACCAATCAAAGTCACATCAACTTATTTCTAGTCAAACACATACTTGTGTAAGAAGACTTATGGTGAGTAAAATACACAATCTTTCCTTGAATGCATATTGATGTGTTTGACACAAACTTACCATAAATGGGATGTGACATTTCTATTCTAGGAAATATAAAAATGTTGTGTTTATATGAAATGTAAATGTAGCAAATGTCTAATTAGGTAAGTCTTTAAACTCAAATTATGTTTTACTAAAAACTAAAGTTTACACTTTGTCATTAACAAAACTTAGCAAAGATCGTAAAATATAAATAACATTTTTAGGCGATATTTGTATTAACACGAGTGGTGAGATCATCCCAAGAGGTGATGGATCCCGCGGGTAAACGCTCAAGCCATTGACTAGCTTGGTCACGTAGAGAGAATTGGAAGAAACGCAATCAGGTCGCCTCTCGAGTTTCAACATCAAGGTCTATGGAGTCTACGATTTTGAAGAAATCCTTGAGATGTTGATTAGGATCTTCGGAACGAAGTCCATGGAATGCACATTCGCTTTGCACCAACCGGATGGTGTCGGATCGCAAGGGAGACACATTGGCTCCTTGAGTGAGCTCAATGGTGTTTCGATAGCCTTGGTGGCTAGGACGGGAGTAATCTCCTAAAGCGCGGGATCTAGGAGGTTGGTTTGGTTGTGGTGGGTTTTGTTGTGGTGGGTTGATGGGTTCAAAGATATTACCACCTTCCATGATGGTGGATGGTAATGGTTACGAACAAAGGAACGAAGAAATAAGATAAACTAAAGAAAACATATAAAATTAAAATAAAAAACTTACTAGAAAGGAATCTAGCAAGTAGACCTAATAAAAAGAAATTTCAACCTAAACAATAACTATTCCCCGGCAACGGCGCCAAAAACTTGATGCATGGGATTGCGTCTACGCAAAAGGTTTTACCTCTCGAGGGATCTCGAGAAGTTTGCAATCCCCACCAGGCAGTGTACCTGACCGATGTAGTATAGTGTAGTGGCAAGTACTGGGGGATTGATCGTTCTACTTGGGGAATAGTGTTCACTAGGATCAAAACTTAATTAAACTAGGTTTAGAGGTGAGGGATAATTCTTTTTGTATTTTTATATTTTACGGAAAGCAAGTAAAAATCTCGGCTATTGGAAGAGTGGGCGGAATTAGTTGCTAGTCAACTAACCCAATTAACTACAAATGCAATGAAAATAAAATAACAAGAAAATAAATGTTGAGAAAAACCTTATAATGAGAGAGACGTGTTTACTTAGATTTAACTACTCCCTAGCTATCTTTCATTAATTGACTAGTTTGTTACAATTGCATGGATGATGGGTTATATTCCTTAATACCATTTGTGGGGCCGTGCACGATCTTCCCCAACTCTATAAGCTTCTACCTCTTCCTATGTCGAGCCGACAACTAGCTCCTAACATGGCATCCATAGTAGTCACTCATGCATTAAATACAACCACTAAAATCGTAGTACACATCCGATTCATGTTTCTTAAGACGTTCAAGCAAGTTACCAATTGGAGATTAGCCAGTTTTCTTAAGCCTAACATCGAAATCATTCATCCACAATAATTAATAACAAACAACCAACCAATAATCAATAGCTATTCATTACATCTAAGCAAACACAAACAAACCTAGCCTAGCATGTTAAAGTATAGACAAGCATAAGATAGAATCAAACAACACATAGACATATTGAATGATTAATGGAAGAATTATCTTTAATCAAACATGGATGAAAGAAGGGTTTGAAACCCTTACAAGAAGGTGAAAATTCGACCTAGGGTTTGTGGTAAAGTTCCTCCAAAAGTTCTCTCCCTAATGAATGAAAATTAGAAAACTATATATAGAGAAATACAATCTGACGGCGTCACGTTATACATGTGACGCCGTCAACTAGTAGCCAATACTCTCCTCAGATTGCCTAGATCCAGATCTGACGCCGTAACTTGTTAATCATCACTTGGCCGCCACCTTGTAAATTGCTCTTGACGGCCTAGACGTCCCAAAGGGTGACGCCGTCCTTTTCCAGATTTCTTCTCCAAAGTACCTAAAATGACAAAAGGAACAATTTGAGGCAATATTCGATCAAATAATCACGACTTAGGGCTTAAATGACCCCTAAAAGCGTAACACTTTTTGCCTCATCAGTTGTGCTTGATGTGTGCTTATTCACACATCCTTTTTAGACCCAAAATCCGACCAAATATACCAAATACTAACCAATTATGCCAAGAAAATGTGTGTTTTTGTATTTGTGTATGTGCAGGTACGGATATGTGAAAATGGACATAAACTAAGCCAAAACAGACAAAAGCGAGCACGAGAATGGGAAAAGGTCAAAAGCCAGAGCCGGGGAAGCTTAATGATCAGTGCTCCTTAATTAATTACGTCAGTGATGCTACCTGACTGAGGATCATCTCTTGCAAGTTAGGGGAAGCATTGGTTATACCGTATTTGTTTCCTTGGTTGCTATTGTCATTGATTCCACTCCCGCCGGCTTCGACAGGAGGGGTTTGAAAAGGAGGATCAGTCATTCTAATGCTTTGGTAGATTGAATAACGGGTCCCACGGAAGGCGCTAATTTGTTGAAGTAAAACCTTGCGGATAGGCCTAGCTCCAGCAAAATCCTTTAGATAGGTCTCTTCGGACGACCTGGTCTCTACACACAGGAAATACGCATGTTAGACTCGCCTTGGGTTTAAGACTAACCTTTGGCGTGAGAGTAAGTATGGTGATATGAAGGGTAAGGCTATAAATGAGAATAAATGCTATGTGTGTGTTAGTTACGAATAATAAATGAGGTGGGGGTATTTATACTACCCACACCTCGTTACTGGTTATGCCTAGGCTAGACCTAGTTGGTAGGTGCCAGGTTACACGCGGGACACAATCCTTGGAAATCTGGGTTGGCGGCATGGCGGCGGTCCATGCCATTGTCCATGAGGTAAAGCATGTTGTCTGGGTAAAAGGATTCACTCCTTCTAGCGATCCGGTTATGCCCTTTGGCTCTACGTTCCAGAGATGAGTGAAGAGACCGGAGGGTACGGGCCCTCCGGGCACATACGCCAACACCATGTATAATGATTGCGAGTAAAAAAGGTTTTACCTGAACATAAAACTTGATCTTAAATTTATTTTTAGACTAAGATTTGAGGGGTGATCCGGGCTAAGGTTGTAATGCAACGCCAAAGCAACTCGCAAAGACCCCAATAGCAATCTATTGTGGTGGGTATTTCCCCATAGAAAAGCATATTAATATCAAGTGAGCCGATAGCTCACATATCAGAGATATTAAACTGATAAGAACATATACTAAACTTGATCTTAGCCAAAAGGCCGAGAAAGGTATGCTTAATAAAGCTATGGGAGTATGCTCTTATAGCCTATTGCCCTCTCCCAGCTTGCATGCATGTAACCTTCTCTCAGGCAATGTGGGATGCATCTATCTAGTTGCTGACCTGAACTTGTAGCAACCAATGTTATTTCAGATGGTCAAGTTTTTTAAACTAATGATGAAACATGTAAATTGGTTTTATTCATTTGTGTTTTATACTAGTTAGCTTTAGCTATTCAGATAGATTGATGGAAGAGTTTAAGTTGATTAGCAGCTTAAGACATCTCTTACATACATTTAAAGTATGATACTTATTTTCTTATCTTAGTTTGCATGCCTATCCTTAAGTGGTTGTGTGTGTGAGTTAATATAGATATATACGCTCAATTGCACGTATCCATTAGTATTACTATGAAAATGATTGGGAGACCTAAAATTTGTGCAATATAGGACTATGTCTTTTCTTTTGTTTTATTGTAATCAATATGCTTTAAGCATATTGAATGTTGTAATGCTAATCATTTCTATGATGCTTGAATGAATCTATTTTTATTTGCATAACTATTGCTTTCATGTATATGTGTCTTGTTCTCTTCAAATATTTTGTGTAGCCAAGATTTCCATAGCTCATTCCCTTGGTGCTCTCAAATGAGGGGGAGCATACATCAAGGGGGAGAATTCTACCCGTTTAATCTTCTTTCACGAAGCTTACTCGGCTTAACCTTTTTGATTTTACAAAAAGGGGGAGAAGAGAATGTTAAACTCTAATAATACTTGTCTAAAAATTATTTTTTAGACTTAATGAGTTTAAGGTTTTGTAATCATCAAAAAGGGGGAGATTGTTGACATAAATAATGTCTAAAAATATTGTTAGCATATTAACAATATCTCTATGTTTTGATAATTACAAAACATAAACTCATTAATCTAAAACTTATGATGTAAACAAGTTTTTAGTGCTTAATATTTGTCTTTGCATCCATATCACTTAAGGTATGAATAAACAAAGTGTTTATTGCATTTCATGATCAAAGGAAATTTTTCTAATCACTAGAATTTTTATAAAATGTATTAAACATTCTATATCTTTTACAAAATTACTTTTGGAATTAAAAGAATATGTTTAATTCATTATAAATATATGATTTCAAATTTCCAACCAAAAATGGCAAATTTTATCCAGAAAAATTTTCCCCACTAGAAGACAAGAAAATCCAACGTTCTGAAGGGGCGGCCCCCTTAATTCCTTAGGCGGCCCCCTTAATCATTAAGGGGACCGGCCACGCTCCAGAACAGTAAATTTTCTCCCTATAAATATTGGTTCATCCCACAGAATTTTCTCACCTTTTGCACTCCTAAACTTTCTGTTCTAGATCCCCATTTCTATTCTCTTAATCCTTTGATCATAAATACATAATTCTTTGTTTCAAAGTGATTCAAACATCATCCTCTCAAGTGCAAGAGAAGAATACTTCTATCCTCCAAGACAAGAAGTATTACAACTTGTTGTGACCTCCACATCCAAGTTATTAGTGCATCATCAAGATTATTTACATAATCCTTTGTGAAGATAGTTGTGAATATTTGATTGTAGATAGTTGTGCTAGGTATATTGATTGTGTGATTAGTTAGTTGTTTGGTGTGAAGAAGAAAAGTTGGGAATTAGATTGTAGTGAAGAAGCTAGGTGTGAAGTTGTTAGTTGTGAAGTAAATTGGTGTGAAGAAGATAGGCGTGAAGTAGTTAGTTGTGAAGTAGATTGGTGTGAAGAAGTTGTGTAGAAGTTGTGAAGAAGTTGTGGTGTGTAAATTGGTGTGTAAGGTTTTCTCCGCCATAAGGGAGCTTGTTGATATAGTGAAGAAAACTCTCGAGTTAGGTGCTCGGGGAGTGGAGTAGGGCAAGGAAGGTGTCCTTGTAGCCGAACCACTATAAATCTCTTGTCTCGCGGTTCGATCTTTCCATCTCTCATTTATTTCTTTACTTATCATTGCTATATCTTACTTATTGATAGTTGTTTATATTGTGCAAAACTTGAGATCATATATTATCGAATCTAAATTTTAAAAACTAAAAAAACACTAAAACTATTTCTTATAACGAATTAAAAAGACGTAAAACTATTCAACCCCCCCCCCCCCCCTTCTAGTTTTCCACATTTTGGGTCCATTAAAGGTTATTTACAATGGCCCTGTATGAGTGTCTCCAGCCCAGATAGAAGCAGCTTAGGCCCAAAATAAAATACATAACTGGCACGTTTTCTAGCTGATCATGCGACGAGTTAACGTAAATAACAAATGTGTTGTATTTCTCTTATTAAATATTTTTCAATATTACTCTCTAGCGTATTGGGCATATTATTATGAGAGACAAGGAATAAAATTTCTCTTCTCTAATGGGGAAGCTTGCATTGGTAAACTAATGAAACGTAAAAATAGCATCTTTATAAACATAAAAATTGTCCATAAACAATTGCATCGACATCAGCTACAAAACTATACTGCAACACTATTCCTCCTTGTTACTACTAAATTACATTTATCAGGATTTTTTTGCTAAAGACACACCCAATCGGGTTAAAGTGAACAGTACAAATGGTCATTAGTAACGACGTTATATATAATATTTAAATAAATCCAACACATATTTTACGTAATTGGTACTTCGTGTTATAAGTCCGTTTCAAAGTCAGTCATTCATCACTAAATTTGCAATGCAATGCTAACATAAGGACAATTTCTGTAACAAAATTAAAAAAAAAACAAAAAAAAAACAATTTATGAAAATAGTCCTTGGGGTTATCGATCCGTTACCAAGGTAATCCCTCACGCTCCACGGCGGAGCGCGACGGAAATCAATAATTTTGTATTCAAACATCCTGCCGTAAAGCAAGGGGCTTAAAACCTCGTTTAACTACAAAGTTTGTCAATTTTTCCAAAAGTATGAAATATCATATGTGTAAATCTACTAATTATATTTCATCTTATCCCCTAGTCATGTGTTTAAGTTTAATAGTTATGCAGGTAGAAAGATTTTGTAAGAGGACTTCGCATTGTGATTTTTTCTGAGATTTTTTTCTAACTTGTGTCATGATGGCGGCAATCATTAAAAAACATTGAGTAAACATGATTATTCCCTAACATAAATTTGTTTCTAAATTAAAAACATGTAGACTTGATAACCGAAAGTAACTAAGAAGTTATTAACATCAAGTGACATTCCAATTCAGAAACTTGAGTTTATTACAAGAAATTTGCATTTTGTGACTGAATATATGTCACTTATTTATAGCTTCACATAACTTTATGGTATATTTGTTAGTTAATAAGGCCCATTAGTGTTAGCCCATTAGCCTCTCTAGGTTTAAGGCATCGTTTCTCTTTTATGTGTATATATATGGCTTGTACAGACTCCTATGTTCATCAAGTAATACACAATTAGTTTCATCTTTGGTTTCTACATGGTATCAGAGCCACGTTATATGAAAAGGTTATCAGAGTCGTAACAACTGTTGGAGATCGACTTCGTTTGGATGCACGTTTATTTTCTATACATATAAGGTATGTGAATCTTCTTTGCTTAACATATAAATTAGTTTTATTGGGCCAATTCTTGGATTGAAATTAGATAACATAAGTTAGGAAGGTTTTTGGAAATTATTCCAATCGTATGTTAGATGTTGTTGATGTATTTATTGCATTTAGCTTACTTTTGATTTAATGAGGCAAGTGAGATTTTGATTTAGAAAAGGCAATATTAAGATTGGAATTAACAATTGGTAGTTTGAGATTTAAATTATCCGATTGCATGTAGTTTTGTTTGTTCGTAGACACTGATCCGTGTTTAGCTGCTATCTCTACTTTGGGTTGATTAAAAGTTTTGTGATTAATAGCAATCGTTTATTGGTTTGCTTGACTTGTAATGGTTAGTTAAGATGGATACTTGTAAGTAAAATTTAAAGTTGGATTCGTCGTCATTGTTTGAACAGTTTCAGAAATTTTTAGTCATGTATGAGAAGTTTGAGATATTTTTAGACATGTTGGAGCAATTAAGAATTTTGTAGACTCTCACCCTCATGCTATGTCAACCTCGTCAGATAAATGTTTGGCACCGTCATTTTCTAAATGGATATTAGATTCAGGTGACACTAATCATATCCCTCATCTTTTGTCATAATTCATTTCGTTGAATCTTAATTCTTCGAAATCAATTGTGGCCACTAATAGTGATTCTATGCCATTAGTAGGCATTGGCTCAGTTGATGCACCATCTATTGGTTTATTTGATGTTTATTACATACTGAGTCTTACTATAAATCTTGCTTCTGTCAGTAAAATTTGTGATTCTGGATGTGATGTCAAATTTTCTGTTTTCAGTTATTCTATATATAACCAGAAAACACAGGAGGTGGTTAAGACATGTCATAGATCTTTATGTTTTGGATCACTTTAGAGACATTCATGAAACAACATCATCTAGTATGGATTAGTCTTCTTTTTCGTTGAACCATTCTTCTTCAGCATTTTATTTTTGGCACTTTCGGTTGGGTCATGTCTCTGGTTCTCATTTACGATTTTTAGCATTTACAGGAGCGTTGGGAAAGCTAGATGCTCATGATATTTCTGATTTTACTAGTTGTAAACTTGCCGAGTTCTCAGCATTACCGTTCAGTAATAGTGTTTCCTTTTCTAATGCTCCATTTGATCTACTGCATTCTGATGTAGGGGGACCTTCTCCTGTATCCACAAAAGCATGTTCAAGATATTATGTTTCAATTATCGATGACTTAACTCGATATAGTTGGGTTTATCTGATGAAGCGTAGGTCCGATTTTCTTACAGTTTTTAAAGAATTTAAAGCACTTACGAAAACTCAACATTCGACAATCATAAAATGCTTTCGTTATGATTTAGGGGATGAATACAAATCTAATGATTTCGTTGGTTTACTTAAATCGGATGGGACTACCTATCATACCTCTTGTACGGACACTCCTCAACAGAATGGTGTAGCTGAAACGAAGCATCGTCATCTTGTTAAGATGACTAGATCCTGTTTATTGTCCGCTGATGTTCCAATTGTATTTGGGGGGAAACGGTTCTTACAGCCACATTAGTGATTAATAGAATCCTAACTGCACATAATTATGGTGTATCTCCTTTTGAAAAGTTGAATGGAACTTCACTTGATTATTACTCACGGCGCGTCTTTGGTTGTACTTGTTTTGTTCTAAAACCACATGTTTAGCGTACGAAATTATCTTCGAAATCCACCTTATTTATGGTGTTAGTCAAAAGGGATATCGTTTCTATGATCCAATTGGTCAAAAGTTGTATACATCTAGCCATGTTGAGTTTTTAGAGCACATTCCGTACTATTCTATTACTACTAGTTCACACAATATGACACGATCTGAACTTATAAAAATTTACCCCTTTGATGATGTCACCCAGGAACCTCTACATGTTTTGTCTCCTATAATACCAGAACCTGTCCAAGAAACAACATCAGAAACCATTGAAACATCGCCATCAACAACTCCACAAACCACCACCCCTACTGAAACACCACTAGTTGTAATTCCCGAGGCTACATCGACCACTAATTAACACCTACCATGACTACCCAATCATCGCCTGAAGTTGTAGCGGTTCCTCCTCCAAATGTTCGACCCGCACGGGTATTCATAAGTCCACTAAAAAGGATGATTTTGTTTATTCTTGTTATTCTAGTTCGTTTGCTTCTTTTGTTGCTTCCATACACAATCTTCATGAGCCTGTGTCCTATACGAAACTTGTTTGTGATTCAATTTGGCAGGGTGCTATAGTTAAGGAACTTACTGCATTGCATCATACACACTTGGGACTTGGTACCATTGCTGGTAGGCAAG
This sequence comes from Artemisia argyi, assembly GCA_030686995.1. Taxonomy (NCBI): domain Eukaryota; kingdom Viridiplantae; phylum Streptophyta; class Magnoliopsida; order Asterales; family Asteraceae; genus Artemisia; species Artemisia argyi. The sequence continues at coordinate 131,416,596 of CM060685.1, read as the reverse complement.
CGTGCTATTAGCTCTCGATGGGTCTACAAGATTAAAACCAAGTCCGAAGTGTCCATTGAAGATATAAGGCTCGAATTGTTGCCGAAGGTTATGCTTAAGAGTATGGTATGTATTATGAAGAGACATTTGCCCCTGTTGCAAAAATGACAACAGTAAGAACCTTGATTGCAATTGCTTCTAGTTGTAAATAGAAAATATCTCAATTAAATGTCAAAAATGCTTGTTTGAATGGTGACCTAAATGAAGAAGTTTCTATGACACCACTTGCTGGTGTCTCTCACAAACCATGAGAAGTTTGCAAGCTCAGAAAAGCTCTTTACGGTCACAAACAGGCACCTCGTGCTTGGTTTGAGAAATTGGCAACTGTAGTTACCTCTCTTAGATTTGTCTCTAGCCATCATGATTCTGCATTATTTATTAAATGATCAAGTGCTAGCAGTAGCCATCATGATTATGCATTATTTGTTAAACGTTCAAGTGTTGCATTATGTTTAGCATTTTCCATATCAATATTAGAAAAAGTGTAACATGGAAGTAGACACTTGTTATTACCGTAACAAAATCGAAAAATAGACATCCATTTGAAGCAAAAAAAAAATAATATTTTCTCACAATTACTTATCATCATATGAGTTAGGATCAAATAAGAAGAAAAATAAAAATAAGAAGGATAAGAAGTAAACGCAACCACACATTCTAGAAACTAGATGCACCAACAAAATTGGATGCATCTCCATTCAAATTTTCTCTCCAAAATTAAAATGTATGACTAGAATTACTTCTTACCCTTCTCATTTTAATTATTTTTCTTATTGTATCTCTTCCCATCATCACATTATGTCCACATTCTACCCTCATGACAAGAATTATAACAAAACGTGCCAAACAAGGGGAAAAAACGGTTAAATCTGTTATAAAACCCTCCACAACTATTTCTATATAAACTCCATCATTCATCAGATATTACCATTTTTCAAACCCTAACCTTTTTTTTCATCTCTCAGTTTTCATTCCTCAAACCCCAAGTTACCAAAAACCCGTTAGTATAATTATCACCTATTTGCAATGTTGTTGAACTTGAACGTGTCGAGTATGAAGAAACGAAGCCTTACTAGTAAAGAAAACATTGACGAAGCGAAAAGAAGTAAACAAGAAGATAATGGTGCTGATGCTCCTTGGATTAGACGTTCAGTTGTTGGTAAAGCTAGTTATGGTTCTGTTTTCATTGCTAATAAGAATGCACAATCCATGTATAGTTCATATCCGTCCATTATGGCTGTTAAATCTGCGGAAGTGTCTGTTTCGGGTTCTATTCAGAAGGAAAAAGTGGTTATGGATTATATGCGAGGGTCTGCGAATGTGATCAAGTGCTTTGGGGAGGAGATTACTCTTGAGAATAATCAGATTGTTTATAATTTGTTACTTGAGTTTGCTTCTGGTGGAACCCTAGCTGATGTTATAAAGGCTTCGGGTAGTAAAGGGATGTTGGAAAAAGATGTTAAGCGTTATGCTAGATCGATTCTTAAAGGGTTGAGTAATGTGCATAAACGAGGGTATGTTCATTGTGATTTAAAACCTGAGAATGTTTGGCTTGTGGCTAATAAGAATAAGGATGGTTTTGTTGCTAAGATTGCTGATATGGGATTAGCGAAAAGGTTGAAGCAGGTTAAAAGGAAGGTTCCAGGTCGTTATTGGAGGGGTAACCCGTTATATTTCTCACCAGAAGCTGTGATTGGTGGTGTTCAAAAGCGTCCTGCTGATATTTGGGCATTTGGGTGTATTGTGTTTGAGATGTTGACTGGTAAACAACTTTGGCTTGCGTATAAAGATTTGGGTAAGAATGAGGTTTTGAGACGTGTTGGTTATGAGAATGAGATTGAGTCGGTTATTAGTTCCAGTAGTGTATCAGATTTAGCTCAGAGTTTCTTAAAGGGTTGTTTGTGTAAGAAGGTCGGGCGTAGATTATCTGCTGATATGTTATTAGATCATCCGTATGTAAAAGAGTTTGTTGATGATGATGTCAATGAGTTTGACGAATCACAAGACATTTTGGACATAAATGCCATTACCTCTTATACATCCTTCTCTGATGATGATGGTAGTGGTTATGAAGGTAGTGATGAAGGTAATGATGATGAGTTGTGGATATCTTCTGATAGAGCGAGTTATGATTTCTCTCCTTGGTTAGATAGGGCCGCAGATGCTAGATTAAACGAAGTCAGAATTCCAGTAAGATTAGGCCTTTCCAAATGAGTTTAACGAGCAAACATTGATGGTGAGGAACTAAGTAGCCTGTAATTAGTGATAGCAATCATTCTTTATGGCGCATATGATATGCAGAGTTGTTGGTTTATAGAGAATTTGTACTCAGTATTCTCGTTGAAACTTAATAGAATTGTTCGTTGATACAATACTATCATCTTGCATTAATCTTTCTTTCTTTAATAAATTTGCAGAAGTTTAAGCTTGATATCAGATACTAAATAGTATTAATGAATTGTTTGTAATGAAATGTCAAAAAGGATGTAATAAATGGGATATTATCTGAATTTTTTTTTTTTTTGCTATACTTCATATCCATCCGAAAACCAAGTTTACAAATCATATTCATACCCTTTTAAGGATTGAGAAATTAAACACATTCATTTGTTTGTTGAAGTTTGAAGTAATTGAAATAGAAGTTGAGACGTACAAGATACAACTTGGCATAAATTTGAAGCTACTACGTTACACTGATTGACAGTAGATATACTGTTATAAGCACTTATACTTCCTCTCCCCCCCCCCCCCCCCCCCCCCCCCCCCCCCCCCCACACACACACACACACACACATATTTATCAAAACAGCAGATTAACCAAGTTTTGCATTATATAACTATATATTGATTTAGAGACAAAAGGTTTGACTTTGGAAGTCAAACAGTACACAGATACCATGTAGTAGTGCATCTCAAGGTTCATTTATTCTGTAATATACACACATCTGTCTTTTATTAACAACACCAATGAACTTAACATCACAAAAATCATCTATCAATGCCCCATTTCATCAAAAAGTTTCTTCAGACAAAATGTTTGAGGTCAAATGGAGTGGTAGAATGTCCTTGTTTTTCTTTTTTTTTTTCCCCTTTTTTTTAATTTGGTATATTCAGCTGTAAGATACTGTGTGTATTCGCTGAGATATAAATATGTCATTTTGGTTTATTGGATAAGTGAAATGTTTATCCTCTGGCTAAAAACTATTCCCTCTCCAGATCTAATGAAAACTTTGGAAGTACTAAATAAACTTTGGGAGTACTAAATAAGTGAAATGTAAATTCTTAAGTGGTCTCCAAGAATGTGGGCGATGCAACATATAGTGCAGTACTCGATAATTCATAGTTAGCCAACTAATACAAACCGTTATGCTTAAAAAAGGGAAAACCATATATAATGATTGCGAGTAAAACAGGTTTAGAATGAACTTAAAACTTGATCTTAAATTTATTTTTAACTGAGATTTGAGGGCTGAGCCACGCTAAGGCTGCAGTGCAATGCCAAAGCAACTCGCAATGCCAAGCTATTGTGGTGAGTCTTTCCCCATAAAAAAAATCAGATTAATATCGAGTGAGCCGAAAGCTCACATATAAGATATTAAACCGATAAGAAGAGATACTACACTTAATCTTAGCCAAAAGGCAGAGAAACGTATTCTTAATAAAGCTATGGGAGCTTTTATAGCCTCTGCCATCTTGCATGTAACCTTCTCTCAGGCAATGTGGGATGCATCTACATAAATAAATGCCTCTGGAGATTTTTAATCAGAAGATCTCTAGTTGCTGACCTGAACTCATAGCAACCGATATTATTCCGGATGCTCAACATGTAAATTGGTTTTATTCATTTGAGTTTTATACTAGTTAGCTTTAGCTATTGAGATGGATTGATGGAACAGTTTACGTTGATTAGCCGCTTAACACAAAACACACACAAGTATCATCAGGTTCAAATAATGTCTTCCATTAAACTGATGCACAACTGCAGCCAATTCAGGTTGAACATCTTCTGCCAATCCTTCCAAGTTCATCAATGTCACACCTGTTGAGGGATAAACACACAACTGCATAGAGGAAAAGTCAACCTGTGTTGCACTCTACCTTACTGCTTTGTCTTGCTTCCTACGAGTAATCCATTCCAAATTGGTTTTAGGAGTACCTCTTAAGGCCATTTTAGTTCCATTGTACACAAATTCCATCCTCAAGTCTTTGAATTTGCATTTAATGTCTCCTAGTGTAGATAGCCACTATATACCAAGCACCATATCACATCATCCCAACTTCAACAACATTACATCAGAACAAAAATCTACACCTAGCAATTGCCAGTGGAAGTTCTTATACTCACTAGTGCTAGTAATATCGTATCCATCTCCAACTGTTATTGCTAAGGGACAAGTACTTTGATTGAACAACCTAACCTCTTAGCTACATCAATGTCCACAAAGTTAAGAGTGAACAGAATCAACAAATATATGGATCTTGTGTTTGCCCACAGTACCTCTAATTCTCATAGTCTTATAATTTTGCACCCTAGTCAAAGCATTCAAAGAGAATTGAGGTTCCCTCACAATTTCCTCAACCTCCTCCACTTCCTCTTCCAAACACTCCACCCCATCATCATTCTCTTCATTATCAGCTATATTTCTGGTAACAATAAAAACACAAATTGTTGGCCATTTTCTGTTCATACTCCTTTTGGTTCAATTGTTTCCTTTTCTGAACAACATATGGGGTGTTTGGCTTAACCTTTCCTATGGTATGTGTTGAAGGCAAAGCTAACAATGGCTTGTTATTATTAGTTCACTTGCATTAAACCTTGAATTAGCAATACTAACAGGATCATAAGCCACTTTATTCTTTTTTAACAGCATCAAAAGTAGCTTCTTGCAAGTTAGTGTAACAATAAGCATCGATAAGGTTTTGGGCTTAAACATCCTCACTCCCATCTTAATTTCAGCAGGCAATCCACCCAAATAGAAACTAATTAGTCTCATATCTCACATTCTAAAGTTCAGACATTAGGTTATCAAACATTGTCCCAAATATCTGAATTATAGCCTTTTTATACACATTCCAAGTAACATTTTCACCATACAACTTAATGAATTGCCTATGCCACATCATTGCCTAATCAAAAAATTGCACAGAAATGAGTCTAACCATTCTTCCAACGTGACCACCCCTATTACCACCACTTTTAACTTCTTGTTGTTGTAAACTCAAACCAACAATCTGACCTGCCAAATTATCCAAGATTTGATGAATTCCAGTCAATTTCTCTTCAACTAACTCAAACATAAACTGTTTCATACCCTCATCAACACTTCCTGAACTACCACTCAATATAGCAGTTTTGGTTGTTGGCACCATTTTCATTTGAATTTACCCGTATGATCAAATTCAATTATGAAGAATTCAACCTCCAATTTACTTCAATTGAACAAGAATTGAAGTGATAACAACTAAAACATTTTTGGATATGGAAACGGAACGAATTATTGATAACATATTTGCGATTGGGAAGTTTTAAACGGAGGTTGACCAAAATTAATTGATTCACTGGAGACCTAACTGAATTTGATCAGAAAATACGGATATTTTGAACAAAATCAATAACTGAGCTGCCAAGAAAGCTGCTTTGATACCAATTGTTATGAACTTACAGGAATGCAAAAGATTCGAATAACAACTTTAACTAACCAAGAACACAAATGAGAAAGAATTGAGCTCAAGAATTACAATTGATTAGCGAAAGAAATAAAATGACAATGATGAGTATTTAAATGGGAATTTGGGCGGGAAAAACTGTTGGGAATTTTCTATCTGTATTTTGCTTGTTTCTTGCCTTCTGTTGACTTTTGGTTTGACTTTGCTTACGACCCATAACAGTCCGCAAATATTGGAACTATAACGTAGTTTAGTATGAACTTGGGTCTTGGTTTCTTATAAGATTATAGGACAAGTTAAGCCATTGAAAACGTTAGATTGGCAGGGTGAGTAAGCTGTTGAGATTTGTTTTGATAAAAAGCTAGTGAATTTCCTCAGATTTGGGTCAAAGATGCCTGGTTCACATGCTGATTACCTTCAAGAAATTGAATTTTCTTTTTCAAATTTTGTTAGTATTTGGCAAGGTTCTCGTTAACTATAACAGCTTCACTTGCCTAACCTATCTCTCAAAGTATATATTTTGTAGAGTTATAGTTGACAAAACAAGATGCACACCAACAAGGCAACAAGCTTTTAGACTTAGCAATGTCAATAGGGAGTTGCTACCTGTAACCCTGAGAGTTAAAGTTAAGGAAAATATATATGCATTGTTGGTTAACCAAACGAATGAAACAAAAGTGGTCCGGTTTGTCTCTAACCCACTTTTTGAATACTACATCTCAAATGTGTATACGTTTTACCGAGTTTACCATTTAAAGAAAATTTCGACAGCTTCGCCCCTCTACTCCTAAGGTATGCATATACAAACACAAACCAAAGGAGTAAAAGAGATGTGTACCAGATTTTCTTAAGTAATAAACTCGTTAAAACTTCATTTCCCCTTGGCACCAAAGGAAACCCCTTGATAGAGCTTCTATGTCTTTTATAATCGCCTTCGGGAGAATAAAAATAGAAGACCAATAAATTTGCATTGACGACAATACAGAGGCAATAAGTTGAACTCTACCGGCAAAGGATAGAGACTTATTCTTCCAATCCTCTATCTTGTTCTTCACTCTTTGCACAAGAATTTTGCAATCTTTATGGAAGAGACCTAATGAAATTAAGGGGACACCTAAATATTTCACGGGTAACTTGCCCTCTTCAAAAGGCATAATCTCCAAATCAGATTTTTTATCTCAAGAGTAACATTTGCAAAGAATGTTGTGCTCTTGGGGAGACTTGGAACCAAACCTGAACATCAAAGTTGAAAGAAAATGAATTTAAAAAGTCAAAGTAGACACATATTTTGGGACGGAGATAGTAATATATTTTCTCTTTTTACATCTATCTAATCTAAGGGTCTGTTTGATTTGTAAACGGGTTTAGGATTTGGATTTGGATTTAATATAAGATAGATAAAATATATTAGAATAGAATAAATTTGTATATTAAGTTTTATTATAATTAAAGAAAAAATAATAAAATATGAGAGATTGAGGTTAGAAGTTGACCCACTTATTAAACAATTTTTACAAAAGTAGTGAAGTTGCGTGGTATTTATAGATAGCAAACTTTTGGGACTTGTTCCTAATCGTGTGACTCACAATCTCATACTAAACAATTAAAATAGGGCTTCATCTCCAAATCCAATCTCAAAAGTAATCAAACAAACGCACTCTAAATACCAACCCAAATCCAAATCTTAATTTTAAACTCATCTACAAACCAAACGGACCTAAATAACAAGTGTAAATTATAAAATTCATAAACTCTTTTAAAAACCTTATAAATGACATATTTTATATTACGGTCTTTTTATTAACCATGATATATAATGTTTTTCAAAGTATTTAGTACGGTGGAATTGAAAACTGTTTTAAAAAGTCCGTTCAAAATTACACCTTCTCTAGCAGTGGTTGTGGCTGTATGTATATTAGGGGTGATCACGGTCCAAAAACCGGACCGGACCGGACCGAAGATCGAGTTAAGGAAAAACCATAGACCGAGACCGGACCGATGTGGTCGGTCCAGTCCAAATAGGCTAAATGTCCGGCTTGTAAGCCGGACCGGACCGGACCGAGACCAAAATAATGAAAAACCCCGGACCGAGACCGGACCATTGGTCCTTCGGTCGGTCCGGTTTTCGGTCGGTTTTGTCGGTCGGTCCGGTCTAAACGGTAGGATTGCTCACCCTTAATGTATATTAAACATAACATTTAGAGTTATGTATTTTCCATATCAAGCAAATCAATTTTAGAAAAAAGTATAACATGGACGTCGACACTTATTTTGACCCGAACAAAATCGAAAAATAGACACCCATTTTAAGCAATAAAAAAATAAAATAATATTTTCTCACAATTACTTCTCACTTATGACAAGAATTAGAACAAAACGTGCCATGCAAGGGAAAAACCCGTTAAATCTGTTATAAAACCCTCCACACCTTTTTCTATATAAACTCCCATCATTCTTCAGATATTACCATCTTTCAAACCCTTACCCTTTTTTCATCTCTTCACTTTTCATTCCTCAAACCCCAAGTTACCGAAAACCCAAGTATTATCGCCTACTTGCAATGTTGTTGAACTTGAGTATGAAGAAACGAAGCCTATAATTTGTTATTTGAGTTTGCTTCTGGTGGAACCCTAGCTGATGTTATAAAGGCTTCGGGTAGTAAAGGGATGTTGGAAAAAGATGTTAAGCGTTATGCTAGATCGATTCTTAAAGGGTTGAGTAATGTGCATAAACGAGGGTATGTTCATTGTGATTTAAAACCTGAGAATGTTTGGCTTGTGGCTAATAAGAATAAGGATGGTTTTATTGCTAAGATTGCTGATTTGGGATTAGCGAAAAGGTTGAAGCAGGTTAAGAGGAAGGTTCCGGGTCGTTATTGGAGGGGTAACCCGTTGTATTTCTCACCAGAAGCTGTGATTAGTGGTGTTCAAAAGCGTCCTGCTGATATTTGGGCATTTGGGTGTATTGTGTTTGAGATGTTGACTGGTAAACAACTTTGGCTTTCGTATAAAGATTTGGGTAAGAATGAGGTTTTGAGACGTGTTGGTTATGAGAACGAGATTGAGTCGGTTATTAGTTCCAGTAGTGTATCAGATTTAGCTCAGAGTTTCTTGAAGGGTTGTTTGTGTAAGAAGGTCGGGCGTAGATTATCTGCTGATATGTTATTAGATCATCCGTATGTAAAAGAGTTTGTGGATGATGATGTCAATGAGTTTGACGAATCACAAGACATTTTGGACATAAATGCCATTACCTCTTATACATCGTTCTCTGATGATGATGGCAGTGGTTATGAAGGTAGTGATGAAGAAGGTAGTGACGCTGAAGGCAATGAAGATGAGTTGTGGATATCTTCTGATAGAGCGAGTTATGCTTTCTCTCCTTGGTTAGATAGGGCCGCAGATGCTAGATTAAACGAAGTCAGAATTCCAGTAAGATTAGGCCTTTCCAAATGAGTTTAATGAGCAAACATTGATGGTGAGGAACTAAGTAGCCTGTAATTAGTGATAGCAATCATTCTTTATGGCGCATATGATATGCAGAGTTGTTGGTTTATAGAGAATTTGTACTCAGTATTCTCGTTGAAACTTAATAGAATTGTTCGTTGATACAATACTATTGTCTTGCATTTGTTATAATCTTTCTTTCTTTAATAAATTTGCAGAAGTTTAAGCTTGATATCAGATACTAAATAGTATTAATGAATTGTTTGTAATGAAATGTCAAAAAGGATGTAATAAATGGGATATTATCTGAATTTTTTTGCTGTACTTCATACCCATCCGAAAACCAAGTTTACAAATCATATTCATACCCTTTTAAGGATTGAGATATTAAACACATTCATTTGTTTGTTGAAGTTTGAAGTAATTGAAATAGAAGTTTAGACGTACAAGATACAACTTGGCATAAATTTGAAGTTACTATGTTACAATGATTGACAGTAGTTATACTGTTAAAAGCACTTATACTTCAATCCAACATATTACCCCCCCCCCCCCCCCCCCCCCCCCCCAACACACACACACACACACACACATATTTATCATAACAGCAGATTAACCAAGTTTTGTATTATATAACTACAGTATTGATTTAGAGACAAAAGGTTTGACTTTGGAAGTCAAACAGTACACATATGATACCATGTAGTAGTGCATCTCAAGGTTCATTTATTCTGTAATATACACACATCTGTCTTTTATTAACAACACCAATGAACTTAGCATATAGTGCAGTACTCGATAGTTCATAGTTAGCCAACTAATACAAACCGTTACGCTTAAAAAAGGGAAAACCATATATAATGATTGCGAGTAAAACAGGTTTTGACTGAACATAAAACTTGATCTTAAATTTATTTTTAAACTGAGATTTGAGGGCTGAGCCAGGCTAAGGCTGTAGTGCAATGCCAAGCTATTGTGGTGGGTCTTTCCCCATAAAAAAATCAGATTAATATCGAGTGAGCCGATAGCTCACATATAAGATATTAAACCGATAAGAAGAGATACTACACTTGATGTTAGCCAAAAGGCAGAGAAACGTATTCTTAATAAAGCTATGGGAGTATGCAATGCTTTTATAGCCTCTCCCATCTTGCATGTAACCTTCTCTCAGGCAATGTGGGATGCATCTATGATAAATAAATGCCGCTGGAGATTTTTTATCAGAAGATCTCTAGTTGCTGACCTGAACTCGTAGCAACCGATGTTATTTCGGATGGTCAGCATGTAAATTGGTTTTATTCATTTGAGTTTTATACTAGTTAGCTTTAGCTATTAAGATGGTTTGATGGAACAGTTTAAGTTGATTAGCCGCTTAACACAAAACACACACAAGTATCATCAGGTTCAAATAATGTCTTCCATTAAACTGATGCACAACTGCAGCCAATTCAAGTTGAACATCTTCTGCCAATCCTTCCAAGTTCATCAATGTCACACCTGTTGAGCGATAAACACACAACTACATAGAGGGAAAGTCAGCCTGTGTTGCACTTTACCTTACTGCTTTGTCTTGCTTCCTACCAGTAATCTATTCCAAATTGGATTTAGGAGTACCTCTTAAGGCCATTTAGTTCCATTGTACACAAATTCCATCCTCAAGTCTTTGAATTTGCATTTAATGTCTCCTAGTGTAGATAGCCACTATATACCAAGCACCATATCACATCATCCCAACTTCAACAACATTACATCAGAACAAAAATCTACACCTAGCAATTGCCAGTGGAAGTTCTTATACTCACTAGTGCTAGTAATATCGTATCCATCTCCAACTGTTATTGCTAAGGGACAAGTACTTTTGATTGAACAACCTAACCTCTTCGCTACATCAATGTCCACAAAGTTAAGAGTGAACAGAATCAACAAATATATGGATCTTGTGTTTGCCCACAGTACCTCTAATTCTCATAGTCTTATAATTTTGCACCCCAGTCAAAGCATTCAAAGAGAATTGAGGTTCCCTCAACCTCCTCCTCTTCCTCTTCCAAACACTCCACACCATCATCATTCTCTTCATTATCAGCTAATACCATCAAAGTAAATAATTGACCTTCACATTTATGTCCTGGTCTATATTTATTATTTCTGCTCACAATAAAAACACAAATTGTTGGCCATTTTCTGTTCATACTCCTTTTGAGTCAATTGTTTCCTTTTCTGAACAACATATGGGGTGTTTGGCTTAACCTTTCCTATGGCTTGTAATTATTAGTTACACTTGCATTAAACCTTGAATTAGCATTACTAACAGGATTATAAGCCACTTTATTCTTTTTCTTAACAGCATGAAAAGTAGCTTCTTGATAAGGTTTTGGGCTTAAACATCCTCACTCCCATCTTAATTACAGGAATGCAAAAGATTCGAATAACAACTTTATCTAAACAAGAATACAAATGAGAAAGAATTGAGCTCAAGAATTAGTTGAATGATTTGTTAAAAAGTTTGTTACAACTTGAAATGGGGAAAATTACAATTGATTAGCTAAAGAAATGAAATGACAATGATGGGTATTTAAATGGGAACTTGGGCGGGAAAAACTGTTCTATCTGTAGTTTGCTTGTTTCTTGCCTTCTGTTGACTTTTGGTTTGACTTTGCTTACGACCCATAACAGTCCGCAAATATTGGAACTATAACGTAGTTTAGAATGAACTTGGGTTTCGGTTTCTTATAAGATTATAGGACAAGTTAGGCCATTGAAAACGTTAGATTGGCGGGGTGAGTAAGCTGTTGAAATTTGTTTAGATAAAAGCTAGTGAATTTCTTCAGATTTGGGTCGAAGATGGCTGGTTCACATGCTGATTACCTTCAAGAAATTGAATTTTCTTTTTCAAATTTTGTTAGTATTTGGCAAGGTTCTCGTTAACTGTAACAGTTTCACTTGCCTAACCTATCTCTCAAAGTATATATTTTGTAGAGTTATAGTTGACAAAACAAGATGCACACCAACAAGGCAACAAGCTTTTAGACTTAGCAATGTCAATAGGGAGTTGCTACCTGTAACCCTGAGAATTAAAGTTAAGGAAAATATATATGCATTGTCGGTTAATCAAACGAATGAAACACATGAATGAAACAAAAGTGGTCCGGTTTTTCTCTAACCCACTTTTTGAATACTATGTCTCATATGTGTATACGTTTTACCGAGTTTACCATTTACAAACACAAACCAAAGGAGTAAAAGAGATGTGTACCGGATTTTCTTAAGTAATAAACTCGTTAAAATTTATATATCATATCCTCGATGAGATGAAATATTCAAAAGGCAGCCCTAAAATGGGGACTTTCCAAAATTAATCTCGGACGGGTATAAAACTTAAGTCATATGATATATAACCAACTAAATGAACTAATTGGTCATTACAAATCTAAACTATAAGGGTGGTGGCAACGTTGCCTAAAGGTTTATGGAGTTTATTTTTAATTGACCAATAAAATCAATCCAACACAATTCATGCCACATCATGCCTAACCATGCTTTTTAGTGGCAACGATGATTCACCATACTACTATTCGTGCATTAATGGCCAACGTTCGAAATATTGAATGTAAAAGACAATGCCGATTCGGTATTGTTTGCCGATCTTCTTGCCGAAACATGCATACCGAATGGCTGGCAATGGGTATACCGGCCCTTGCCGATGATGTCGCTGCCCATGCCTCAAACGTTGCCACCCCCCTAAATACTCAAACAAAGATAAAAAAAACTATATTAATGTATGTATATAATTAGAATATAATTTTAAACAAATAACATGTAAAGATATGGAATTACCTCATAAACAATGAAACATTTATAGCTTTGAATGTTATGATTGATTTAAAGGTTTTTGATTGGTGAAGAAGAGTAAAGTGTACTAAAGACAAAGTTGAATTGTAAAAAAGATGTGTGAATTTGAAAATATTTTTTATAGCACTTATATACAACCGCCGTAAATAATAAGATTAATTATAAAATATTGAATCTTTTTGAAACTGTTATACTCATATTGTTATACTCTAACTGTTCTAAATAATAAGATTAATGATACAGTAAAATATTAAATTTTTTAAAACGGCAACTGTTTTAAGGTGCTATTTTATAGATAGGTTTGGTGTGGGTTGAGTGAAAGAAAGGAAAATTAATTTGTTTGGTTTGTGATGTGGACCCATAAATTAGAAATGAATAATCAAAATTTGATAAATGTATTAAATAAAATCTCACATTTTATTTTTCTCTTTTCAGTTTAAATGGGTCATATCGTTCCCACTAACTCACATTCTTTTCTTTTTACATAATCATATTAATATATAACTTTTTAAAATAATAAATTATTTATTTTATACTCCATCCGCCCTAAAATAAGTGTCCACATTTAATTTTTGAAGTTTTTCTCTTTAAACTTTGACCTTACATATTTTTGTTTCTGTTATATACTACTTGATGGAAAACTATATAAATTGAGTTATTTTTAAATGTATTTTCATTAATATAATTTTGATCAAGTATTATATAACACAAACAAACTTATTTAATGTCAAAGTTGAAAGAAAGGGAATTTAAAAAGTTAAAATGGACATTTATTTTGAGACGGAGGTAGTAATATATTTTCTCTTTCTTACATATATCTTATCTAAGGGTCCGTTTGATTTGTAAACGGGTTTAGGATTAGGAATTAGATTAGGATTTAGATTTGAATTTGATATAAGATAAATAAAATATATTAAAATAGAATAAATTTGTATATTAAGTTTTATTATAATTAAAGAAAAAATAACAAAATATGAGAGACTGATGAGGTTAGAAGTTGACCCACTTATTAAATAATTTTTACAAAAGTAGCGAAGTTGGGTGGTATTTATAGATAGCAAACTTTTGGGACTTATTCGTAATCGTGTGACTCACAATCTCATACTAAACAATTAAAATAGGGCTTCATCTCCAAATCCAATCCCAAAAAGAATCAAACAAACGCACTCTAAATATAAATCCAAATCCAAATCTTAATCTTAAACCCATCTACAAACCAAACGGACCTAAATAACAAGTGTAAATTATAAAATTCATAAACTCTTTTAAAAACCTTATAAATGACATATTTTATATTACGATATCTTTATTAACCATGATATATAATGTTTTTTAAATTATTTAGTACGGGGGAATTGAAAACTGTTTTAAAAAGTCCGTTCAAAAATACACCTTCTCTAGCAGTGGTTGTGGTTGTATGTATATTAGGGGTGATCCCGGTCCAAAAACCGGACCGGACCGGACCGAAGATCGAGTTAAGAAAAAACCATAGACCGAGACCGGACCGAATGTGGTCGGTCCGGTCGGTCGTTCGGTCGGTCCAGTCTAAATAGGCTAAATGTCCGGCTTGTAAACCGGGCCGGACCGGACCGAGACCGAAATAATGAAAAACCCCGGACCGAGACCGGACCGTTGGTCCGGTTTTCGGTCGGTTTTGTCGGTCGGTCCGGTTTTCGATCGATTTTGTCGGTCGGTCCGGTCTAAACGGTAGGATTGCTCACCCGAAAAAAATCGAAAAATACTAAAATAGACACCCATTTTAAGCAATAAAAAAATAAAATAATATTTTCTCACAATTACTTCTCACTTATGACAAGAATTAGAACAAAACGTGCCATGCAAGGGAAAAACCCGTTAAATCTGTTATAAAACCCTCCACCCCTTTTTCTATATAAACTCCCATCATTCTTCAGATATTACCATCTTTCAAACCCTAACCCTTTTTTCATCTCTTCACTTTTCATTCCTCAAACCCCAAGTTACCAAAAACCTGTAAGTATCATATCATCTATTTGCAATGTTGTTGAACTTGAGTATGAAGAAACGAAGCCTTACTGGTAAAGAAAACATTGACGAAGCGAAAAGAAGTAAACAAGAAGATAATGGTGCTGATGCTCCTTGGATTAGACGTTCAGTCGTTGGTAAAGCTAGTTATGGTTCTGTTTTCATTGCTAATAAGAATGTGCAATCCATATATAGTTCATATCCGTCCATTATGGCTGTTAAATCTGCGGAAGTGTCTGTTTCGGGTTCTATTCAGAAGGAAAAAGAGATTATGGATAATATGCGTGGGTCTGTGAATGTGATCAAGTGTTTTGGGGAGGAGATTACTCTTGAGAATAATCAGATTGTTTATAATTTGTTATTTGAGTTTGCTTCTGGTGGAACCCTAGCTGATGTTATAAAGGCTTCGGGTAGTAAAGGGATGTTGGAAAAAGATGTTAAGCATTACGCTAGATCGATTCTTAAAGGGTTGAGTAATGTGCATAAACGAGGGTATGTTCATTGTGATTTAAAACCTGAGAATGTTTGGCTTGTGGCTAATAAGAATAAGGATGGTTTTATTGCTAAGATTGCTGATTTGGGATTAGCGAAAAGGTTGAAGCAGGTTAAGAGGAAGGTTCCGGGTCGTTATTGGAGGGGTAACCCATTGTATTTCTCACCAGAAGCTGTGATTAGTGGTGTCCAAAAGCGTCCTGCTGATATTTGGGCGTTTGGGTGTATTGTGTTTGAGATGTTGACTGGTAAACAACTTTGGCTTGAGTATAAAGATTTGGGTAAGAATGAGGTTTTGAGACGTGTTGGTTATGAGAATGAGATTGAGTCGGTTATTAGTTCCAGTAGTGTATCAGATTTAGCTAAGAGTTTCTTGAAGGGTTGTTTGTGTAAGAAGGTCGGGCGTAGATTATCTGCTGATATGTTATTAGATCATCCGTATGTAAAAGAGTTTGTTGATGATGATGTCAATGAGTTTGACGAATCACAAGACATTTTGGACATAAATGCCATTACCTCTTATACATCGTTCTCTGATGATGATGGTAGTGGTTATGAAGGTAGTGATGAGGAAGGTAGTGACGCTGAAGGTAATGATGATGAGTTGTGGATATCTTCTGATAGAGCGAGTTATGCTTTCTCTCCTTGGTTAGATAGGGCCGCAGATGCTAGATTAAACGAAGTCAGAATTCCAGTAAGATTAGGCCTTTCCAAATGAGTTTGACGAGCAAATATTGATGGTGAGGTACTAAGTAGCGTGTAATTAGTGATAGCGATCATTCTTTATGGCGCATATGATATGCAGAGTTGTTGGTTTGTAGAGAATTTGTACTCAGTATTCTCGTTGAAACTTAATAGAATTGTTCGTTGATACAATACTATCGTCTTGCATTTGTTATAATCTTTATTTTTCTATTAAATATGCAGAAGTTTAAGCTTAATATCAAATACTAAATAGTATTAATGAATTGTTTGTAATGAAATGTCAAAGGGGGTGTAATATAAATTATCTGAATTTTTTGCTATACTTCGTATCCATCTGAAAACCATGTATACAAATCATATTACCCTTTTAAGAATTGAGATATAAAAACACATTCATTTGGTTGTTGAAGCTTGAAGTAACTGAAACAGAAGTTGAGACGTACAAGATACATGGCATAAATTTGAAGCTGCTATGTTACTATCAAAACAGAAGATTAATGCCACTTTTCCTCTTTAAATATAGGACCATTGATTTAGACAGACAAAAGGTTTGACTTTGGAAGTCAAACAGTAAACAGATACCATGTAGTAGTGCATCTCAAGGTTCAGTTATTGTGTAATTAACACATCTGTCTTTTATTAACAACACCAATGAACTTAACATCACAAAAATCATCTATCAATACCGCATTTTTTACTTTTCCTTATTTTTTTAATTTGGTATATTCAGCTGTAAGATACTGTGTCTATTTGCTGAGATATAAATGTCATTTTGGTTTATTGGATAATTGAAATGTTTACCTCAGACTAACAATTATTCCCTCTCGAGATCTAATGAAAACTTTTGGAGTACTAAATATGGTATCTAACTACTTAGAATGAAGCAAACCCGAAGACACTTTGGTTCAAACTTCGTTTAAACATGATTAAAGCTGCCCTCCTGTTATCATAATACCCTACAAACCACTCATCTTTCTTTCTTTTTATTCGTGTTAGTATGTTATGGTTATCAATTATGTGCTTAATTACATACAGGTTTTGTAAATTTTTAAGTGATCTCCAAGAATGAGAGCAGTGCAACATATAGTGCAACTCAATAGTCCATAGTTAGCCAACTAATACAAACTGGTACCGGGAAACCATATATAGTGATTGCGAGTAAAACGAATAAGCTGCAAAATTTCATGTAAATTCTTGAGTTAAACAGGTTTTGCCTGAACATAAAACTTGATCTTAAATTTATTTTTAAACTGAGATTTAAGGGGTGAGCCAGGCTAAGGCTGTAGTCCAATGACAAAGCAACTCGCAAAGACCACAATAGCAAGCTATTGTGGTGGGTCTTTCCCCATAAAAAAAATTCAGATTGATAAGAACAGATACTACACTTGATCTTTACAAGTCGAGGGATGTGATTTCGGCCAAACCACATTTGACGAACGGTGCACAAACAAAAAATAAAAAATAAATAATAAAATCAGTAACTTTATTTGCAGAATTTACAGAGGTATCATTTTAGACAATTCACAAAGCAAAGCATAACTCACGCGTATTTAAAGTATCGTTAAAATTTTATCACAAAAATAGATCATGAGAAGAAGATTGACAGATGGCAGTCATTGTTGTTTTAAATAATAAACTAATGAACGGATCGCAGCCACATCCTTAAAACTTAAAACCATAGAGCAAACCCAGAATCTACCTTGCAAATATCTCTTAACATATCTTGCATATTACTATCATTAATCACATCCTCATACTTGTCAGACCAGCAAAAACTAAACCGCAGGAACTAAGAGCAAGATTTTGCAAGTCGAGAAGAGTAAAAATTGTCATCCTTCTATTTCAAAACAAAACTGAGTAAAGAGTGTCTCAAACCACAAATTAATTGGTCTCCACATGCCCAAATATCTCTAAAATTGTTGCATAGAAAACGACACATTGCAATTCATTCTAACCAAGCAAAAGTAGTACAATGAGCATATGGGAAACACAAGAAATTTACATGTCAAGACGCAGGGATGAAGTTTAGGGAACCCATTTTCCGATACATGAAAGCATAAAAACTTTCATTATTCTTGGTGTATTCCCGCCATATTTAATAGTACTTTTTTAGAGCATGACCATGACGGGATTGAAGGCAAGCATCTCATTTACCACCTAGAGTGGGGAAGTGACTTGGGTCTTCAATTTTAGGAGCTTCAGGTGCATAGTTTGATGAACCACCTTGGTTAAAACGGCCATCGCCTCCGCCTCCGCCTCCACCTCCTCTAGAGCCACGGTCACGGCCGCGACCACCTGAGGTGTAACGCCTTTCACCGTCGGCAGGTTTCAAGAATTCGTTGATGCTCAGTGACTGACAAAAAAGACCAATCAGCATAAAAATATAGAAGCTACAAAGATTATTCAAGTTCTATAATAACAACCAAGTCATGTACACAATTTGATGAAAACGATCATTTGATGAAGTACGTGCCTTTAAGATGATAAAACCCGGAAACTAATTCAGAACTTTATAAGAAAATATAAGATTATTCCTACCCTTTTCCATTAGTTGTGAATCTGTGATTTGACTTCAAATGTCACAAAAATCCAAGTATAATCTGTTCTAAAGTTTTAATACGTAGTACCAATTTTGTTTGTCTTCATAATATCTAATGTGTCTCTTGACTTGTAATGCAACTATTGATTTTTCTCCAAACTTAAGCTGATGTCGAAGTTCAAAATCAAAATAGGACAACTAACAAAAGGCGAAGGGCTGCTTGAGCAGCCAACACTTTACGTGCACCCATTCAATTAGTTAGATGATTAGATTGCTAAACTGGCCACCTAGTTATGTGTCCCTACCACTTTTATTAGCAGACAATTGTTCAATTAAACATATAAAAAATTAGAAATAGACATTAATTAGTTTTGGAGTAATCATACTAATGAAACTGAAAAAGAAGAAGTCTTCTATAAGATCTTTTTGAGAAATTAAAACAATTACATGCTTGATTTAAAAGTACTTTACCACATTTTAGAATCTGAAAGGTAGAAGTTACTCTACATACTTTTGCTATTACTTGTCGTACTCTACAAAAATCAAGTTGGTATATACCAAAATCAAGGTTCTTATTTATGTAGAGGAATTACATTGGATTATTTATGTAGAGGAATTACATTGGACTCTTACTAAAAGCTCGGCGTAGTTTGTTCAACACTAAGATTCAAATTAAAACAACTACTAGCATATGGCAGCGAAGAAAGATGATAACATAATATATCCATAAATGAAATGCAAAATAACAAATTACCTTCTTAGCTCGCTCTTCTTTCTCAGCAATCTCTTTGCGTTTATCCTTATCAGAACCCTGAACGATAAATACAAATCAGACGCATGAGAGCTTATGGAAGGTAACATGTAAAGAAACCATCAAACAAAATAGACATGCAAGGGATGAACAGTCATTATTACCAGTTTGGCAAAGATTTCATCATTGCTTTTCTTGTTGGAAAGTAGTTGCATGGATGCAAGCTCTTTATCGACTTCCACTTTCCTTTCTTCAGTCTTGAGTGCTTCCAGAGCCTTCCTCTTATCCTCGAAAACTTTTTGATATTCTTCAAGAGTCATCTCCTGCATTATAAATAACCACAAAACGCTAAGAACCCATTTTAAATCCAAACTACTATCAAGTATGGTTAGGATTTAGGAAAACTATAAGGATTAAGGAACCAAGCCTTTTTAGAAAAGGTAACTTGGAAGGATCAAGGATGTAACACTTGAACATGTTTTGGACTACTCTAACCGTTTTAATCTTGACACAAACTGATAGACATCTCACCCGTAAATTATAATGTGTTTGTTTTTCTTTTGCAAACGAACAGTAACAAAAAATTTAGTTATCTCACTCTAATCATTGAACTTTTGTCTTACATACGAGTCATTAAAAGATAGTTATGTCCCCGCCGAGTCATTCAGTAACCCGTACGGGACACAAGTTATCTTTCAATGGCTGGAGGTACAAAACAAAGTAAAATGACTCAACCGGAGCAGATAAAAAGGTAAATACGATGACGCATTATAAGTATACCAAATTAACCTACTAGCACTTGCAATAGGCTGAAGTTGGGCCCTTAATTCGTGACATCAGCCACACAAAAGAAAAAGTTAAAAAACAAACTCTTAAGGATTATAACAATCTACCTTAGGCTCCTCCACACGTTCAGTAGCAGCATTCTCTTTCTTTCCATCGGCTGCCTCTTCCTCAGCAGCGGGCTTATCAGAAGCCACAGTTTTCTCTCCTTCAACAGCTGCTTCCTGAATCTCCCTGTGACGTAAATTTTGTAACGTTACTTGCACAAGAAAAATACTAGACCATGAAGACTAAATGACAAGTAGAGAAAATAGTACTGGTTGATTTCATCAGCCTGATTTCCCCAGTTCCCACGACCGGCTCCCTCACGTTTGAATTCACTCCTAAACATAGAACAAAGAGTGATTAAAATATTACATGAAACAAATCCGCCGAAGTGAAGATATACATATTACAAAATGGAAGGTCTAGAGGTTGTGTTTAGAAATTGAGTAAAAGTCAAAGTCTGGTAATTCTAGAAACTGGTCATCAGGAAAGGTTGGATTAGAACCCACTGAAATATAAAACTATGCTAGATATGATTACAGAGACTGTCTTATCCAAATAATATACAGTATCAGTATGTTTCTGTTTAATCCAAGCTTTCAAATGAGTTTAACACATAGTCACACGGAACGCGGTACGTTTCGGTACGGGAACGCGAAACGGGTACGCGGTTCGCTAGGTCCTTAAAATTTGGTACGAGGGGGGGTAGGCTCATTTCGGAACGCTACGGTTCGATGTACCATAAAATTTGGTACGATGTACCCTTTTTGGTACAATGTACCATAATAATAATATCAGTAGTTCTAAATAAGTATAGTGAATACAAGCAAGTATGTGTAGTTATAAATTGATAAGTACATTTAATCAATTAAATATAACCTGGATGCTTCTCAGGAACTAATTTAGTTAAATAATTATAGTTGAGGTGCATTTAATTAAATAATTATAGTTGAAGTAAATTTAATTAAATAATTATGTACCGATTCACTTTGGTACGCCGTACCGCTTCAATTTGGTACGCTGTACCGATCCATTTTGGTACGTCGACCCAATAGACTTGGGAACGCCGATTGATGTTGTTTGGGAACGCCGGATATAGCAATCCGGAACGCGATCCCAAGCGATCCGAGTCGCGATCGTACCGCGTTTGGGTACGAACGATCCGAAACGCGAAACGCGGCCGAGTCAGCGTTTCCTGTGACTATGGTTTAACATGTAGGGTAAAGGGCCAAAACAGCTAACTTAACCCGCAAACACATTTTGTGCCCTTTTCAAATATTATACAGAGTAAACTAACATGTGTTATTAAGACACCAAACCACTAAATTAGTGATCGACTTTTCTCAATAAGTGACCTAGGAGA
The DNA here is from genome assembly GCA_030686995.1 of Artemisia argyi. Classification (NCBI taxonomy): domain Eukaryota; kingdom Viridiplantae; phylum Streptophyta; class Magnoliopsida; order Asterales; family Asteraceae; genus Artemisia; species Artemisia argyi. Next base: position 131,394,913 of record CM060685.1, on the reverse strand, counting down.
TTAAGGACCATTTTATCCCTATGACCACTTTACAGTTTAGTTAAGCTTTCTTATTTCACAAATCCGTCCGAATGAAGAAAAAGAATATAACCTAGGCCGACCCATTTTGATGTAACTGGGCCGCAATCACATCCTCTACAAAGCTATATCCAAATAACGAGCACATAAGGCAGATAAAATTATGGTAGAACTTTTACCCTCTGCCTGTCCCACTGCGACGTTCATATGGTCGACGTTGACGTTCTCCATCCTCACCATCTCCATTGGCAAAAGAAACACGGCGATCACCACCACGGAAATCACCACGAGGACCACCATAACCACCACGCCTCTCAAAAGATCTACCATCAGACTCCTCATTACCACCAGAAAATCCACGGTTACCAAATGAACCCTCGTTGTTGGTCGAATCTCTATTGAATCCACCACTACCACGCCCACGGCCATACCCGCGACCACGTCCTCGCCCACCTTCATTTCTGGCTTCTTTCACTGCTCAAAGCAAAACAACAAAGGATTGATTATTTATACTTTTAAACTGCAAAATCAAAATGATAATCTTATCCCCATCCACATATAATAAACACATTACAAAAGATGACACAGTTACAGAACTAATACTTGATTGTCTTCAATACATGGCACTTAAACTCAACGTTCAAAAACAGGCATAACCACTGTTTCCAGCTTATTTCTCAAGTGCTGATATACGCAACTCCAAGCAAAACCACCATCAGATGTTTCAAAAATTCTTGAATTCAGGTCCACTAATATTTCACTAACACAGTACTTGTTACGGTGGTTATACGTATGTTCTGGATGTAACTATTGCCTCTTTCAAGTTGCAATAATAAGTACAACTTTAAACACACACAAGTATCATCAGGTTCAAATAATGTCTTCCATTAAGAGCAACCCATGTATAAAAACTCCTTATAGGACACCCAAGTATGCATCCAGTCTAGCTTATGCAAATCATGCTGATAACATGCTGAATGATGAAAATACCCTAAAGGTCATTTCTGTCATACAACATTTCACAAGTTGATTTGTACAAATGATACACTTGAGCGGCACATGACCTATAACCTAGTTTAGGATGAGTAGCCTTAATGCAAAAAGTCTACTTGGGGCTTCTACAAACATCATCACTTTTCTATTTCGCCAAGTCAAATTTGAACCACCAAACTTTGCAACTGATTAAAGGCCATATGGCTTGAAATTTAGGCGTTATTACTTGTTACTAATTAAACACAACCTTTTCATCCATCTTCCCCCATCACTATGAATATAACCATAACTAAAGTCAAACAAAGTCACATGTATATATCAACAAGACCAACTAATCACTATAAACTCACATCCCAAAAAATTTAGTCTAATTAATCTAATCTTTAACTTCTAGATAACCACATACTAGATGTAGTCTTTTCATCTTACAAGATCTTCAACTATTATAAAACCATAAGTAAACTCAAATAAAGCTACAACTATACACAATCATCATTCACAACTGATTATCCAGATATCGCCTTGCATTAAGAACTCTTGTACACTAAACTTCTTATAGGGCACCCAAGTATGTAGCCGGTATAGTTTATACAAACACAGTGGTAATATGTTGCATGACCGAAATGCCCTATCATGTTGAATGATAGAAATATCCTAAAAGGGCATTTCTGTCATGCAACATATTACCAACAGATTTGTATAAATGAAACTCGGATATACACTTGAGCAGCACATGGCCTATAAGGTTGTTTGAGAACGAGTAGCCTTAATGAAAATATGTCAAATAGATTTCCACAAACATTATCCCTTAGATATATTTATAACATATTAACATGACTAAATAACCCCAATCTTATCATTCTTAATCCACTTATCCGATATATATACAACCACAGCACAAATCAAGACCAACTAAAGTCAAACCAAGATTCAAGTCACAACCATACTTCCATACGACCATACATCAAAAAGAGAAACTAAACACTTTAAACCCACATCCCACAAAGTACAACCACATACTTGCACACAATATTTTCATAGGGCACCCATGTATGTATCCAGGTCTAGTTTATACAAATCTAGATACTAACATGCTAAATGACAGTAATACCCTAAAAGGGCATTTCTAGCATGCAACGCATTAGACAACGACTTGTATAAATGAGACCCATATATACACTAGAGTGACACATGGCCTATAAGATAGTTTCAAAATGTGTAGCCCTTAATAACAAAAGACGAATACTTATGACTTCCAGAGACATTATCCCTCAAACCAACTATGTTATCAGCAACTAAAAACAATCTTCCCATTCTTCATCCACTAACCCACTAAAGTCAAATTAAGTAGCATCTACATATCAATAACACTAATCACTTTAAACCCACATCCCAAAAAGTACAATAAAAAGAACAACTTTTAACTTCTACAGAACCACAAACTTACACACATGCTTTTCATCATCAATACTCACCCCCTGATTATCTATATATCGTCTTTGCATTAAAAACACTCATATACCAAAACTTCTTATAGGGCACCCAAGTATGTATCCAGTTAAGTTTATACAAATCAAGTACCCTAATAAGGCATTTCCGCCGTACAACTTTAGTCACTCAATTTGTATAAATAAGACCCGGATATACACTTGGGTGACACATGGCCAAGAAGGTAGCCCTAAGTGAAAATAGCCGAATACTTGCTTCTACAAGCATTATTCCTTATGTTTATTTTGATTACTAAAAGTACTAATTAAACTTTGAATCCTTAATCCACTATCTTTATAAAGGGGTGTTTGTTTAAGCTTATATGTGACTTATTAGCTTATTTACTTTTCGGCTTATATTGAGACTTGAAGGCTTATAAAACTTTATTATGATATGATAAACTCATATAAGCCCATAAATCTCAAAATAAGACGTAAAATTAAAGCGTATGAAATATAAGCCTAAATCAAATAAGTTCACAAGCCCACATATAAGCTTAAACAAACACCCCCTGACTAAAGTCAAACTAAGTCACAATTATATACCCAAAAAAAAAAAAAAAAAAAAAAAAAAAAAAAAAAAAAAATTAAATCAAGTCACAAATTATATAAAACCAGCACTCACCAGCCTGAGCAGGAGGCAGAGGCCTAGACGGCATCTTAGCAGCCGCCTTACCCACCGGAGCAGCATCTTTTCCGGTAGCCGGAGCTTTCTTGACCGGAGCAGAAGCAATCTTCTCTACAAGCAATGATGGGTCATCATTGTCATCATCACCAAGCAAATCAAAAGGGTTTGCAGTTGCCATTTTTTTACACTTTTTTCTTTCAAAAAAAACCCTTTTTTGTATTATAAAGATTGAATCTTTTTATAAATATGATGATATCAAATAAAGATTGTGTTTATCATGGTTTGTTTAGAATTGAAAACCCAGAAAAACCCTTGTTTTGTTTTTTCTTGGTGTAACCCTAGCCGCAATAGAGTGAATCTAGATATGATAGAAAAGATGGAATAATTGATGTGAACCTAATCTTTATAAAGTGTGTGTATTTATTTATTTATGGAAATTAGAGTTTGTACTTTTGATAATTTGATCCTTGTACTTTTAGCTATTTCTAGTTAGACACTTCTTTTATGGAAAAATGAGGTGAAACAAGATTATGCGCGTGTAATGACGGGATTAAGAGAATATCCTAATTAACTTATTATGTAGTTTAAATGAGTGGAAGGGCCCGTGCATTGCTGCGGGAATGCGGTGGTAAAGTCTTCTTTGAAAGTTTGTCATTAAAGACTAAGTTTGAAAAAGACCAGTAAATGTAAGGACTATTCTAAAAAATTTATTCTGGAAATAATATGGCTTTCTACAAGAAAAGTCCCTAAAATTCTCAGCACGTTGCATCGTTAGTCCCCAAAGGACCTAGCTTGCAAACATAGTTACACCTACAGTGCGTTGCTACAGTAACCTACCTGCCTTTTAGTATATATATAAATTTATAAAAACATATGCAATTTATCAATTTGATTTTATGGTTTGTTTAAGTTTCTAAACTTGAATTGATGAAGTAATAATAAGTCGGGAACATGAGGTATAACTCATGTAAATTCAAGCAACCTCTAAATTAATAATTTTGTCATTAAATATAGCAAATTACATAACTCAAATAGTTAAAACTTAAATGATGCAAAACTTAAAAGGTAAATATAAAAATTTGAAATGATGCAAGACTTAAAGGGTAGATATGAAATTTTGAAACGAATAGTAATGTTTTTGATAATTGATAATAAGGGTAGATGCCTTCAACGAGTATGTTTTGCAAAAATGTGATGTGAACGAGGAATTAGGTTGCCGCGTGTTGCAACAAAGCCAATTTACATCTAACGTTTGTTTCAAGTTATTTTTAATATGTTCGACAATATAATTGAGACATTTTGTTGTGTTTAGTTTTTAGCTAAGTTATTTATCCGCAATTTTGTTCAATATATTTGATGATTAACTAAGATTATAATATATGTTATTAATTATTTTACTTGAATTTTTTTATCTTTTTTAATATGAATATTTGTCCCTAGTAATAGTTTAGCAGTAAAAAAACTACTGTAATTTTTTATTTTATTATTATTATTATTATTATTATTATTATTATTATTATTATTATTATTATTAACTTTTGAAACCCTGTTTTGTTTTCTTTATTTTTTTCAGTGATTGTATTCATTCAATATTTGAAGTTGAATGGGGTACACTTGTGGTAATATTAATTTCACTATTTTTGTGAATTCGGAATTTTTGTTTTCACACTTTATAAGCATGTCGTAAGAAATTAAGAGTAATATTTGTTTTTAGCAACTTTTATAAGTCCATATGACATGTCTATGTGTGAAAGCCCATGTAACTCTAAACCTTAATGGCCCATATCTTTGGCTAACTGATGTGTTTCGAAAGCTTTAAATTTATAATACAAGAAATACCGATTAATTGACTAAAACACAACACAAGCAGTGTACCCTTTCGAGTATAATATAGCCTAGGTAAGTCCAGGTCGTCCCAAGAGAATTGTAGTTGATGAGTGTGTAAATACTCATCATTTTTGTCGTATCTGAACTGCCAAAACATCCAAAAACACTCAAATATGCATCAAAATACTGAAAATATCCCAGGATTGTGTTTTATATATTTCAGATGCAAAATGATTAAAAACAGATGAAAAATGAACAAAGTTTGCATAATTGGCAGTTTCAGTCCCTCAACTTTCAAAACTTGTCAAAATTAGTCCCTGAGCATTTATTTTGGAAGAAAAGTCACCAAAGTCCTTTGAAAATCACAAGTGGTCATAATTAGTTCTTTGGTGAAAAATTTCAAAAGTTTACAAAACTAGTCCTTGAACTTTGCATAATTATTTTAAATACTTAAAGGTACTAGAAAATTTAGAAAATTATAAAAATGGACAAGTGCTTATAAATAAGCTAAAATGAAAAATGAAAAAGATAGTTTCTATTAAATAGAAGCTATCACTATTTTTATGTTTGGTTTTTGTTGGTTTTTCTTTTTCTAATTTACTTAACTACTGAAAATAGAAAACTTTTGTGAAAACACTTTTGAAATAGCTTATAAATAAGCTGTGTGCACCCCCTAAACCAAAATAGTTTGACTTTTGTTGACTGAGTGGACAAATAAGCTCAAATGAGTGTAGGTGAGGTCCACAATGATGGAACTCCATACAAATAAGCTAAAGTAACTAGAATAAGCCAGAAACAACAAGCAATGATCACAAATAAGCTGATAAGAACCAATTAAGCACTTTTACAAACTGAAAGTTAATTCAGAATGGGGACAGACTTTGGGGTGGATTCTAGGTGGGGTCCACTTGTTTTTAGGTCAACCAAAGGGTCAATACTTGATCCCTGGTATGAGGGGGGTTGTCAGAACCAAAAATGAACCAAAGGGGTCCACTGAGGTGGGCTGCAGCCACCACCAAAGTGGTGGTGGTGAGATGGTCTGTCTGGTGCAGGGGAAGCCTTCTTCCCTGCAGGTGTGTTCCAGGGCTTGTGGAGCCCACACAAAAATTCACAAAATTTAAGCAACAATGGGAATCAAAAGTTGAGGTGGTAGAGTTTAACTACAACAAGTTTCAAATCCTCAATCCAAACACATAAATCACAAAAATTTCTTGAATATTTAGAAAAATCTAAAATGCAAACTTTTGACTTTTCAAGTTTTTGAAGAACTTTGACTATGGTGAGCTTTGATGCTGATTTACTGATTTGTTATGAAGTATCTAACTGTAATGAGACTAAATCAAGATCACTTAAACACTTTTTTAAGAAATTAAGAGGTTAAGGTGCTCAATACTTACACAGTTAACTGTGTAAGGGATTATTCTCTTGATTTTGACTTTTTTGTGTTACAAGTACCAGTTTTTATGCTTCTCAAGTCTAATAATACCTAGTGAACACTAAAGAAACAGAAATCAAGTCCAAATGGTAACTAAATACCACAACAATCCAATGAACCAAACACCCCTATAACAATTACAGATTTAGGTTTTTCAAATCAATTAGGTGCTAGGGTTCATGAACTTGATTTACAACTACTATTTATGGTTATTTAAACTTATCTAAGCACTTAAAGACAGAACACAACTACAAATACACAAGTTTAACACTTAAACTATTTTGACAGTTAAATATAAGATTTTAAGTAACTATATATTCTAACAAGCAAGCTATGAATATTAAGCTAAAAATTACTTAAACAACAGTCAAATAGCACAAGCAAACACAGAATGGCAACAAACAAGCAATCAATCAAAAGCTAAGATTTTTAGGAGAAAATTAAATTGAGCAAATGCTTACTAACCACTCCTAGCATGAACAAGGAGTTTTCCACAGTTGCCTATCTTTAGATAGGCCCAATCCAATTTCAAAGCTTGCCCTGCAACTGCTCTTGATACCTGAAATCAAAATCAAAACACCACAGTTGACTAATGTTGACTTTTTTATGTTTTTGAGTTTTTTCTAGTATTAATGAGTTTTAGGGTCTCTAAAAGCTTCAATAAGCTTTATGGGATCCTAATTTACCTTAAGAGTCCATGATACAACCATTAACACTAACAGATTAATATTTAGAATTTTGATATAAAAAGGAAAAATGCATAAACAATAAGGATTAAGGAAACTTAATTTTATTGCTTTGAAAAGATTAAAGGTACACTGAATTAACTTAGAACAATGCTTAAAAGCTTTTAATTAAACTAAAATTCCCTATTACACTTATACGACTACTTTTAAACTAAAAATTGAGACACCGACTTCATCTTGCTTCATTTTCCTTTTATAGCCAAGGATTAGGGTTCCTTCTGAGCCTCTGATCATTTCCCATCCATTTGTAGCCATTGGATGACTGCTATGCCCTTGATTAAATGCCACGTGTTTTTTGGCGGGAAAATTGGAGTGTGGGATTTGGACTGTTTCATGCAAGGGGTGGTGCATTTAATGCTGAGGTGAAAGGGATAGTGGGTTGGGCGGTGGCTTGTGATGGAGGGGTGATGGGACCTGCAAGCGGGTGTGGGGGAGGGAAAGGTGGAAGGTGATGGCTGTTTGACTATGTTTGACCGAGGTCAAATATTTGACCCCGGTTGTATTACTTTGGGAGGTGGGCTGTTTGTTTTGGGCCCAAGTGAAAAGGAAGTGGGTGGGCTGTGGTGGACTAGACTATGGGTTTTGGTTTTATTATTTTGGGTAATAGATTAGGTCCGGTTTGGTTTATGTTATCACAAGGACTAATTTTGCAATTTATTGAAAGTTGGAGGATGTGAAATGGCAAGATTCCAAAGTGTTCACAAGGGTGTGTTTTACCAATCTATGAATAGTATAAGGCCCTGGAATGATTTTTCCAATTAATTTTCACCAGGGACTAAAACTGCCAAACTTTCAAACTTCAGGGACCATTTGTGTAATTTTCACCAAACTTTTCCACCAAGGACCAATCCTGCCATAAAAGGTTAGTGCAAGGACAAAATTTGTTTTTCTCAAAGTTTTTAATATCCCAGGGACCATTTTTGACAATTTTCAAAGTTCAGGGATTAAACTTGACATTTTGTGAAACTTTGCACCAAAGGACTAATTGTGTAAATTTTTTATTTAGAAGGACCTTTGGTGACTTTTTCAAGTTTTTAGAATAACCAGGGACTAGATTTGACAACTTTTGAAAGTTGAGGGACTGAAACTTCCAATTTTGCAAACTTTGTGCGTTTTTCATCTGTTTTTGATTATTTTGCATTTGAAACATGTAAAACACTTTCCTGGGATATTTTCACTATTTTGATTCAATATTGAGTGTTTTTAGATGTTTTGGAAGCTCAGAAAAGGTAAAAATGATGATTATTTACACACTCGTCATTGGTCCTTGTTACTAATAATAAAAACCAAACGGACCTATTTATTACTAGAAACCAAACCCAACACCTAATCCAAACCACACCTGATCTATCCATCCTATCCTTGGTCCAAAAACCCCACAAGCCCAAAACACACCCTTTTGATACCAAACGCAGGGTCAAAGTTGACCCTGGTCAAACAGTCAACCCCCCATCACTTTCCCTCCCAACTTGCACCTGCAAACCAGTCATGTCCACCACCCCCACCATCCTTCCAATCACCTCAAACCGCCCAAACCTACCACCATCACCTCGCATTAAATGCACCACCCCCTTGCATATAACAAACAAATTGGACTTATCCAAAATTGGCGCCAAAACCAAATTGAAGGCTAGGATCTCTTCTGCTCATCCAATGGCTCAAATTGCAAGTGGGAAATGATCAGAGATGCAAGGAAACCCTAATGGACCTCTATAAATAGAAGAAGGAAGCTAGAAGACCAAGTATGTAGAATTTTAATATAGCTTAGTGTCGAATTGTGTAGTTTTCAATTGTCAAGTGTAATTTCAAGCTTCCAAGTTGTATTTCCAAGCAATTTAGTTAATATAAAACCCTTTTCAAGTTTCAATTTCAGTTTGTCTTTACAATTTCAGTTTGTGCAATTTCAAAATTCAAAATTCTCATCTAGTTTAAGTAATGTTAGTGCTTGTTATTATGGACTTCTTAGGCTTACATAAGCTCCTAGAAAGCTTCTAAAAGCTTTTAGAAACCTTAAAAGTCATTCTAGTATAAAAAAAAAATCAAAAAAATACAAAAAATAATACTCAAAAATAAAAAATAAAAAAAGAAAAAAAGACAGAAGAAGAAAGAAGAATGGTGGCTCAAGGATTGCTGTGGGTTTAGTGCTTCATGGGAAGCTATAGGTTGTGTTCTTGGTCACTTGGTTCTGTGAGTTAAGCTGGATGGCATTTGTAAGCACAATCTCAAATTCTTGCTTGTTATTGTTAAACTGCATCTGATTGTTCTTGTTGTTCTTAGTTGTTAATTCCTGCCTATCTAAGTTTAATTTAGTCTTAGTAACCTGAATCAAGTATAAAATTAGTAGGTGTAAGCTAAAAATTCAGATTTGTAGTGTAACTAGTGCATTAAAGGGGTGTTTGGTTTAGCATGTTCACGTGGGTTCTTGGTTGTTATTATTGTTGCAGCCTGCTAGTCTAGGTCCAATAAATTGAATTAACCATAAAACTCATGTCTCAAGTGGTCAAAAGTCAAAATCAACCTAGCAATCTCACTCACAGTCCACTTTGTAGAATTTAGGATCCATGAGCCCTCAAATCAGTGCATAAGTAGATTATTTGGCTTAATTTCATCACATCATATCCTATTACATCATAATCACTCAGTAATCTTGGATCAAAACTCATAAAAGTCAAATTAGGAGTTAACAGATAAAAGTCAAATTCATGTTCTAGGAAAAACTCACTTTTTGTAGGAATTTTCAGGATTTTTGTGTATCAATTTAGGCTTTGAAATTTCTTGAGGTTTAAATATAACAGCTAGACTATAGGATCCCACATTTGGCTTATTTTTTAGAATTTTTGTATGGTGTGTGCAATGGCTTATTTAAGGGTGCAGGGCAAGTACCCTACCCTGCACCAGACAATTGGCCAAGTTTCTTTGTCCAATTCTGGCTCAACCTATTGGACCCCACCCTTGGCTTATTGGTTTTTAAGTAGCTTACCAGTATTGCTTTCCTACCCTTGGCTTATTTTAGGGCTTAGCTTATTTGCCCTCAGCTTATTTAACCCCTTGTTGTGACCTGTCCACAAATAGTATACTGACCACTCAGATTTTGCTCCCAACTTCAAAGACTCACCAAGTGCTCAATAATAAGCCCTAAGCCCAGCTTATTGGCTTATCAACTTTCTCTTTGGACCTCCATTCACCTCTGTGGACTCCATAGAGGTCTAAAAGTTCCCAATTTGGACTATTTGAATCTTAAGTTTGCATAAGTGCTTAATTATTGTTCCTGGCTTATTTATTGTGCTTATCTGTGCCCTTTTGCTTATTTCAAGTTGGTCCATACCTATTGTAGCTTATTTGTACTTAAGCCATCATGTGGTAGCTTTTTCAAGTTTTTCAAAGTCCTAATAAGCTTCAATCTAAAATCTGTTAAGCACTTTGGTCTCCCAAGTGCTTATTTCTGAGTTTCAGCCAAAGTGCTTTTGTAAAAAGTTCATAATTCCAGTATTTAAAGTAGTTTGTAAAAGAAAATCAAAGAAAAACCAAATTTAAAAATAGTGATAGCTTCTATTTAATAGAATTTATCTATTTAAATTTTCTCTCAACTTATTATTAAGCACTTTTTCATTTTTATATTTTTCTTAAATTTCTTTTATATTAAGGTATTTTTAGGAAATTTTCCAGATTTTTCTCTTTTCATTTAATAATTATTATAATTAATATTAGTTTAAATAATAATTAAGTAATATTAGTATACTAAATAGTTTAATTTTATTTAACAACAGTACCTTTTTATATTTTTCCTAGGTTCTATATATATCATAAAATAATTTTAGGAAATTTTTCATAATTTTCACTGTTCATTTTCTATTTTTCTTAATTAATTTAGTTTAAATAGTTTTTAATTAATAATTAAGTTAGTAATTATTGATTTAGTTTAAAAATAGTTTTTATAAACTTTTTATAATTTTCTAGGATTCCAGATATGGTTAATTAGTTTTATAAATTTTCTCATAATTTTCTAAGACAATTTGCTATTTTTAGTGTGTTAAATTAATTTAAATAATTAAGTTTTATTTAATTAGTAATTAATTAAAATTAAATCCACAAAAAGACAAAAAATATATATTTTCAGTTTCTAAATTTTTTTAAGTCATTTTAGAATTTTAAAAATTTAATTTGCAATTTCCTAGCTTAAATTTGTACTATAAGGCTTTTTAGTATAAATTAAATAGTTTTAATTAAATAATTAAATAGTTTTTATTTAAATAATTAATAATAAATAATAAAATAATCAAAAAAATATTTTTCTTTTTAATTTAATTTTCTTTTTAAATTTAAGTTTGTAAAAGTTTCATTTTCACCCTCTGTAGTTGTAAATTGTTTAAAACTCACCTTTTTCTCTGTCTGTAAACATTTCTGATTTCTAATTTGCTTACGTGTATACATATTTGTTTCCTGTGCTTGTTATATACTGTTATCCAAATAATTCAAGTACTGTAATTCCAATCCAAATCATCTTTGATTATTGTCCTCTGTATCACTCATTCCCATAAACGTTTCAAAACACCATTTCAATCTCGCTGGGACATAACGACCTGGGGGAACTCTGTACTATCCGGAAGCATTGGTCTAGGTTGTTTGACTATATTGACCACAACCGTGGTTGACTTTAGTTGACTGTTTAGCATCCAATCAATTTTTGGCGCCGCTGCCGGGGAGGTTGTTGCGTGTTTCAAAAACGTTTTAGGTTTAGTGGTTTTTCAAAACCCTCCCTGTACAAATTTCACCACTTTTGTAAAAAAGTTTTTGTTAAAATCTTAATCATATCAAAAAGTTCATTAACACTTTTCCTAAAGTGTGAACAACACCAAAAAAATCAAAAACAACAAAACAAATCGTGAAGTTAAATTACTTCGGTTTCTTTAAGATTACAACCTGCACAGGTGGAATACGGAAGTTCTGACATTAAATTGCAAACTGAAGAGAGATCCATTCTTCTCTCCCGCCACCCTGCGAGTAATTTTAAAGAAAATGATTTCGGTTAACGAATTGATACCAAAAATATTTTCCAAAAGTTTTTTGCACACACACCCAAAAACATTCGTCTTTTTCTTGTGAATAATAATTATATAAAATATTACCACCGCAAACCAAGGCAGAACACCTACCAACTGGGGGTGTGAACATTAATAAGTTCCCAAACAAAAGATTAAAACTTGTCATTGTATCCTTGTGAGTGGTGTACCTTTTCTAAATAAGCCATTCATTTGAGATTATTGGTTTAAGTTCAATGTGGTTTTGCCTCGATCTTGTTTTGAATTTTTTTTAGTGCATGCGCACTCGTTCACAAACAAAGCGTAAAAGTCAGAAAAACGTACCCGAGTTACGTACGGTTATTGAAGAACCCAAAACAGAAATGGACGACGGACCACCACCTGACCCTCCCAAGGATGAGGCAGCTCCTGATGCGTAGGGATTGCACCAGGCTTTACCTCTCGAGGGATCTCGAGAAGCTTACAACCCCCATCAGGCAGTGTACCTGATCGATGTAGTATAGTATAATGACAAGTACCGGGGGATTGATCGTTCAGCTAAGAATAGTGTCGCTAGGATTAGAAAACCTAAAGACTAGGTCTAGAGATGAGGGATGATTCTTTTTGTATTTTTTAGTTTTTATGAAAGCAAATAAAAATCTCGGGTTTGAAGGAGTTGGGCGGAATTAGTTGCTAGTCAACTAACCCAATACTAAAGATGCAATCAAAATAAAAATACTGAAAATGAAAATAAACTAAATTATACTAGAGGTGTGAGCAATATATGGGAGAATTGTGTTTACTTAGATTTCACTACTCCCTAGATATCTTTTACAGGTTAATTACTTGTTATAGTTGCGTGGATGACGGGTTGTATTCCTTAATACCATTCATGGGGTGGCGTACTTACTTCCCCAATCCTATAAGCGCCTACTTCACTCCTATGTCGAGCCGACTAAGAAGCTCCTAACATGGGATCACTAGAATTTGCTCATGCATTAAATACAACCAATAAAACCTAGTACACATTGGTTCATGTTTCCTAAGACGTTCAAGCATGTTACACAATGGAGATCTGCCAGTTTTCTTAAGCCTAACATTGAAATCATTCATCCATTACAACTATAAACAAGTAATCAACATATAATTAACATCTAGGTTTCATTACATCTTTAGCAAACACATGATAGATCTAGCCTAGCATGTTGAAATCAAGACAAGCATAAGATATATTCAAACAACACATAGACATATTGATTGAATTGAAAGAAGACTTATCTCAATTGAACATGAAAGGATTCAAGGGGTGAAAACCCTTGAAAATACTGTAAAATACGACCTAGGGTTTACAAAGTTCGACCATAGTTTTCTCCACACAAGTTCCTCCCTTTATGAATGAAAAATAGAAAAGTATATATAGATTCTGGTAGGTGACGGCGTCAAGAACAAATTTCTGACGCCGTCATCTCGCCGCCAAATAGTTTCTCGGACTGCCTAGATCTGGGTCTGACGCCGTCATGTGTATCCCTTATGCAGGCCGTCACCATATTAACTCTTGACGCCCTTCTTGTGACGCCCTTCTTGTGACGCCTTCAGGTTTTCACTGGGTCGTCACGGATTTTACTCTTGACGCCGTCACATTTTTCTTCTTGACGCCGTCAGGTACTGTTCTCAGCATGGAAAATTAAGTCTTTGCCGCTTTCTTCACTTTTATGCTCCAAAAACATCCGAATTGCTTTTTTTCTAGAATTCACTCCCAAAGTACCTAAAATCACAAAAGGAACGATTTAGGGCAATATTTGATCAAATAAATTCAATTCCGGGCTTAAATGACCCTCTAAAAGTGGTTCATTTTTCGCCTCATCATATACCCTTACACTTGAGATTTGCTTGTCCTCAAGCAAATGAGCTTTTATTCTAATCAAAATACAAGTTAGGGGTCATTTAACACTAATATAAAAGTAATTACAACAAATAATCGTTCCACTAAAGACCAAAGATGAGCACGGAGGTCATATACTAGCACCTCACAAATAGTGTTTAGATACTCACATCTCTCGGGTGCAATAAAGTAATATCACATTATGGAAATGGAAAACATCTCTCACTACCTGTCATAGCAAAATAGATTACCATAGGCTTGGGAAAGGATCAAACCTCCACCACATGGCGTAAGTACCTAGGATAAACTATCAAAGAGGTCTTTTAAAGGGTTGCAACGTTAGGTGTAGGGATATGGAATACACGATTTTGTTGGATATAGGCAGTCTTTACTGGTGGCGAGTTAACAATCTTGGTTAATTACATGTACAATATGGCGTTGCTAAGCCAAGACTAGACTCGACTTAAGCTAATAAATCAAAAATAACAAAAACATAAAATGAACATAGAATGAAAAGGGATGGTAGTCCGTATGTTTTTTTTTTTTTTTCTATATTTTTTTTCTTGATTTTTTTTTTTTTTTTTTGCATACACTCTTACCCTACCATCCACAATACTACATCATAGGGAATGAATATTCCCCTTACACTTGAATTTTTACATACTTTTACAATAAACTAATCTAATGACTCGAATTAAGAAAATCAAAACACTTTGAGTACTTTTAAGATTAACGTACATATGGGGGTAATATATGATGTTCTTCCCCATTACTCCATAACATTAGTACTTTACCCATGAATCCCAATCGTCCCAAAACAATATGTACAAAGATATGACTCGACTTAGCAACCATGTAATCAATTAGATAATTAACTTAGGGTTTAAACAAATAACAATAATGCACTAAAGATGAGTGCGTACACGGAAGGCTAAGGCGATTTGGTTGTACATTTAAGTGGGGTGTAACAAATTCTTCCTTTAAGTAAGATGCTTAAAGTTAGAAACGAAAAGATAGGCTCGGAGGGGAGTACTAGGGGTTTCGTGTACTAAAAATGAGTACAACGCTAAGGGTGTGGGAAAAATTAATTGACTTAACTAGCCAAGTAATATGACTTAAATGGTCAAGTAATTATGATACGGGTTTAACAAAATGGTGATCCTAATGCCTCTTATCATGTAGTAAATCCTACTACACGAATGTAGTCTCACTAGCGGTCTCGGGATGCATCACTAATGCAAGTTCTAGAATCTAAACGCTACCGGTACACTCATAAGCACTAATAATAAATGCTTTTCCTATCAAATCTAAAGGCGAACCTCACATATTTGGGTGGAAAATTTTTCTGAATAGTACGGTTTTGTGCTAGTCATACAATCTCCTATCCATGAGACGTTTGCTATGGCTAAAGTTTCACTCCTAAATGTTGTAAAAAAATTTAAATTTGGTGCTAAAATTGCACTAACAAGTATTTCTCATAGTTTTATTACACATCTACCATCAAACAAACAAACTCAAGCGAAAGTGTATTTGTAAGGTATCATCATATTACCCTCCCCTTACACTTAGGATGAACATTGTCCCCAATGTTCAAGTAGAGAATGTAAAAGTGAAATAAGTAAAACGAATGAAATCAAATACTCCCCTGATTAGCTCGGTATGGATAATAAGGTGGCCAGGTTAGATCTTCCTCCAAGAAAATGAACAATCAAAGCTTCCCTTTCAAAATATAAATCATCTTCTTGTCATACATAACCTGTAAATCTTGAGAAAACAGACAAGGCAACCTCGCATAAAATCGGCGGCAAGCTACATATGCTAACAAATCCTAGAAAACAAAATAAGATATAATGCTTGTGGAATGATGTTTGCAGATTTCCTGGAGATTATAAAACTAATAATTCAACAAAAACTTTAAGACTCCGTTATAAAAACAAAACTGGTAAAATTTCCAGATTTTTACACATGACGCCGTCATGAGTAAAACTCGTGACGCCGTCAGAATTGACTTGCAGAAATTCTTATGTTAAGTTTCCGGAAAATTTATGGAAAAACTTTGTCCTACTTCTTGGAAAATCCTGCAAAACATCATTATGACTCGATACAAACATTTGACTCTAACAAATACGCATATACATGTTCACTTAATATTGTGGAGAATCATGATCGGTTTTGTTTCTTTAAAAACATATTTGGGGTTTCCCCTTACACTTATCTTTTGTAAAAATACCTTTGGGTGAAGTTAAGACTAAGCTAAAAAACAAAGTAAAGTATTTTCACTATTTTAGTTTTGAAACATGATCTACCAACAATAAAAATAAAGCATGCATACGGAAGCAAATAACAAACAAACAAAAATAAAAATCACACAAAACATGGGTTGCCTCCCAAGAAGCGCTTTTCTTTATTTACGAGTCTTGTAGCTAGACTCAAGGTCATGGGTTACTACGTGACCTCATCCCTTGAGATGATGTACCCCATGTAGTTGCGGTCATTACTATCGTGGTGGTGGTGTCTCAATCTGTCGATACTTGCAATCACCTTTCCTCCTACCTTACTTCTCAAGCTAGCCTTCCCATCTTGGCTTATGCTTTCAATTGTGAAGGGCCCATACCACCAAGGACTCGGTTTATCGGGAGGTATTGTTATCTCCAAGTGTCTTAAGAGTACTAAGTTCCCTTCCTCGAATTGTACATGGCTCCTCGTTGGTCGACTGTGTTCGAACTCGACATGAACTTCATTGCTTTTGCTTTTTTCATGTTTAGCCTCCTTGTAGCTTTTGATCCTTGCCTCCCATGCAAGTATTTTCTCCTGGACATGAATAGGTGACGAGTCAATGTTGTTTTTGAGCTTTCTCCCCCTCAAACTCTCTTGCCCATATTGCGGGGTCATGGGGAAGCTAATCTTTCTCTTTCCTGATTTAAGCTCAATCTTCCTACTTTCATACTTAATGACAGCTCTTGCGGTGGTGAGGAATGGTGCCCCAAGGATTATTGGCATGCATCCATCTCCCTTATCATCAATGATCATAAAATCAACGAGGTACATGAATCCTGCGACGTTGACCAACACATCTTCTGCGATTCCTAGGGGGTATATGTAAGAGTGTCCAGCGAAGGACAGTCTAACACGAGTGGGGGCTGGCATTTTTGACGTTAGTTGGGTGTAGATAGTTAAGGGCATAAGATTTACTTCCGATCCTTGGTCGGTGAAAGCACTTAGATTTTTCAAATTCCCGATGCTGGCCTGTATCTCAAAGTTCCCACACGCCATTTGCTTAGTAGCCACTTTTTGTACCAATAGTTTCTCGAATATCGGCCCCCCAGGTAATGTATCATACTCATCTTTTCCCTCTTCCTCCTTCTCAGAACCCTGTTTGGAAGTTTGGTTACGCCCGTCACCCTTTATCCAATTTGTTATAGTGTTTTCGTTTATATCATGTTTCAGGTAGTAACTTAAGGATTGGGATTTTGGTGGCTCTTCTACGGTTTGTTCAGTAGGGGTTTCTACCTTCTCATCATCCGTGTGGATAATTGTGATGGAATTAACAAATCGGGTAGTGGGGATGACGCTTTCTTTCCTTAGTAACATCCTTTCGGGGGTTCTCTGGTTGGCATACTCTTCCATCAGGCTCATCATCTCATTCATTTTCTCTTACATCTCCTCTTTTTGTTTATAAATTGTGTGGAAAACTAGAAGGGGGTTGAATAGTTTGCCGCTTTTTGATTCTTATTTAGCTTAAATATTCTTTTAAAAACTTTACATATGCTTAAAGATATAAACACAACTTTATATGTTTGATTCTTTGAAAAGCTTTTCATGTGAATAACAATTCTAACTTTACTTGTTTCATACTTTGAAAAGCTTTACTTGTGATGATCCTAACTTTGCTTGTTTTAGTTCTTTGAAAAGCTTTACATTTGTTTCAAGATATAAACGTAACATTACTTGTTTTAATTCTTTTGGAAAGCTTTATATGTGATTAGCAATTTTAACTAAAAGACAACATGTAATAAGCAAAGATAAAGAAAGAAACGATCAAACCACAACACGATTGTTTATCGTGGTTCGGCTACAAGGACTCTTTTTCCTTGCCCTACATCCACGCCCCGAGTTTCCAACTCGAGAGTTATAAGCACTAATCAACAAGCTCCTTTCACCGGCGGAGAAAACCTTACACGTCGCTTATACTTTTACCGACACAAAGCTAGATGTCGAGTTCTTTTACAAGGGTACAACCACTCCCACTCGTTGCTTACACTTTTACCGACACAAAGCTAGATGTCGAGTTCTTTACCAAGGGTACAACCACTCTCGTTAGTTCTTTTACTAGGGTACAACAACTCCCAACACTCTTTGTATTTTGAGGCCTAAAATACTAACCTATAACTTCTACATACATGACACACATGAAGTATAAACTACCAAAGCTTATACATGACCAAGCTACCAAGACTTGCAACTTTAGAGTTGAAGCTTGTAACTTTTTGAATGATCTTGTAAAGTCACTTGCTACATAAGAGAATCACAAATCAAAAGGTTACTGAGTTAGTTGAGAGAGTATGTGAAAATATGTCCTAAAGGGTTAGCCAAAAATCAAGTTATGGCTTGGTATTTATAGCACACCATACTGCAAGCATGGCGGATCAGGCGGAACCCTCAGATGGGTTCCGCCCGTGTACCCCCAGGGTACCGCCGGGTCTGCAGTAGGTTTTTGCAATAACTTCCCAAACCAAACAATGTCTTGTCTCATAACTTCTAGCAACCAAACAATGTCACATCACTTAAAGTAAGTCAAACATGATACTTGCAAGCAACATGAAAGCAAGTCAAACACATAACTTGCCATAAATACATAATGACAAAACTTGCCATAAATGTGATGTGACTATTTCTAATTTAAGAAATAAAACCAATGTTTAGTTTAAAAGAAAATGTAAACATTAGTTAAACAAGACTTAAACACTCAAAGTGATAATTTACTTTTAGCTAAAGTTCATACTTTGTTATTAACAAAACTTAGCAAAGATCGTAAAATATAAATAACGTTATTAGGCGATATTTGTATTAACAATCTCCCCCTTTTTGTTGATGACAAAACATAAACTTTATTTAAAAGTAAGTCATAAGATTTAGTGTTAAGTCTTATAAAGTTAGTAATGAAACTTGTTTTTGCAAAGAGTTAGCTACGCGGAAGTTTAAAATAATAGAGCAAGTTTCATATAAATTCTCCCCCTTTTTGTCGAAACAAAAAGAAGAGTAGCGAAGCGGAATAATAGGCATGCTCCCCCTTGGTTGATACTCCCCCTAAATGGAGTGTCAAGAGAGGAGACATGGATTTTGAACCTACAAAAGAAAAGTTAGTTTCCGCACAAGATAAGTCATGAAAGCATTTCATGTTTAAAAACACAACTTAGAGTTGTGAAGCGGAATAATGCAATGCTCATGCTCCCCCTTGAATATTACTCCCCTAAATGGAGTTTCAAGGAAGGAAAACATGGATAATGAACCTACAAAAAGAGAGGTTAGTTTCTAAAACACAAGATTTATGTATGGTACCATATAAAGGTGTAGTTCACATATCATACCTAAAATGGTCAACAAACAAAGAAAACCTTGTAGTGTAGTGAACTTCATTTCGTGTAAAATTTAGACTTCTTAAAAAGTCAAAGACAAGAAATTTTGGTTACACTATCCTACCTCTAGAAATAAAGAAAAAGCTACAAATAAGCTACGACCATAAAAAGCTATAAGGAAATCATCATTTTCCTTTGTGAGAAACATTTTCCAAAAACAAGGCTAAGGTTGTTTAAGGAAGAAAATGTGGGTTGTGGTTGTAGCGGGCTTTAGTTTGAAGGTTGAGAGGGTGACACGGGTTTTGGTTTGTTGGTTTAAATGGGAAACATTTTTCAAAAGAAACGGTTTTGTTTCATTTTGGAGACTCTAAACTTGAGACGTTCCACAATGTGGTTTAGGATAAACCTCATTTTATTGGATAGGGTGAAACAACAATGGTTTTGGGTGATGACACTCTTGTTGTGGTGGTTGGTTGTGGTCGAAAGACTCATTTTGGTTAAGCAATGACCTTGGTTATTCATTTGTGAAAGGTGGTGGTTGTTGTTGGTTTGGTGAAAGATCATTGAGATGCTTTTATTTTCTTATACGAAGAAAATAGAGATTCAAAGTGTTGGGAAGGTTCTTGAGGTGGTGGTAGTTATTGTTGTTGTGGTGGTTGTTGTTTGAACAAAATGGTGTAGGCTTAGTTATTTGTAGATGGTTACCATGAAGGTTTTTGTGAATGGGGTGAAACACAAATGATTGTAGGTGTGTATGACCTTGATCATTTGGAAAAATTGAGGATTTAGCATAAAGGTAGGCCAAACTCTCAAGTAATGACGGTGGATGAGGTGCATCATCCAATGACTCGTTTGGTTGAAATATTGGTTGTTGATGGGTTTCCATTTGGGCAATGGTGTTAAAAGGTGACAATGATGGAGGGCTTGATGGTTTAGGTGATAGGTTTTCAATAGTTTCCAATAGTGGATGTGGTGATGTTGGTGGTGTATGGAAAAGTTCCATTGGTGTAAGTGTTGAAGTAGCAAGATTAAGCAAATCTTGAATAGTGATCACATTGGTATTGAAATGTGTTGAGGATGGTGTTGAGGTAGTGAGGTTAAGGAAATCTTGGATAGGTGAAGAAATATTAAGCAAAGCATCACTTGAAGATGATGCGCTTGACTTGACGGTTTTGTTGAAGCAACAAGGTTTGACACTAATCCTAGTGGCTTTTGAGAAGGATTTTGATGGTTATGGTGTGATTTGAATTGTTGCAAAACTTTCAAATTTATAAGGTTGAAAAGGTGTTGAAATGGGTGTTTGGATTTGATGTTCTACCATTCAAAGAATGAGGTTTCAAATGATTTTCATGACCATGTCACATCATCTGATGTTAATTCAATGTAATAGGATGGAGTGAAAGATCAACGTATGCACTCAATGCTTTGTGAACATGGGATGTGATTTGGTTGAAAATGTTTCAATGGTTTGAAGGATCCTTTAAAAGGGTTCCTTGGGTTAGTTATGTTTGAATTTGAATTTTTGGAGGGAAGTGGCTTCCTAATTGTTTTAGTGAGTGAGGTTTGTTCCAATATGGTTGTTGGTGTTAATGAAAGATGTTTCTCACTTGGGATAATGATTTGACACTTTACAAGTTATGATCTTAAGAAAAATGTTCACAAATTTTCTGCAGGTACTGGTGGCACCCTGAGACTACACAGGCGGAACCCTGTTTTGGGATCCGCCTGGTCCGTTGGGCCAATTCTGGAATTCCCAGAAATTATACTGGCGGAACCCAAATTTGGGATCCGCCGGATCCGCCAGGCCTGAAAAACTTCACAGTCCGCGTTTTTGACCCGCGAAACGATTTTCAAAATTTTCGAAAACTCTTGGAAATGAAAATTTACTATATGACAGATTAGGAAATGCAAAAATTGGGCATATAGACATTCATCTCTTAGGACTTTGACCAGGGGCTAACGATTTTCACTTAACTTAGTGAATTTTACCATAAGCATGAAATTGACACATACCACCAATATTGTCATTAATCATAAAAGAGCATACAAAACATAATCCATCAATCATAATAGACCATGAAAGTGAAAAACACATAATTCACGTAGTTTTAACACAAAGACGATTCTAAAGCATTCTTAAGCCAAACACTCCTTAATCGTCTCATAACCGGTCTATCCTCTTATTGAGCTTGCTTAGGTACCTTCCAAAGCACTTAAAAATTCATTTGGTTTGCTTGAACACTTCGGATACATTTTCAATGACGGGGAGTTCTAGAAGGTAGTCTAAAGGAGGTAACTTAGAGTTAGGAAGTTAATCATCCTTTCTCTTGTCAGATGATGATGATGATGATGTAGGTGAGCGAGTACGTTTGACCTTACCTTTGAAAACTAGTTTATCACTTAGAGGAATGAAGATGTGAGGAATGAGAGATTGTTCTAAAGAGGCGGGTGAGAAGTATTCCATAAGGAAGAGCGGTTGTTCCTACCAAAGGTATGTCGGCCATTCTTTTGGCGAGGTAATAGGCTAAGTTAAAAGGTTGACCGGTGGAAATGCTATAGAGCATGTAGCTAAGACAAACATTGATGTGATCCCGGTTTCCTATGGTGCTAATTTTATTGGTTCTAAGGAGTTCTTCCCATTCCTTTAATTGGGGCTTGAGTTCATTGAATTCCATACCATATGGGTCCTAGATGACCTCATTTCCAGTTCTAGTTCTCCTAGTGTTGGTGGTCCTAATGAAGAGGAGGTCACGTAGTTCATTTTTGGACACAAGAGGGGTATCATAGGGATAGATGTGGTCAAAGAGTGTGTCAAGAGTTGAGAGGGAGTGCAAGTAGAAGTAGATGCAAGTACCATGGTTTGAGACACCTAGGATTTGAGCAGACACCTCAAGAGTGAGGGAGTATTAATGACTACTAGCCCTAAAGTTAATAGACATGCGACCGTACTCATCCTTGGAGAGGGTGATGAATGCATAGAATTCTAAAATAAACCTAGAACAAATAGGCTCGTCGATTTCTAATAGACACTCAAAGTTGATTGTGGCAAATTCCGTGTAGAGGTTTGTACCTTCTAAGAAGGATGGATCAATGGTTCTACCCTTAGGGACATATCGTTTTTCTAAGGCTTTGAAGACAACGATTTGAGTTTGAGTGAGACCTTTGGTTTTGTGGAGTTTGGGTAGGTACTTGATGGTGTTCTTGTGGTCGTAGTGAGTTAGAGGAGGCATGATGATTCCTAGAAAATCAAAATTTCACATTTAAGTAAATGACTATTGTAATGTGTATGTTCTAGTGTGTGCCTATATGAAAACAATGTGGAGGTGCGGTTGACTTGACTCATTTTGATGCTTAAAAATGTTTTGTAATGCAAGTGATGTTTCAATGACGTTTTTCATTTGTTTTAACAATGTGGTGAACGGTGGTAAAGTATGGGTGACGACCGAGAGTGGATATGTGAAATGAGGTGGTGATTGTTTGACAACACTTAAAGCTTGGATATCTTCTTTGTGTTCTTCACTTGCTAGAAAGTGGAAGAGACGCATTTCATAATGAAATTCACTTGACTTTTGACGACATAGACAAATATGTTAATGAGAGTATGGATATGACAATTGCCCTTTGTTTCAAAGAGCGACACAAAGGTGAACATAGGTTTATGTATCATGAAAGGTGGTTTAATCTTAATAGGTTAGGTTATAGTGGGGATGACACACTTGTTTGGTTACATTGTGGAATCTTCTTGTGAAGATGACTAGGTGGAGTTATTGGTGAAGATGATATTGACTCTTGGTTTCTTTGAGGGCATGGAAATGGTGGATGACTCGATATTGATAGGACAAAGGATAACTCGGTTTCTCATTTCACATTGGTTGTTTGAGGTTTGAGTGATGAAAGGTTATGAGGAAGATGCTTGAGGTTTTGTTCATTTTGTGAATCTTATGGGTTGATGGTAAGTTGGAGTTGTGAGTAAAGAGGTGTTTGGTTTTGAACTTAAATAAAACATTCTGTGGCTTTGGCGGAACCAAAAAGTGGGTTCCGCCCGTATGGTCTGAGGGTGCCGTGGGATCTGCAAGGAAAACTCAAAAGGAATTGTCTTGATTTTTGTGGTTTTATCCTAATGTTCAAAACTAAGGTTTTAGGTCTTATGAGTCCTTGACTAAGCCTAGGGATGATGAATGCTTCTCATTCAAGCGGTTTTGTGAAAACGTTGATAGAATGGTTAACGTATAAGACTTTCTTAGTTAAGATGTTCCTCAATGAACATTTTTACCAAGACGATGATGATGGATCACAATATTTCAATTAAGAACATAATGGATTGAATTGTCGCTGAAGTCGATGCTTCCTTTGTTGAAGGTATAATAATGTTGATAAGATGAATTCCGTTGTTGATGCGAGTTTGCTTGTTCAAGCGGAGCTTGTTGATGTGCTTCTCTATCCGATACTAATTTGAGAATCTTACGCGTTTTGGAGAATCATTGGGTAAGTAAGTATAAAAGTGCAAGTACCACTTGTGCTTTTCTTATCAACTTATTACTGACATAATTCCATTTGGCATACACTATGGTTTCTATTCCCGTTCTTTTGGGAGACCATAATTCTAGTTGTGTAGTACCTTATGATGTATCCAACTAGGCTCAACTAACGAGTTGTTTAAGGATTTTCGTTAACACGAGCACATAGACAAAAGCTAAACATAATGTTGAATCTAAATGTTATAAGAACAAGTAGTTTTCTAAACATTTCTCTACGTTTAGTTTTACCTACGGATTTACTAATCTCATTCTTGATAAGTCATCAATAACTTAACCATTGAGAACAAGAGAGCAACTAGGAATGTCTTTAAGTTAAAATCCCTTGCTTTTGTGGCTTGCTTTTATTATCAAAAAGTCTTTCAAATATTGACACTATACTCACTTGATTATTTTGAAAAATCAATTTTGTTTCACTAGTTGTTTTATTCTAAATTTCAAAAATTGTTTTTGTTGAATTTGTTTAGACACAACTAATGACCTATAAATCAAGTTTTATAACTCAAGGTGAGAAGATGTTGTTTTGTACTTTTACTCCATGCTTGTCTTGCCATCATTGGACTTTCGACTAAGTTATCATCTACCAAAGATGATATCATAGAAGGAGGAGATTACTCGTTAAATGTCATATTCAACGACTCCTCGATTCTTTAGGTTTTCTTACTTAAGACACTATGAATTCTATTTATTTTTAAAAAGTCCAAGAGGTACAACATCATTAGACTATGTGTCACATTTGATGTGTAAATCCTAGATGTTGAAAACTTATTTTCTTTCACACATCCTAATATATGCTAATGTGATTTATTTTACCTTGTATGTTTTATGTGAGATTATCATAAAGGAGTAATTGAAGAAAGACACAATTAAAGACTCAAAGTATGGTGTTTGAGAAAATTGTTTAACAAAGGTTTGTTTTGCAAGCATCACAAAAGTGTTAGACATTTTAACACTTAGGAAATTCTTAGTTAGCTCACTTGTAAGCAAGAGTTGAGTGAGACATACTCAAGAGTTTTTCGTTTTTATCTCTTGATGGTTAAATAACCAAAACACCTTATATCTCCTACTAGTACTAAAGACTAAATTCCTTGTTGCATAGAGTCTAATCTTAGTTACTTACAAATAGCAGGTAGACACTCTAGAGTATTACAAGTAACATATATTTGAGCACATAATGCTAGATACAAGATATAACCAAAGTCAAGTTTAAGTAATGCGTACCTTTTAAATTGCGTAGAGATGCTATCAAGCGGATAAGCATTAAGCGTAAAAACTTGGTTTGATGACATGCTTTGAAACTCAATAACTCATGTATCCAAGAAGGTTAGACAATCATATAAAAGCATAGAGTATGATAATCTTAATTCTTTTATCATGAGTTTCTATTAGAGATAGAATTATCTCTAAATCTCTCTTCTAGGTTAGACAAAATTTTACTTGCTTTGTTTTATCAGTTAATGGTGCTTTTGAGTTAAATCCTAATCCGGTTTTATCTTTAAACAACCTTTGACACTTCAACAATCTTTCAAGAGATTTTGAGCTTTCATCAAATTTAACTAATAATTTTTCCTTTCTCATTTTGCATTTTAATCTCATGTTTGTAATCTAGACATAATATACATTCTAGATTAATTTCAACATTACTCTTAATTTTAGACATTTTATCTTCTAATAAGATTTCCTTTTCAAAGATATTCTTAAGAGATTTTGAAGACTCATTCTTGAAGATAGCTTTTAGGTCCATGTTGCACAAATGTTTAGACTCATTTTCTATTTTAGAAAACTCTAGGATAAATTAATCAAAGCAAAAGAGTTTGGTTTCAAAGTGTACCTTGCTTGATGTTTTATCTAGTATAGAATCACAAACCGGATGATTGACTTCATCTTCATCCGAGTTATTCCATGAATCACAAGCAAGACTACTACGAGCTTGACACGAGTAATCACCTTTACTAACACCTTGCTTGTTGTTTCAATAAATAGATAATTAACTATCGGATCATTGTCTTCGTCAACATCCATTACATTCCATGATACGCAAGCAAGTTCATCAAAACACACGTACTCATCTTCACTTGTACCTTCATTAAAAACATTTAAACTAGTAGCACATGTATTAACTTCTACTAAGTGTCTATCAATTAGTTTTTCTAAAACTTCTAATTCATATGTAAGATCAAATTGATCATCTTTGACTTGACATATTCTTTGATGAAAGTTTAACATACTTTTCCAAATATCATTAGCCATTTGACAAAAATACATTCTTTCATATTTGGTACTAAAGCTTTATAAATCATTGTTTTAGCTTTAGTATTTTTATCAAGTTTAAGATAGTTATCTTGGTTTTCTAAAACTTGTTTTCTTTGGTTTGAGATCACCAAAAGAATTAGTATGCCAAAGATCTTGATCAATTGATTTCACATATTTTTCAAAATTACTTTTCCACTCAAGTAAGTTTTCTTTTTCAAATAGCGGTGGGTTTTGAATAGGTTGCCCTTCTTTGAGATTTTCAAAATCCATGGATCGATCCAAGTTTTAAAATACATTCTATTTTAAAGATCTTGAGTAACGTAGCTCCTGATGCCAATTGTGGAAAACTAGAAGGGGGGTTGAATAGTTTGCCGCTTTTTGATTCTTATTTAGCTTAAATATTCTTTTAAAAACTTTACATATGCTTAAAGATATAAACACAACTTTATATGTTTGATTCTTTGAAAAGCTTTTCATGTGAATAACAATTCTAACTTTACTTGTTTCATACTTTGAAAAGCTTTACTTGTGATGATCCTAACTTTGCTTGTTTTAGTTCTTTGAAAAGCTTTACATTTGTTTCAAGATATAAACGTAACATTACTTGTTTTAATTCTTTTGGAAAGCTTTATATGTGATTAGCAATTCTAACTAAAAGACAACATGTAATAAGCAAAGATAAAGAAAGAAACGATCAAACCACAACACGATTGTTTATCGTGGTTCGGCTACAAGGACTCTTTTTCCTTGCCCTACATCCACGCCCCGAGTTTCCAACTCGAGAGTTATAAGAACTAATCAACAAGCTCCTTTCACCGGCGGAGAAAACCTTACACGTCGCTTATACTTTTACCGACACAAAGCTAGATGTCGAGTTCTTTTACAAGGGTACAACCACTCCCACTCGTCGCTTACACTTTTACCGACACAAAGCTAGATGTCGAGTTCTTTACTAAGGGTACAACCACTCCCGTTAGTTCTTTTACTAGGGTACAACAACTCCCAACACTCTTTGTATTTTGAGGCCTAAAATACTAACCTATAACTTCTACATACATAACACACATGAAGTATAAACTACCAAAGCTTATACATGACCAAGCTACCAAGACTTGCAACTTTAGAGTTGAAGCTTGTAACTTCTTGAATGATCTTGTGAAATCCCTTGCTACATAAGAGAATCACAAATCAAAAGGTTACTGAGTTAGTTGAGAGAGTATGTGAAAATATGTCCTAAAGGGTTAGCCAAAAATCAAGTTATGGCTTGGTATTTATAGCACACCATACTGCAAGCATGGCGGATCAGGCGGAACCCTCAGATGGGTTCTGCCCGTGTACCCCCAGGGTACCGCCGGGTCTGCAGTAGGTTTTTGCAATAACTTCCCAAACCAAACAATGTCTTGTCTCATAACTTCTAGCAACCAAACAATGTCACATCACTTAAAGTAAGCCAAACATGATACTTGCAAGCAACATGAAAGCAAGTCAAACACATAACTTGCCATAAATACATAATGACAAAACTTGCCATAAATGTGATGTGACTATTTCTAATTTAAGAAATAAAACCAATGTTTAGTTTAAAAGAAAATGTAAACATTAGTTAAACAAGACTTAAACACTCAAAGTGATAATTTACTTTTAGCTAAAGTTCATACTTTGTTATTAACAAAACTTAGCAAAGATCGTAAAATATAAATAACGTTATTAGGCGATATTTGTATTAACAAATTGCTTCCTCGAATCTAGCAAGCCGATCTGAATGAGTTGCCATGTATTCTCTCATTCTGGCTTCAAATTCCGGGCTAAGTTTCTCGGGAGGGGAATAAGGTGGGGCATAGTTTTGAAAAGTCTCAACATTCTCTCTAGAGGGTGACTCAGATAACAACGTTGAAGTCATTTTCGAGACAGAATTGACAGCAGCCCGTTTAGGACTTAAGGGTCTCTTTTGCCTTTCCTCAAAATAGTCAACTTTTGCCTCAAGTTTGCATAGGAGTTCATCGGAGATTTGGCTGGTCCCTCCAGGTGTCGAGATTGCGTTGATGGCCGCTTTTATAGTATGATTAAACTCCCATATCTCTTGATTATCGGCGGCAAGCTCTTCAATAATTGCCCAAGACTCCACGGCGTCCTTATCACGCAATCTACCTCCCGCGGCCCTATCGATTATGCGTTTAGTGTGATAGTCGACATGATCATAGAAAATCTGAACTAATAACCAAAGATTTATACCATGATGTGGGACTTTATGGAGGAGGTCCTTAAAACGAGCCCATGCTTCGTAGAAAGTTTCACCCTGATGTTGTTCAAACATCAAAATGTCATTTCTAAGCATCGCAGTCTTCCCCGATGGGAAGAATTGGGCAAGGAAGCGATTGGTGAGATCATCCCATGAGGTGTTGGATCCCGCGGGTAAACGCTCAAGCCATTGACTAGCTTGATCACGTAGAGAGAATTGGAATAGGCGTAATCGGGTTGACTCTCTAGTTGTAACATCAAGGTCTATAGAATCTACGATTTTAAGGAAGTCCTTGAGATGTTGATTTGGATCTTCGGAACGAAGTCCATGGAATGCACATCCGCTTTGCACCAACCGGATGGTGTCGGATCGCAAGGGGGTCACATTGGCTCCTTGGGTGAGCTCAACGGTGTTTCGGTAGCCTTGGTGGCTAGGTCGGGAATACTCTCCTAAGGTTCGGGGCCTAAGAGGTTGGTTGGGTAGTGGTGGGTTTTGTTGTGGTGGGATGATGGGTTCAAAGATGTTACCATCGTCCATGATGTCGGATGGTGAAGAGTTACGAACAAAAACACGAAGAAATAAGATAGGCTAAAGATAACCTAAAAAAAAAAAAAAAAAATCCTACTAGAAAGGAATCTAGCAAGTAGACCTAATAAAAAGAGATTCTAACCTAGACAATAACTATTCCCCGGGCTGCGGCGCCAAAAACTTGATGGCGCCGCACTCTTTTGCGAAAGTTAAGGAATAAATGTAAAGATAGACAATCCCCGGCAGCGGCGCCAAAAACTTGATGCGTAGGGATTGCACCAGGCTTTACCTCTCGAGGGATCTCGAGAAGCTTACAACCCCCACCAGGCAGTGTACCTGATCGATGTAGTATAGTATAATGACAGGTACCGGGGGATTGATCGTTCAGCTAGGAATAGTGTCGCTAGGATTAGAAAATCTAAAGACTAGGTCTAGAGATGAGGGAAGATTCTTTTTGTATTTTTTAGTTTTTATGAAAGCAAATAAAAATCTCGGGTTTGAAGGAGTTGGGCGGAATTAGTTGTTAGTTGATGCGTGGGAATCGCAACAGGCTTTACCTCTCGAGGGATCTCGAGAAGCTTACAACCCCCACCAGGCAGTGTACCTGATCGTTGTAGTATAGTATAGTGACAAGTACCGGGGGATTGATCGTTCAGCTTAGGAATAGTGTCGCTAGGATTAGAAAGCCTAATTACTATTGCTAAAGGTGAGGGATGATTATTTTTGTCTTTTTATGTTTTTATGAAAGCAAGTAAAATCTCGGGTTTTGATAGAGTGGGCGGAATTAGTTGCTATTCAACTAACCCAAAGCTAAGATGCAATCAAAATAAAATACTAAAAATGAAATTAAACTAATTTATACTAAGGTTGTGAGCAGTAATTGGAGAAAATGTGTTTACTTAGACTTCATTACTCCCTAGATATCTTTTACACGTTAATTACTTGTTATAATTGCATGGATGACGGATCGTATTCCTTAATACCATTCATGGGGTGGCATACATAACTCCCCAATTCTATGAGCTCTTATCTCCTCCTACACCATGACCCAGCACAACTATAGGGATTGTAAACAGTGGCTCATGCATTAAATACAACCAATAAAGACCTAGTACGCCTCGGTTCATGTTTCTTAAGACGTTCAAGCATGTTACCATTTGGAGATCTGCCAGTTTTCTTAAGCCTAACATATAAAATCATTCATCCAAGAACAAGAATAAACAAGTAATCAACACATAATCAATATCTAGGTTTAATTAGATCTAAGCAAACACAAAGGAGATCTAGCCTAGCATAATTGAATTGAGACAAGAACAAGATATAGACAACCAACACATAGACATATTGATTGAATTAGAAGAACACTTATCTCAATTACAATGCAAGGTATCAAGGGTTTGGAACCCTTGAAAACCTGTAAAAGTTGCACCAAATTCGTCTTTAGGGTTTCTCCAAAACTTCTCCCTTTTTAAGTAAAAAACTAGAAAACTATATATAGGAAAATCGAGGTGACGGCGTCAAGAGCAAGGGTGTGACGCCGTCATCTCGCCGCCAAATACTTCCTCGGACGGCCTTGATCTACTTATGACGGCCTATGTGACGCCGTCATCAACCACGGTATTTAATTCTTGGGACTTTGACGCCGTCAGGATGACTTTTGACGCCGTCATCAACTACGGTATTTTATTCTTGATGTTTGACGCCGTCAGGGTATAACTCTTGACGCCGTCACCTACTGTCTCCAGCATGGAAAATTGAGACTTTGCCGTTTTCTTCACTTTTATGCTCCAAAAACGTCCAAAATGGCTTCTTTTCCAGAATTCACTCTCCAAGTACCTAAAATCACAAAAGGAACGATTTAGGGCAATATTTGATCAAATAAAGTCGGATTCGGACTTAAATGACCCCCTAAAAACGGATCATTTTTCGCCTCATCATATACCCTTACACTTGAGATTTGCTTGTGCTCAAGCAAATGCGCTTTTATTCTACTTAAAAGACAAGTTAGGGGTCATTTAACACTAATATAAAAGTAATTACAACAAATAATCGTTCCACTAAAGACCAATAGACAAGCACGGAGATCATACATAAGCACCTCACAAATAGTGTTTAGATACTCACATCTCTCGGGTGTAATAAAGTAATATAACATTATGGAAATGGAAGATATCTCTCACTACCTGTCATAGCAAAATAGATTACCATAGGCTTGGGAAAGGATCAAACCTCCACCACATGGCGTAAGCACCTAGGATAAACTATCAAAGAGGTCTTTTAAAGGGTTGTAACGTTAGGTATAGGGATATGAATTACACGGTTTTGTTGGATAAAGGAAGTTTTACTGGTGGCGAGTTAACAATCTTGGTTAATTACATGTACAATATGGCGTTGCTAAGCCAAGACTAGACTCGACTTAAGTTAATAAATGAAAAATAACAAAAACATAAAATGAACATAGAATGAAATGGGATGGTAGTCCGTATGTTTTTTCTCTTTTTCCTTTTTCGATTTTTTTTTTTTTTTTTTTTTTTTTTTTTTTTTTTTTTTTTTTTTTTGCATACACTCTTACCCTACCATCCGAAATAATACATCATAGGGGATGAGAATTCCCCTTACACTTGAATCTTTACATACTTTACAATCAACTAATCTAATGACTCGAATTAAGAAAATCAAAACACTTGGAGCACTTTTAAGATTAACGTACATATGGGGGTAATAAATGATGTTCTTCCCCATTATTCCATAAAATAAGTACTTACCCATTAGTCCCAATCGTCCCAAAACAATATGTACAAGGATATGACTCGACTTAGCAACCATGTAATCAATTAGAAAGTTAACTTAGGGTTTAACAAATAACAATAATGCACAAAAAATGAGTGCATAAACGGAAGGCTAAGGCGATTTGGGTGTACATTTAAGTGGGGTGTAACAAATTCTTCCTTTAAGTAAAATGCTTAAAGTTAGAAACGAAAAGATAGGCTCGGAGGGGTGTACTAGGGGTTTCGTGTACTAAAAATGAGTACAACGCTAAGGGTGTGGGAAAAATTAGTTGACTTAACTAGCCAAGTAATATGACTTAAATGGTCAAGTAATTATAATACGGGTTTAACACAAGGGTGATCCTAATGCCTCTTATCATGTAGTAAATCCTACCACACAAATGTAGTCTCACTAGCGGTCTCGGGATGCATCACTAACGCAAGTTCTAGAATCTAAATGCTACCGGTACACTCATAAGCACTAATAGTAAATGCTTTTCCTATCAAATCTAAAGGCGAACCTCATATTTTTGGGTGGAAATTTTTTCTGAATATACGGTTATGTGCTAGTCGTACAATCTTCTATCCATGAGACGCTTGCTATGGCTAAAGTTTCACTCCTAAATGTTGTAAAAAATTTTAAATTTGGCGCTAAAATTACACTAACAAGTATTTCTCATAGTTTTATTACACATCTACCATTAAACAAAACAAACTCAAGCGAAAGTGCATATGTAAGGTATCATCTTTTTACCCTCCCCTTACACTTAAGATGAACATTGTCCCCAATGTTCAAGTAAAGAATGTAAAAGTGAAAAAAGTAAAGAGAATGAAATCAAATACTCCCCTGATTCGCTCGGTATGGATTATAGGTTGGCCAGGTTAAATCTTCTTCCAAGAAAATGAGCAATCAAAGCTTCCCTTCCAGAATATAAATCATCTCCTTGTCAAACATAACCTGTAAATCCTGACAAAATAGACAAGACAACCTCGCGTAAAATCGGCGGCATCATATATAAGTTTCTAAATCCTAGAAAACAAAGTAAGATATAATGCTTGTGGAATGAAGTTTGCAGATTTCCTGGAGATTATAAAACTTAATAATTCACAAAAACCATAAGACTCCGTTAGAAAAACAAAACCGGTAAAATTTCCAGATTTTAACTCCTGACGCCGTCAAGAGTAAAACTCTGACGCCATCAGAATGGACCTGCAGAAATTCTTATGTTAAGTTTCCGGAAAATTTCTGGAAAAACTTGGTCCTACTTCCTGGAAAATCCTGCAAAACTTCATTGTGACTCAATATAAGCATTTGACTCTAACAAATACGAATATACACGTTCATTTATTATTGTGGAGAATCATGATCGGTTTGTTTCTTAAAAAACATATTTGGGGTTTCCCCTTACACTTATCTTTTGCAAAAATACTTTTAGGTTGGAGTTAAGACTAGGCCAAACAACATAGTAAAGTATTTCCACATTTTAGTTTAGAAACATGATCAACCAACAATAAAAATAAAACATGCATACGGAAGCAAATAACAAACAAACAAAATAAAATCACACAAAACATGGGTTGCCTCCCAAGAAGCGCTTGTTTTTGTTCGAGTCATGAGCCTGACTCTACCCTTATTTAACGGAAATAGGAGAGGTTTTCCCTACACTTTGGATTGAGTGCGGGTGGAAGTAGCGATACACACCCTTAGGGCGGAAATATGCCTCGTGAGGAAAGAGTGATGGATGAATTATATGCTCAAAGGGGTGTGCTCCTATCATCATAACCTTACCTAATTCAATAGGGTTAATGGGTGGATTAAGATTTTCTCCTAGAAAGGGATCATTTTCAATCAACTTCAAGAGACTCTTAGTTGGGAATCCATCTTGACCTAATAAACCCGGTTTAAACCCATAATGTTTCTTGTGATCAATCATAAATGGGTGATGTAAGCATGTAAGGTCATTTTCCACTCCTATATTGGCTTCCTTTCTACAAGGCTTAGACTCCACTACCTTTATCCTAAGACTACCCGGACTATATGGTTTGATGGGTGGATCGGAACCTATTTCAATTCCTAAATTTTCATCCAAGGATGGAAGATTAGGTAACGGTTTTGGTTGAGGCTCCGGTTCATCAAAACTAGGAACTTCCATAGAACTAAAAGAAAGGTTATGATTACAAGTTTTCAAACCTATTTCTTCTAGTTGTGTTTGGTCCAAAGGCTCTACCTCTATTGGGGTTCCTATAGTCTCTTCTACTTCTTCCGGGTAAGTCACGTGCGGTGTGTGCGCCTCAAATGATGGTAGGACTAGCGGGGTACTTTGTGGGCACATGTTATTTACTTCATCATTCCATGTGTCAGGATCTAGCCCTAACATTCTCCCAAGTATC
Source organism: Artemisia argyi (assembly GCA_030686995.1). Lineage (NCBI taxonomy): Eukaryota > Viridiplantae > Streptophyta > Magnoliopsida > Asterales > Asteraceae > Artemisia > Artemisia argyi. The sequence continues at coordinate 131,360,589 of CM060685.1, read as the reverse complement.
TCACGTGCTTCTCTAGGCATCTCAACTTCTATATCTGAATCGTAAGGATCATCCTCAATACTCTGACTGTTATATACAAATTGCCCAAAAGATTCATCATCTGTTTCTTGAGATTCATCATCATCGATCATAAAACCTAGGTCTTTTTTATCAATGTGATCATGTTCGGCTACATCCTCCATCACATCAAGGTCACCTATGTGTTCATCATGTATTATGGTAGGGCCTAACCATGACATGCAGCTAGGTGGCTCATACGAAACTATCCTAGGTGAAGGCTCATATGGTGCATAGGTTTCACTAAGTGAGGCATTTTCAAGGGTTGATGGAGCTCCTAAGGTGAATTCTTTAAAAGTTTTATGCACTTGGCCTCTTTTCTCAAGGTACTCAATAAAATCAATATAAGATCCTGTCTGCCTCATTTCATTCGTCCATCTTGGTATATCCAAACTGGTGTAATTATATTTTTTTGGTAAAACTCTAGTGTCGGACTTGGTGGATTCACGTTCTCCATAATGGTGAACGGAAGAGTCAATGGAAAGGTTTTTTTTTTTTTTTTTTTTTTTTTTTTTTTTTTTTTTTTTTTTTTTTTTTTACAAACAAAGACACAAAGAAAAGATAGACTAAAGAAAACCTAAAAACAAAAATAAAATCTTACTAGAAAGTAATCTAGCAAGTAGACCTAATAAAAAGAAATCCTAACCTAGACAATAACTATTCCCCAGGCAACGGCGCCAAAAACTTGATGCGTGGGAATCGCAACAGGCTTTACCTCTCGAGGGATCTCGAGAAGCTTACAACCCCCACCAGGCAGTGTACCTGATCGTTGTAGTATAGTATAGTGACAAGTACCGGGGGATTGATCGTTCAGCTTAGGAATAGTGTCGCTAGGATTAGAAAGCCTAATTACTAGTGCTAAAGGTGAGGGATGATTATTTTTGTCTTTTTATGTTTTTATGAAAGCAAGTAAAATCTCGGGTTTTGAAAGAGTGGGCGGAATTAGTTGCTATTCAACTAACCCAAAGCTAAGATGCAATCAAAATAAAATACTAAAAATGAAATTAAACTAATTTATACTAAGGTTGTGAGCAGTAATTGGAGAAAATGTGTTTACTTAGACTTCATTACTCCCTAGATATCTTTTACACGTTAATTACTTGTTATAATTGCATGGATGACGGATCGTATTCCTTAATACCATTCATGGGGTGGCATACATAACTCCCCAATTCTATGAGCTCTTATCTCCTCCTACACCATGACCCAGCACAACTATAGGGATTGTAAACAGTGGCTCATGCATTAAATACAACCAATAAAGACCTAGTACGCCTCGGTTCATGTTTCTTAAGACGTTCAAGCATGTTACCATTTGGAGATCTGCCAGTTTTCTTAAGCCTAACATATAAAATCATTCATCCAAGAACAAGAATAAACAAGTAATCAACACATAATCAATATCTAGGTTTAATTAGATCTAAGCAAACACAAAGGAGATCTAGCCTAGCATAATTGAATTGAGACAAGAACAAGATATAGACAACCAACACATAGACATATTGATTGAATTAGAAGAACACTTATCTCAATTACAATGCAAGGTATCAAGGGTTTGGAACCCTTGAAAACCTGTAAAAGTTGCACCAAATTCGTCTTTAGGGTTTCTCCAAAACTTCTCCCTTTTTAAGTAAAAAACTAGAAAACTATATATAGGAAAATCGAGGTGACGGCGTCAAGAGCAAGGGTGTGACGCCGTCATCTCGCCGCCAAATACTTCCTCGGACGGCCTTGATCTACTTATGACGGCCTATGTGACGCCGTCATCAACCACGGTATTTAATTCTTGGGACTTTGACGCCGTCAGGATGACTTTTGACGCCGTCATCAACTACGGTATTTTATTCTTGATGTTTGACGCCGTCAGGGTATAACTCTTGACGCCGTCACCTACTGTTTCCAGCATGGAAAATTGAGACTTTGCCGTTTTTTTCACTTTTGTGCTCCAAAAACGTCCAAAATGGCTTCTTTTCCTGAATTCACTCTCCAAGTACCTAAAATCACAAAAGGAATGATTTATGGCAATATTTGATCAAATAAAGTCGGATTCGGACTTAAATGACCCCCTAAAAACGGATCATTTTTCGCCTCATCATTAGTCAACTAACCCAATACTAAAGATGCAATCAAAATAAAATACTGAAAATGAAAATAAACTAAATTATACTAGAGGTGTGAGCAATATATGGGAGAATTGTGTTTACTTAGATTTCACTACTCCCTAGATATCTTTTACAGGTTAATTACTTGTTATAGTTGCGTGGATGACGGGTTGTATTCCTTAATACCATTCATGGGGTGGTGTACTTACTTCCCCAATCCTATAAGCGCCTACTTCACTCCTATGTCGAGCCGACTAAGAAGCTCCTAACATGGGATCACTAGAATTTGCTCATGCATTAAATACAACCAATAAAACCTAGTACACATCGGTTCATGTTTCCTAAGACGTTCAAGCATGTTACACAATGGAGATCTGCCAGTTTTCTTAAGCCTAACATTGAAATAATTCATCCATTACAACTATAAACAAGTAATCAACATATAATTAACATCTAGGTTTCATTACATCTAAGCAAACACATGATAGATCTAGCCTAGCATGTTGAAATCAAGACAAGCATAAGATATATTCAAACAAGACATAGACATATTGATTGAATTGAAAGAAGACTTATCTCAATTGAACATGAAAGGATTCAAGGGGTGAAAACCCTTGAAAATACTGTAAAATACGACCTAGGGTTTACAAAGTTCGACCATAGTTTTCTCCACACAAGTTCCTCCCTTTATGAATGAAAAATAGAAAAGTATATATAGATTCTGGTAGGTGACGGCGTCAAGAACAAATTTCTGACGCCGTCATCTCGCCGCCAAATAGTTTCTCGGACTGCCTAGATCTGGGTCTGACGCCGTCATGTGTATCCCTTATGCAGGCCATCACCATATTAACTCTTGACGCCCTTCTTGTGACGCCTTCAGGTTTTCACTGGGTCGTCACGGATTTTACTCTTGACGCCGTCACATTTTTCTTCTTGACGCCGTCAGGTACTGTTCTCAGCATGGAAAATTAAGTCTTTGCCGTTTTCTTCACTTTTATGCTCAAAAAACGTCCGAATTGCTTCCTTTTCCAGAATTCACTCCCAAAGTACCTAAAATCACAAAAGGAACGATTTAGGGCAATATTTGATCAAATAAATTCAATTCCGGGCTTAAATGACCCCCTAAAAGTGGTTCATTTTTCGCCTCATCAGCTCCCGATCTCCGAACGATGGAGGAGTTGTGTCAGCCTACCATGCAAGGGAGAGGTAGACCTATTGCCCCTCTCAACATCACGGCTACGGATTTTGGACTCAAACATCACATGATCCAGCAAGTCCAGAATTCATGCCAATTTCACGGTTTACCTGGTGACGATGCCAACAAGCATATTGACAAATACCTTACCGTCACCCAAAGCATGAAACAGAACGGTGTCTCCAATGATGCCCTTCGTCTATATCTCTTCCCCTATTCTCTCACCCATCATGCCACTGCTTGGTTTGACCGACTCCCCAAGAATTCGATTCATACCTTTGATGAAATGGTGACCAAGTTTTTAGCCAAATATTTTCCACCTTCCATGGTTACCAAGTTACGTAATGATATCAACAACTTCCGTCAGCGTCCTGATGAGTCTTTGTTTGAGGCTTGTGATGAGGCGAAAAGTGTACCGCTTTTAAGGGGTAATTTAAGCCCGAATTTGTGATTAATTGATCAAATATTGCCCTAAATCGTTCCTTTTGTCATTTTAGGTACTTTTGAGGTGAAACCTGAAAAAGGAAGCATTTTGGACGTTTTTGGAGCTTAAAAGTGAAGAAAACGACAAAGTCTCAAAATCCTTGCTGGGAACAGTACCTGACGACGTCAAGAGTTTACTAGTGACGGCGTCAAGAGTGGCAAAAGAGGTGGAAGTGGAAAAGACACGTGACGATCCAGAATGTTTTTAGGCTATTTGGCCTGACGGCATCACCAAGGCCGTCAGGGTCCAAATACACGTGACGGTCCAGAGCTCATTTCTACATGACGGCGTCAGTATTGGATCTAGGCAATACGAATTTCAACTTGGCGGCGAGTTGACGGCGTCAGAGGTTAATATATGACGCCGTCAGGATCCATATTCTATATATATTTTTCCAAATTTTCATTGTAATGTGTGAAACTTTTGGGGAACAAGTTTTGTAAAAACCCTAGGTCGAATTTCCTGCATATTGAAGGGGTTTCAAACCCTTCTTTCTTCCATGTTTCAATAAAGATAAGTACTTCAATAATCATTCAATATGTATATGTATTATTTGATTCTATCTTATATGTATCTTTCTTTTAACATGTTAGGCTAGGCTTTTATTGTGTTTGCTTAGATGTAGTGAAACCTAGATGTTAATTATTGGTTGATTGTTTGTCTATAATTGTTATGGATGATTGTATTCGATGTTAGGCTTAAGAAAACTGGCAGACTTCCATTGGTAACTTGCTTGAACGTCTTAAGAAACATGATCGGAGGTGTACTCGATTTTTGGTTGTATTTAATGCGTAAGAGAATTCTAATGATCCCATGTTAGGAGCTTCTAACGGCTCGACATAGGAGTGAAGTAGGATCTTATAGAGTTAGAGAATATTGTACACGGCTCTACGACTGGTATTAAGGAATATAACGCGCCATCCATGCAATTGTAACAAGCTAATCAACCGGTAAAAGATATCTAGGGAGTAATGAAATCTAAGTAAACACAACTTTTCTCATTATTGTTTCCACCACATTAGCATATTAGTTTAATTTTCATTTCTTTTATTTTATTTTGATTGCATCTTAGTTTATTGGGTTAGTTGGCTAGCAACTAATTCCGCCCACTCCTTCAAAACCCGAGATTTTACTTGCTTTCATAAAATATAAAAAATACAAAAAGAATCATCCATCACCTCTAGACCTAGTTTAGTATGCTTTCTAATCCTAGCGACACTATTCCTGAGTTGAACGATCAATCCCCCGGTACTTGTCATTATACTATACTACAACGATCAGGTACACTGCCTAGTGGGGGTTGTAAGCTTCTCAAGATCCCTTGAGAGGTAAAACCTGTTGCGAGGGCGCAATTCCCACGTATCAAGTTTTTGGCGCCGTTGCCGGAGAATAGTTATTGTCTATGTGGAAAACTAGAAGGGGGGTTGAATAGTTTTACCGGTTTTTCGTTTAATTATCTTTTGAAACTTTTCGTTTAATCAAAGATATAAACTCAAAGACAATATATAATATGCAAGTATAAAGAAAGAAACGATCAAACTACAACACGAGTATTTATCGTGGTTCGGCTACAAGGACTCTTTTTCCTTGCCCTACGTTCACGCCCCGAGTATCCAACTCGAGAGTTTCTTTCACTAGTCAACAAGCTCCTTTCACCGGCGGAGAAAACCTTACACGTCGCTTACACGATTACCGACATTAAGCTAGATGTCGAGTTCTTTTACAAGGGTACAACCACTCCCGTAAGTTCTTTTACAAGGGTACAACAACTCCCGTCACACTATGTATTTTCGTCAGTTCTTTTTTGGCTAAATATATTTGTATATTTTCTTTTTTTAAAATAAAGTGTGTAATTCGTATTAAACCGAAAACCGAACCGAACCAAACCGAACTAGAATTCAACCGAACCGAACCGAAAACCAAATTTGAATTCGGTTTTGTTTGGTTCACGGTTTGACCTTAAAAAAACTTTTAACCGAACTAACCGAACCTAATTAACCGAATAACCCGATAACCGAACCAAAAAACACCCCTACCAAAGTCTTGATTGTCTTCACCAATCTTCAAACCTTCAACACGTCCTTCATCTTTAAAACCCAAAACTTTCTCTTCACAATTATTCAAAACTACAACTTCTTTTGTTGATTCTAAAGTTGCAATCTTGTCTTCATGTTGCTTACAAATTTGAAGTTCTTTGATGTCCTCAACGTGTTCTTCAACAACCTCGGTATTCAATAAAAAAATTTCAATCTGAACCTCGGCCATTGGCACTTGTAATTGTTCTTCGGATGGAATCATCGCAATTCTCTTTCCTTCCCATGAGAAAAGGTAGAGATTACGCTTCAAATCGTAAAAACCTTGAACTTTGCAACGCCAATATTTTCTAAACCTAATATGACAATCCTCCATGTCATCCAAATAACAAATTACCTCTTCCTTGTAGAATTTACCAATAGAAATCGGAATCCTACAAACCTATTGGAAAATTAAAGTAATTGACACCAAGTTTCTAGCCCCATAATTATCAATAATTAAATAAAACACCTTTTTATTGATTGAAATCCTTGAGTGAAACCACTTGATTGTTGGTAGTTGAATCTCCATCTTCATGCTTTCCTCCCATTCATCAACCCTCCTACTGTTGAACGGGGATTGGTTGCACCTACGGTTGTCAATAGATCCGCCTATGATTGGACGAATTATTGAACCTTCATAATTGTTACCCTCGCGATTCTTGTGGATTGATGCCCCACCTACGATCACGGAACGTAGTTCTTCAGGCATAGTGTAACAACTATCAAGTGTTTTCATGGATTTGGTAAAACCATGATCCATGTACTCTCCAGACCATACCCTACCAACAGTATGGGTTTTTGAATCTTCTACACCGTTCACCATCTAGGATACTAATAAGCTCTAGATGTTTAATTGACGTAGAACCTTCTACACCAATTACCACTAGGATACAACGTGTCTCTGATGCTGACGCAGGACGCACAAAAGCGTATTTAGGTAAACCCTAATCCAAGGGTTATATACGAGGCGCACCTCAAGGGAATAAAACCAAAATAGAGTAAAGACTATAAAACACGAAGTTTATTAATAATCAATGATCAAAATACAATGAAACTTAAACCCTATATTTATAGGAAAACTAATCTTGTAAAACAAGACAACTTTATTATTCTAAAATAAACAAAATAAGGGAACTTAAAATAAAGTCACGACTAAACCAGTAACTTCAGTATTTAGGAGAAGTAAGATTACTTGTTGAGAAGTAAGGTTACTTGTAAAGTCACGACCAAAAAGAAACACACCAACCTCAGTGTGTACATAAGTAGGATTACTTATGCTTAGTAGTACCCTTACTCCTACTATGGTCCTCATCAACAAACCACACTAACCATCCATGTAATTTAGTCGATATACTATTATCTATTGTATTGTAATAGTATAGTACCTGAAACTGAGAATTGAACGTACTACTCCCCCGTCCAATAATAAGTGTCTTGTTTGACTTTTTGAAGTTTTTCTCTTTTAACTTTGAACTTAACATTTTTTTATTTATATTTATATTTTTTATAATATAATACTTGATACTAAATATATGAATGGATTGAGTTTTAAATGTATTTTCATGGAGTAATTTTCATCACGTATAATATAATGTAAACAAAAATATTTAAGGTAAAAGTTAAAAAAAAGAAATTACAAAAAAGTCAAAACAGTACACTTGTTAAGGATGGAAAGAGTACATATTTTCTTCTTTCACTTAATGTACTACTCCCCCCGTCTCATATTAATTGTTCATATTTCATTTTCAGGTTCTCCTCCGTCTCATATTTATTATCCTCATTTAAGGTTATTATTATAAATATTAAAGAAATTTCAAATTAATTAGTTAATGGTAAAAATGTTATTCTCCAAAAAGTAAAAATGGGAAAGCTTTAATGATGATACTTTTCTTAAACTGTGTGTTTTTGTCAATGAACAATTTTTTTGAGACGGAAATTATAAATTAATTAACTAAAAGTAAAACAATTATTGTGTAAACAAAAAGAAAAAGAAAACTGTAATTAGATGCGTTTAGCTAGGGGAAAATACCTTTGTTTTCCACAAAAGTTTTGTGGAAAATAAGGAAAACAAAGATCACATTTAAATAAGCGTTTTCTAACAAAATGTTTTGCAAAATATAAAATTCTTTATTTCTTAACTTAACAAGGAAACAAGAAATTTTAGTTGTTTTCCTTGTTTTATTTTGTAACCCACAATCCTCTTTCCCATTATTCAAAATAAAAAATACAAATATCAATTAATTGCGTTTTTTTATATTTTTAAGTGTTTTGTAGAGATAAATTTTCTTTCCAAATTTTTACAAAACTATAATTAAAATACAAGTTAATTTTTTCTCCAATTAAATGCACATTAAATATTTTAATTTGTGAATTTGACGATTATTTTGAAAGTGAGCGAGTACTATATTTTTTTTTTCTTTTTTTTGAGGAAGAGTAGTATTTACTTATTTAATATCCCAACATAAAAAACACAAATAGAAAGAGGTATAAAATTACCCAACCGCCAACAACACCAATACACAGGGGTGTAAAAAAAAAAGAATCAAAACCCCCAAAAAACAGTCGCTAATGGCGGAAGAATCAGATATATTAATCGAAGTAGAAGCAGCAGAATCAGTATACGGCGACGATTGTGTTGTTGTCACTAAATACCCTCCTCATCTTAATCTTTTCATTAAGCCTCGTACTGCTGAAGTTTCTTCCCAACAGGTTTTTATTTTCTTTTATAAAGATCTTAAGTAATTTGGTTTTTATATATTTGATTATGAATTATGATTATTTAATTGGTTTATAATCTTGGGTTTATAGTTGCAATAGGGTTTTGATTGATTTTTGAATTTATTTTTAATGGGTTTTTTTGGTTTTGTAATTTTTGCCAAATTAAGATTTTTATGCAAAATTTAATATTTATATATATATTTTGACATTTTTATGCTTAAGTTGTTATTTTTTTGGGCATAAATCTAACATTTTTGTATAATTAAAAATTTTATGTATAAATTTAACATTTTTATGCAAAGTTTAATTCCTTATGTATAAATTAAACAATCTTTTTACCAAGTTTAACTGTTTTATGTATAAATATTTATTTTATTTTAATCAAAATTTAATATTTTTTATATATTTTTTAACATTTTTATGCTTAATTTGATATTTTTTTTTGGAATAAATCTAACTTTTTTGTATAATTTCAATTTTTTATGTATAAATTTAAAATTTTTAAACAATTTTTCTTCGAAAGTTTTAACTGTTTTATGTATAAATTAAACATTTTTATCCAATGTTTAATTTTTTTTATGTATAAATTATAACATTTTTTATACAAATTTTAATTGTTTTATTTATAGATTTAACCTTTTTGTTATAAATCTAACTTTTTTGTATAAAATTGAGCATTTTTATATTGAATAAGTTGTTCATTTGATTAACTAAAATGTTTGTGCACGATTTGGGTGATTTGTAACGTGTATAGTAAGTTTTTTACTTAAAATTGTAACATCTTTATAAACCGGACATTGTTATAGACAAAGTTAATATTTTTGTGTAAAATGCATTGACAGTCCGGTTTACAGTATGACCCAGATGGTACACAAAACTAGCTTTTATTGACGCAAATGTGCAAAAAATAAATCACTAAAACTGAATAAAACAGTACAAACATGAAAGTTGGTAATTTAATGGAAAAAGCATTTTGATTTACACGTCAGTGATGTTAAATTTTGGAAGTGTTGTAAAATGTTGAGTATGTTCGTGATTTTGGATGATACGAAAATGAACGAGGAGTTATGAGATTGAGTACTCATGTTCTCATGTTTCTTTTTTGCAGTTTGTCGAAGCGATTATCGGGATACGAGCAACTTCCAAGGTATTGCATTATCAGAAAGAATTTGTTTAATTGTTAAGACGTAGGAAACACGATAGGCTGTCAGCTATAAGTTAATTCACACTTTCTATTTATTTTCTTCTGATTGTGTATCTGAGATGAGGATTCGTAGCTACTGTTAGTTAGAATTATTAGAATTTTACTTAATCGTTATATCCACCACAAAGAACATTTATTGAATCCCTTAAATGTAGGATTGCAATTTTAAGTTTCACAAAGCTTGACGCAACAAGAAATGGCGTGTAATGATAAAATAATAATGTGAATATGTCATACAAGTATCAGATGATACCTTTCTTTTATCAGTTATACATTGTGTAAATTTGTACCCGTTGATGAATCGACCTCTAAATGATGTAAAATTGCTGTACGAGGTCTTACCTTAACAGGTATTTATTATTGTTTATTAATGCAGTATCCCGATGAACCACCAGAGATTACAATTATAGATTCCAAGGGTCTTGATGGAAAAAGACAAAAGGATCTCATAACGAGTATTCGTGACAAGGGCTGTGAACTCTCTTCAAATTCGATGCTTGTAGCACTTTGTGAGGTAGATTATTATCTTTAGACAACCTAAATAGTTGTAATTTGTTTTCGTTAACTAGGTGAAGTATGTTCTATTGATATTTTTTGTTAAGGGGGTGCTCGGATGTGCGTTAGTGATTATATGATTTTGAATAATCACAATCTGACGATTAACTGTTAATATTGGCTCTAGGAGATAGTGTTTGTATGTGCTTAAGTTGTTTGGAAATTGTAATAAACAGATAATACGCTGTTTAAGACTTCAAGTTTCTGGCAAATTTTGTTTTTTATGATATTACTACATAAAATAACCAGAGGGGACAATTTTGTAAGAACCAGAGGTGTATCCATTATGGTGCGAGATGTGCCAAGCTAAGCTCAATCAAAACCCAATGGCTCATACAAAGGCTGGATCGGTTTACTGAACACCAAGAAAATATAGCAAGTCTAGCAATTAGGTTGTGAATTAGTAAAATTGTTGCACAAATCAGGTTAAAAGAAGAGTTAATTAGCAAATCCCATATTTCCTTTTAATAATTGCGTTTTAGGCATAATTTCATGTATATCCTTGGAAATTTCAAAAATTACATATGTATCCTTTTTACTAGTTTTTGATGCATAAAGTACAATGCTTTTAATGCATCAAAAGGATATATATGTAATTTTTGAAATTTGCAAGGATATATATGTAAATGCCCCTTGGTTTTATTGCATTTAGTATGAAACTGACCATTAGTTGATTCACTTATTGAATTATTGATATACTTCAATTTTTTACTAGGAAGCAGTGGAGAAGCTAACTAGCATGAATCATCCCGATGGAGATTGTCCGATGTGTTTACATCCTTTGGTTGAAGAGGGTGCATCAGATGATTCCCTACCATTCATGAAGTTAATGTCTTGTTTCCATTGCTTCCATTGGTAAATCTCCTTTTTAGTGTGAATTGATTGTGGTTCTCGTGCTTGAGTGTTGATGATAATTAATTTTAATCCTCTAATTTATTGTTAACTCAAATGCAGTGAATGTATTATAAGGTGGTGGAATTGGCTCAAGACACATAAAGATCTTGATAATGCTAGTTCATCTGGCTCAACTGCACATCGACAAAAGACTAAAACTCAACCAGGTGATATGGTCTCTTCAAGAAGTTGTTTATCCTTATGCACAAGTAGAATATTTTTATCTTTACAAGCCGCATATATAGAAGTTGAGAGCCTATTATGAAATTATTTTTAAATTACGTCTATTAAACCTGATCCCGGATTGGAAAAATAAAGTGATTTATTTGGTTGGAATGACGTATGTCAATGTTCATTAGGGAAAAATGTGCCAAGAACACTTGGCATAATAGTTTAACTGTCAGATTGCCTGAAAGTATGATCAGTGGGCAAAATTTGATTAGAACATAAGGTAGAATTAATGTAATATATTAAATTAGATGGATCAAAAGTATTTTATGAAATGGTATAAGGATGTCACAGATATTTCCTAGAGCATCGCAAAGTTCTGTTTTTAGTACATCACCTCATTGCAAGAAAAGCGCCTATCGGTCTTGATTATATTCCATTGTACCTACCCCTCACCCCTGCGAGGTCTGGCTCACAATGCCCGCAATAATCTTGTTGATTATTTGCCATTATTTTTGTTAATAATTTGCTTTTTCATTTGACAGGCATGCAAAACATGGAAGATGGGAAGGGTCTCTGCCCCGTTTGTCGTAAGGTGTTCCATGCTAAGGATCTTGAACATGTGCTCGACTTGGTGGGGGCTCATTCTCAGTTGGTAAGAAAATTTATAATTTACTCTCTGAAAGCCGTTCTTTCTTATTAGCGTAATCACTACTATCTTTCACGTATTTTTGTGCCTAAAGCTTGATACCCTTCGTCACTAATATGGTGCTTCTTGCATTTTAAATTATATCTATTGTACTTGATAGGTGGATTTATGAAACGAGTGATTTTACCTATTAAAACCATTAGGTTCTCAGGCTTTGTTGCAAGCTAATCATAGCAAAAATGCTAGAAAACTCAAAAGGTTAAAATAGCAAATTTGCCATTGAAGATCTACCAACAGAGTTACTTTGCCACCCATGTTTTTAGCCACCCTAATTTGCCACCAACATTTTAGATGCCTATTTTCGGTACTTGGTGAGTTAACATGGGAAATGTTCTGTTAGTTTTTTAAAAATATTCTGTTAAGTACTTGACACATTAGATGTCGTAAGATTAATAGGAGCATTAGTTATATGCGTAGACTTGACATCTAAAATATACGATAAAAGTAAGTTTGACTCCAATAATTTAAAGGTTCATAATTTACAGCTCAAAATTGACGGAAAGTTATGTCTCTGGTGCTTGATAATTAGAGATGTGAAAACCATTCCTTCTACGTATAACGACTTAAAAGAGCTAAAATAGACAAATATATTGAAACAAAGACCTTAGTAGACTTGAAACAGCATAAATAAATGCAAAAATTTTGTTCGAAAAACTCATAGCAAGTATATTTTGGTCTTTATACGACCTAGATACATGCTACCAGTATAATGTAGTGGCACAACTAAACCCTCATGGCTGTATGGTATGCTATGATTTATCAAGTGTGAAAAATGAAAATTCAATATGCTTGCCATAAATAGTTACATCACAATCAACAATTCCTAAGGTTCAGGGTTTTTTGAGTTTTTTTTCAGTTAGAATGATTTCTTTTTAGTTGTAGAACAATCAAAACAATCTATTTATAACTCAACAATAAGTAATTGCTAGGATTAATCTATGTAATGTGTCAACTATATCTGTATACGATGCCACATCGTATCAAATAGGACACTCATATCTAGTCGATGAGGTTTACGGAAATGACAAACTTGCTCTAACGGCTTATGTTAAGTGGCAAATTAGGGTGGTTGAAAAGATGAGTGACAAAATAAGTCTTTTTGTATATTTTCAATGGCAAATATACTCTTTTAACCAAAACGCAATAGTTGGCAACAATGAGCTGTTTTGAACAAATTATGGATACGCAATTAAAAAACCCCATCATACTTGATACTTGTTCACAATTGCTCGTTGTAGGGTGTAGCTTTCTTTTAGGATAATGTAAGGAGGCCACCCAACTAATTAACTTCTTTTATTAAGGTCACCCAGTGGACGGAACTACTGTATAGATAAATATGTAATCTTTTTCGTCTCTACCAAGTCCCCAAAAAAAACAGGTTGGATGGGAGGACAGCCTTAAATTTGTTTGTAAATTTAAATTACCCTTGGGTACTTTTTCTAGTATCTGCAGTGAAAATATACACTAACAATTAAAAAAAGTTATAGGAAATTTGTTTCGAAAGTTGTGTGGTCTTCTTATACACCATCACCTGCTTTTTTCTATATTGTTTATCATGTATGTCCAAATGGGTTTTTATTTAGACGCAGACCCAACCAGTTCATCTTTATTTTCATATTCCAATCTTTTGGTGAAACAAAGACTGATTGTGGCTAATTGTATTTTGTGAATTTTATTTTCAGAATTCTGAGGACGCCAAAGATACAGAGAATGATAACCTTCTTTACTTGGATTCAGAAAATGCAAGGCGGCAGAAGTTCGAGGCCATTCTGAAGCTACAGCAGGAGAACAATGGCTTGATTGAGCCAAAAAAGACCGAGGTTTTGTTGCCTGGAATGTTCCTTCCCCGTCCAGCCCCCACCCCTACCCCCACCCCCACCCCCACCCCTACCCCTACCCCCACCCCCACCGCTGCAGACAAAGAAGCTGCCAACGGTGTACAGGCAACTGAAACTAAAACGAATGCTGGTGTTTCGTCGAATAACCACCGTAGAAGCTCGGCGCCAAGAAGTAGGCACAGAGGAAGGAATTCAAAAACTCAACCAAATAGACAATGGGTCGTGAAGGAGAATGGAAATGCTCAATGAAGGGCTTCTTATATATTTCTATCTATTACAATCACATACTACAATTTTGTGTGGATTATACAACAGGCATTTTTGACCTTAAGTCATCTGTTTTTTTCCTTATTATCTTTTAGTGATCATGGTTTCCGATCTTTTTGGCTAACTAATTCATGAGGTTTGAGCCTACCAACACAAAGACTTAAACCGGCAAAATTTTCCCCTCTCCAAAAAGGTTTTCAAGGGCGTATAAATTTAAGGGACTTGGAGCATGTAATACACAAAATGGTCTTTGGAATTTGAATGTCACTATGACATATATGGCCCTTGGTAAATAAATTTGTAAGAAAAAGATGGACCCATTTGAACAATTTCAAGCCAACTTCAAATCACTGACTAGTGATCCTTAGAAAACAAGAGCACTTGCTCCTTATAGGCTTATAACCAGTTAAAATACTTATGGGAGGCCTTATGCCTGAAATTACATTGCATTCCAAAATCTCCAACTCACCCACACCAAAGAATCACAACCTTTCGGTATCATCTGTTGGTCTACATCCACCGTGGACAAGAACGTTTGTGTAATTTTAGAAACAATGGAATACACTTCTACCATTTATCGATCTTGCTTCAACATGATCTAACTAAATGAAAATAGACAGAAGATGAACATATAGGCTTCGGATTCGTTGTTAGAATCCCACATAGTACACCCGGTCTATGTAAATCAATCCCAGGATCACTGGATGGCAAGGTTACCATGAGTGCGAATTGAGGGCAAAGGTTTATGTCTCTCGAGAAATATGTCACAGTAACCAAGTTTTATGAGTGTTTTAATTTGGTCACTTAAACTTGATATCAACCATAAAAATCATCAAAGTTTCAAAATTGTTTCGTTCTTGTGTAATTGTTTAAAATTGGCGTGGTTAAAGTATCCATATATGCGTTATCATGTTGCACATTAATACTCACCCTTTGAATATAACTACTTCCAATTTTATGTACAACGTATTAATTCACGACTGAACATAAAAAATAACAACAAAAAATACCAAAGTTTAATAAATGTTTTGTTAAGGTCACTCTAGCAAAAAAATTTCAAAAGAATGTGACACTATTAAAACTTTGACCGGTTTTTGTAATCAAAACAAAGTTAGACTGAGTCAAACTTGATTACTATTTGATTTTTGAGTGGTTTCAACGAGTTCCATCTACACCTAGCTTGCTGGTATAAGACCACATTTTTCTTGTATAATTAGGTGATTTTTCAACATATATACACTAATACACATATGAATTAGCTGTATGCAGCAAATTTTTCATAATGTCAAACAATAGAGAACTTTCTTTGAAGTCAAATGTTGAAAATTTTATTCTAGCTTTAGAATTAATCTTCCAATAACCATTCATTGACGTAATTTACCACTTAGCAAAGTTTTTAAAGTCATTACTGCTGTTTTGCATTGTTCGGTTTGTCTTTTTTTTCTTTCAATAAGTCATGTTTAAATTAAGCTAGAACTTTTCATTTTAAGCCATATTTTTTTAATTAAGCTAGAAAAGTAACACGTTCAACATGACTTAACAAGTTTATTTTTTCTTTTCTTATTAAGACATGTAAACCCTGGACGGTGGTGGTACTGTGTTTTTAAAGAAGCAAACATGAAAACATATACTGTACAAAGAAGTCGATCTGATAATTAATAAAAATATTGAATAGATATGAAAGCATTGAAAATGATTTTGACCACAACAATAATGGCCGGTGATGGCTTATTCCTTCTGTGCAAAATGGGTGATTCAATTTTGTTAAAAAAAAAAAAAAAAAAAAAAAAAAAAAAAGTTATTCAACAACTCATATTTCGTTATTGATACAAGACAAACATCACCTTTATCTGATGGGTACAATTGGTGTGTTTGTTAATGTGTAAATTGTGTATATAAAAACCCAATATAAGGACGGTATGTTTTTCTTTCCATGCACGCCAGTTACGTTATGTTCAATGGCCGGTATAAGAAAAGCTCAAAAAATAATTCAGGGATTTTTTCATTGAGTTAATACTAGTTGTTTTTTTTTTTTTTTTTTTTTTTTTTCATCATCATCATCATCAAGAAATGACTCAAATTATTGCTCAAAGTTTCACCATTCACAAAAAACTAATTATATAATAAAATATACATTAAAAGCTTATAATTTTTTATTTTGTATTTGAAAATGTACTTGTCTCCTAAAATGTGTCATAAAAGAGTTGCATGAATGATAGGTGTCTACAACTAAGAATCTTAGGGCCCGTTTGTTTTGAGGATTTGGTATGGTTTTTTTTATTGATGTGACACTAAAGATGCATTTGGTATCTCACTATAGGAATGAGACTATGATGCGGTTCAGTTCGAGGAGGATTTCATGCAGAAGTTGGCACATCAGAAGTTTCAGCGAAAGCGTCGAAGTTTGGCCAGGGAGGGTCGTAAGTGGGTTAAAAATCGCGTTTTATCACTTTTGGACTGTTTTGTCATATTTTTAAAGTTTTAGGACTTTGTTTCGTAATTTATTTACAATCTATAGGTTAGGGTTTACCTATTTAAAGATTTCATGGATGTTTCTGTTAGGCAGTTTTTTGATCATTAATAAAAAGTCGAGGTTTTCCTCAACCCTAATCTATTCTTCCTGTTGTTCCTCAACGTACGCTGCATCAGAGTGGTATCACATTTCAGACGTTCCTAAGTTATGCCGCCCCGCCGAGAACGCCGTGTTGCCCAAGATGGTCCTGATGATGTTCCTATTGATATCCTACGTAGGCAAAACGCTGATTTTCAGCGACAGGTTGAATTATTGACTGAACGGATGAATGACTTCGTCAACCTACACCGTCATGATGACGATGTGACTGTTACGGAGGATAACCCGTTTGGTGCTCCTCAAAATCGATCTCCGGAACATTCTGCCAACCGTTGGGAGCAGTGTTTCAAGGTCGAGATCCCTACTTTCGATGGCTCTCTCAAACCAGAGGAGTTTATCGATTGGCTTTCCCAAGCTGATGAAATTATTGATTTCAAGAATGTCCCTGATGATCGACGCGTGCCTCTTGTCGCGATTCGTCTACGTGGTCGTGCATAGGCTTAGTGGCAACAATTGAAACAAATTCGTGTTCGCAGCGGTAAGTCTAAGATCTCAAGTTGGGAAAAGTTCAAGAAACATGCTCGAGATGCGTTCTTACCATACAATTTTGAGAGAGAATTGTACCAGCGCTTTTAGAATCTTAGTCAGGGAACTCGATCTGTCGATGAGTACACAAAAGATTTCTATGAGTCCCTTGTGTGCCTTGATCTTAATGAATCCCCTTTTCAAATTGGTGTCTCGATATATTGGTGGTCTCGTCTTAAACTCTAGGATGTTCTTAATATGTTTGATCCATTGACAGTCGCTGAGGCACATCAACGTGCTTCTCAGGCAGAAAAACAGTTGAATCGTCGTAAACCCTGTGGGTTTAACCAATACCTCCCTTCAGCTGGTACTACAGGATCTTATGCCCCACCACTTCACTCCCAAGCTGCCACCCAGACCCCTACCCCTACCCTTGCTCGTGGTCCTCCCAACTTCCCTCAAGGGAGTCCCACCGGAGGCTTGCACTGTATTAATTGTGGTGAGTTTGGTCATCGGCAATCAGATTGTCGAAATCCGAAATATGCTACTCGTGGACTTTTTACAGAGACTCAAGAGTCAGATTCTGCCCCGATTTCGGATTCTTCCCCTATTTACGATGAGTACCTGGATGATGTTGTAGAAGAGTATGTGTCGGGTGATATTAGTCCTCTTCTGATGTTGCGTAAGGCATTTTTAACCCTTCATGCTCCTGACAATGATTGGTTGCGCCATAATTTTTTTCATTCGACTTGCACCATTGGGAAGGTTTGCACTTTTATTATTGATGTTGGGAGCTGTGAGAACGTGATTTCTGAGGTTGCCGTTTCTAAACTCAACCTTCCTACTGAGCCGCACCATAAGCCTTATCGCCTTTCTTGGCTCAGTCAAGGTATGGATGTTGTTGTTTCGAAACGTGTACTAGTGAATTTTTCCATTGGTTCTACTTATCAGGATACTGCTTATTGTGACGTGGTTCCTATGGATGCGTGTCATCTCTTACTTGGTCATCCTTGGAAATATGATAATATTGTTCAACATGATGGTCGCTCTAATACATACACTTTCCTTTTTCGTGGAAAGAAGATTGTTTTGGTCCCAAATAAGCCCAAAGGTGATTCTGCCCCCACAACTTAATCCCTTTCCTAGACGACCTTGTTGTCTCATGCTCCTTTTGAGGCTGCTATGAATGAGTCTGGTGTGGTATATGTCTTACTTTATTATCTAGTTTCTCATGATAGTCAGGTCGTTCTTCCTGCTGTTGTACAACCTTTATTACATGAATTTGCAGATGTGTTTCCTGAATCTCTTCCGTCAGATTTGCCCCCTTTGCGTGATATTTAAAATCACATTGATTTGGTCCCGGGTGCTGCTCTCCCCAACCGACCCCATTACCGCATGAGTCCGAAAGAACATACAGAGTTACGTAGACAAGTTGAAGAAGTATTAGCTAAAGGTCACATTCGTGAGAGTCTTAGTCCCTGTGTCGTGCCTGCCCTCCTTACCCAAAAAAAGATGGTTCTTGGCGTATGTGTGTTGATAGTCGAGCTATTAATAAGATTACTGTGCGTTACCGCTTTCCTATTCCCTGGTTGGATGATTTGTTAGACCAATTGGGTGGTGCTTGTGTGTTTAGCAAACTGGATCTCAAAAGCGGCTACCATCAGATTATTATTTGTATGGGAGATGAATGGAAAACTGCTTTTAAGACTCATGAAGGTTCATATGAATGGTTGGTCATGCCATTTTGGTTATCCAATGCCCCTAGCACTTTCATGCGTGTGATGAACCAAGCTCTTCGGCCTTTTATTGGGAAGTTTATTGTCGTTTATTTCGATGACATCTTGATCTATAGTGTGAATCATGCGGTGCACCTTGAACACTTGCACGAAGTGTTATTGGTTCTCCGACGAGACAAATTCTATGCTGCTACCACCAAGTGTGCATTTATGACGGATTCTATTCAGTTTCTTGGTTATGTGGTTTCTCGCGATGATCTCAAGGTCGATCCAAGCAAGGTCCTTGCTATTGAACAATGGCCCCAACCTTCTTCCATCATGGAAGTTCGTAACGTTCATGTGTTGGCGTCCTTTTATCGCCGTTTTATTCCTCACTTTAGTGGTATTATGGCCCCTATTACAGAATGCATGAAAGGAACCAAGTTTCTTTGGACTGCTGAAGCCAAAGAGGCATTTCATGAGATTAAATGTCGCCTTACCTCTGCACGAGATTAAACGTCGCCTTACTCTCCCTTTCGAGCTTCATTGCGATGCGTCAAAAACTGGTATTCGTGTTGTCCTTAGCCAATCTGGGCGTCCCGTACCCTATTTCAGCGCAAAGCTTTCAGGTGCGAAACTTCGTTTTACTACTTATGATGTTGAGTTCTATTCAGTCGTCTAAACTATCAAACATTGGCATCATTATCTTTTCCAGCGGGAATTTGTGCTCTACACTGACCATGATTCCCTCAAACATCTTGGGAGCCAAGATAAGATCTCACATCACCATGCGTCCTGGATTTCTTTTCTTTAGCAGTTTACTTTTGTGATCAAGCATAAGGCGGGTGTTTTAAATCATGTGGTTGATACTTTGAGTCGTCGCCATAGCCTTCTAGCAGAGATGCACATTCATGTGTCTGGCTTTGACTCGTTTGTGGATTTTTACATGGATGATCCATTCTTTTCTCAAGTGCTTACAAAAATCCAACATGGCGAACCTACGGATTTTGTGTTGGAGGACGGATTTCTTTTCCACGGCCTTTAGTTATGCATTCCAGCTTGTAGTCTACAGTTGAAGATCATTCAAGAACTTCACAATGAGGGTCATGTCAGTTGTGATTGTACTTTTCAACTGCTTGCAGGTTCATATTTCTGGCCGTCAATGCGTAAAGAGGTTGGTCGATTTTTAGCTCGTTGTCGTGTTTGTCAACTTGCCAAGGGTTCATCCACCAATGCTGGCTTATACTTGCCCCTTCCTATTCCGATGCAGCCATGGTCTGATGTTAGCATGGACTTCGTCCTTGGCCTTCCTCGTACTCAGCGTGGTAGTGACTCTATTTATGTGGTGGTCGATCGTTTCTCTAAATGGTTCATTTTATCCAATGTAAGCGTACATCTGATGCTGTTTGTGTTGCTCAACTTTACTTTCGTGATGTCTACCTCCTTCATGGTCTTCCGGATTCTATTGTTTCTGACCAGGATACTCACTTTGTGAGCCATTTTTGGCGGAGTTTGTGGCATATGGTTAACACTCAACTAAACTTCAGTAGTGCTTACCACCCTCAGACGGATGGTCAAACTGAGGTTGTTTATCGGTCTATGGGCAATTTGTTGCGTAGTTTGGTTGGTGATCATCCTAAGTCTTGGGATTTGAAGTTGCCGCAGGCTGAGTTCGCCCACTACCATGTTGTTAATCGCACTACGGGGTTCAGCCCTTTCCATGTGATTTATGGCTTATCACCGTGGGGTTCTCTTGATTTACTCGCACTGCCCAGCAAAGTGCATCCCTATGCTACTGCCGAGGATTTTATCCCACAGCTACATCAAATCCATCAACAGATGCCTGACCATTTGGTGGCAAACAATGGTAAGTATAAGGCACAAACGGATCTTAAATGGCGTTCTGTTGAGTTTGAAGTCGGCGATTTTGTTTGGGCTATTCTGACAAAGGAGCGTTTTCCAGCCCATGAATATAGCAAGCTAGCTGTAAAGAAGATTGGTCCCGTGGAGATTGTGGAGAAGATTAATTCCAATGCTTATCATTTGCAGCTTCCTATCCATGTTCGTACTTCTGATGTCTTTAATGTGAAGCATCTTGTTCCTTTTGTGGGTGATTCTTTTTCTATTGATGACATTGCGGTTCTAGATTCGAGGTCGAATCTTCTCTTCCCCTGAGGAAATGATGCAATTCTGTTCGAGGAGGATTTCATGCAGAAGTTGGCACATCAGAAGTTTCAGT
This sequence comes from Artemisia argyi, assembly GCA_030686995.1. Lineage (NCBI taxonomy): Eukaryota > Viridiplantae > Streptophyta > Magnoliopsida > Asterales > Asteraceae > Artemisia > Artemisia argyi. The sequence goes on along the minus strand of CM060685.1, from coordinate 131,339,272 downwards.
GAAAGCGTCGAAGTTTGGCCAGGGAGGGTCGTTAAGTGGGTTAAAAATCGCGTTTTCTCACTTTTGGACTGTTTTGTCATATTTTTAAAGTTTTAGGACTTTGTTTCGTAATTTATTTACATTCTATAGGTTAGGGTTTACCTATTTAAAAACTTCATGGATGTTTCTGTTAGGCAGTTTTTTGATCATTAATAAAAAGTCGAGGTTTTCCTCAACCCTAATCTATTCTTCCCGTTGTTCCGCCACGTACGCTGCATCAGACTATTACTATAAAAGTGATTAAAGGTATTTGTTTAAGATGAGGAGGCCCACCATTATGGTAACGAATGATAGACATAATCCATAATCTATATACATCAAGAGAGCTAGGTATGGATCTTTTATAGGTGAGGACCCACCACTACTATCAAACTCATACTCATTATCATTTATGACAGCATACCAAACGCACCCTAATTATTTGTTTGGTATGTGGTTTAGGTTTCAAAATAGTACTTAATATCTATAGGGGAATGTATCAACGAATCCATAGATAAATGTGGGGTTTGACAGAAAATTTATATAAATGGTGGGCCACGTATCTCCTACAATTTTTTTTTAATTTTTTTTTATTTTGTTTTCTTATTATAAATGTGGGACCCAACAATTTTTATTTTCTTTATTTAATATTAAAATAATACTATATCTAATTTTTTTTATCAATTCTATATTATAAAATAAACAATAATTTATATTATCATATCTTTTATTTCTCCTACTTTTTTTTCAAACTATTATCAAATCCAAATCCGATTCTAATCCTTTTTCATACCAAACGCACCCTAAGTCATGCGGTTGATAGAATAAATAATAATAATAATAACCTTATATTCGTTTTGGAAACTTCTCAACCATATAGGATGAATCACTTCACAAGACTCATAAAGCTTGGTAAGAAAATATAATCAGGGTGGATGATAGAAGAGGTTGTTTCTATTATTGTTTAAATTGAAAACCTTTTATTAGAAATTCTTGAAACTAAACTATCCCATTAGGGTTTCTTAATCATATTTGTACAATGTATAAAAGGAATACATGCCTTTCTCAAAATGCATACTAACATGTATCTACAGAACATAAAATAGCAAAACTTGAAGAATAGTAGCATCTATGACTTTTTATAATATATTACAATATATGTAACTAATTTATCCATCCTTAATGTCAAGATTAGTCATTTTTGAATCTTGATGATGATTTAGGTTTATTAAATTGTGACGTTAATTCCTGTTTCAAAGTATGAAGAGTGTACTTAATACCTCTATGCTCGATTTAAATCTGCTAATGAGCTCAAATTATGTGCGGTCAAGTAATCAATTATAGTTACATATACTTACTTTTTCCAAATCGACTGTTTTAAACTATACCCCTATGCTAGGCTTGGTGTAGTAGAGGATGAGAGGGAGGCGAGTCCACTATAGTGTGACAATGAGATGGAGGTGAAGGGTGTGTATTTTGGGTAAGTAAATGATCGGTCTCACATTTAATATCAAAAGTGAGGGGTAATGTGACCGTTACGGGGTTTTACGTGATGAATGAGTGAGATGGAGCTCAATAATGTGACACCAACTTAAACGTGACCTTAAAAAAGATGTCAATACCAACGAATACCTAATTGATATAGTCTTGATTTTCCAATGAGACTATACCAACAAGATTTTGTAAAAGTGGTAAAGATCACAATATTTATCACCCAACCAACCAGCCCTTGGTGATTTATTATTATAAACTTCAAAAACCTCAAATGAGTGCGTAACAATACAATAGAAAAGATAGTCCCCAAACTGGATGCTATCTACCACACTACAAGACACTCAAACACTCAATACCACAGATCAAATAAAGAGATTGATCTGTGAAGAAAAAAGACAAGATTAATCAAATAAAGAGATTGATCAACTGTATACAAGACTAGAACAAACTGTATGTAAAAACTAAGAGAGAAATATCAAAGACAACAATGAGATAATGAAACCCTATTCGGGTTAAGGAGCTTATATTGTACAAATTTCCACTTAGGCCCTTGCACTTCATATCTTGTCATATTTGGAACAAACTTTGAAACTTGAAACCTTTATGACATAAATGGACCCTGCACTTTATGAAACAAGAAACACAAGAAAGAAATAACCATTTCAATTTTGACCACAATAGAGTCAACACCCTCTCTCAAACTAAAAATGAGTAAGAACCATAAAGTTATATTGAAAACATATTAACCAAGTTCAGCATTCTGCATAACTTAGAATGCTAAACAGTTCCAAGAGCTTTAGTGAAAATATCAGCTGCTTGATCATAATTTTGAACTTTTTCTATTTTAAGAATACCACAAGCAACCTTTTCTATTATAATATGAACATCAATCTTAAAATGTTTAGTTTTTTCATGAAAAACTAGGTTAGCTGCAATTTGAATTGCAGCTACTATTACTATATAGGCTTAAAAGGTATAAATTGGCCACTTTCAGACTTTGTAGCAAATTAGCTATCCACATAACCTCACATGTTGCAGATGCCATGTATCTATATTCTGCCTTAGCAAAAAACTTTGAAACAGTAGACTATTTCTTGCTCTTCCATGAGACAAGTGACTTGCCAAAAAATACACCAAAACCAGAGATAAACTTCTTGGTAACTAGACACTTAGCCTAGTCTGAATAAGTGAAAAATTGAGATTCAGATCACTATTTTTGAAGATTTGCACACCAGTTCTAGGAGCATTTTTAAAATATCTCAAAACTCTTAAAGCAACTCTAAAATGCGACTGCAATGGAGAATGCATATGCTGATTCAAACAATGAACAACATACAATATATTTGGTCTGGTATGTGTTAAGTAAATTAGTTTGCTCACCAATTTTTGATAGTCAGTATTACTTTTCAGAAACTTGTCATTTTCAGACTATTTGCAGCTTAAAACACAATTTTCAGGTAAAGATGTAGAAATAGGTTTGGCAGCAAGCAAACCAAATCTTATATATAATATAAACTTAGGTTGTCTTATAAATGCAAAATACCCCTAATAAATGTTTCAAGAGTTGATTATTCCAAATATGCCCTTCAAGTGTGATTTCAACAAATGTAGTTTGTACGGTACAATATGTTTTGCATGAGAAATCGTGCACAAAAGTTTGTACGGTACAACATGTTTCAAGCATCTCTAAACCTCAAAGAATACAAACCAAAAATTTCATGAATACATAAATTAAACACACCAATTAGTGGTTAGTCTTTTTACCTTCCCGTGCATGAGTTACAAATATTTTATCAACTATATAATGTGTGAAAAATCACACACAACAAACCACAACTTCCTCCACACCGCGTGCACATTGGGCTACAACTTATAATGGTGGTAAAGTAAGCATCATATCGTGTTACTTATTAATCATATTGATTTATATTATTTTATGTAAATTTCACGTGTGTTTTGTGTGTGTAACAATGTAGGACATAAAGATGGTGCTTAGGAGGTTTGGTAGTAACATCATCTTCTCTAAGGGTTTAAGAGATCGTACACATCGTTGTCTTATCAATTAAGTGGAACATGCACGAACATTTTTACTTTGATTAACTGTATTTAAGTTACTAACGATCAACTATATCTAATTGTTTTTTGTAGCACGTCAAGAAGCATTAAAGAAAGAGATCGAGAAGTTACAAAAATTGTATCAAGAACAAAACATGCAAAAGGCCAATGAACAACAACGACAAAGAAAACAACAACAACAACAAGAACAACGTCACGGCCACCGGTGGGATGAATACTTAGCATTCATATTAATAGTACATTCAAATTAAACATGCAATATTTTACTTCATGTAATACCGATGAACGGGCTAATACTATTGATTCGTTAGCAAGTAAGTTTATTGAAAATAATGTGACGAGCATTCAATTTTTAGTCAATAATTATTACTACACTTTGTTGGTGCATTTTAATATTTTTGCTCTTAATGTAGTTTTTTGTATTGCGGTGTGTTAATGTCACTTTCTTAATTAAACATCGTGGAATATTGTGTGACTTGATATTTGATATAATTGTGAAAATTATGTCGATGTTACATATTGAAAATGGTAGTATATAATAAAAATATCTTCACACTATCATCTTAACAATGAGAATCTTCTAAATCAAAGAAGTTTATAAAGGAGAAGAAAATTGTATTTCAAATGTTATCCTACACCTATCACGAGGTAAATATTATTCATTTAAGTTTGAGATCATGTGATTCATGTTGTCATAATATAAATACTTAGAGTGAGTTACTAATGAATGCTCCAAATTCGATATTATAGTTTATGGAAAAATATTGTAATAATGCATTAATTAAAAATAATAATTTATGTAACTTACTCATATTAAAATATTACATATGAAAAGCCTCATTTAAATATAATATTTTGCAAAAAACCTCTTCACATTAAAGAAAGAGATGGAGAAGTCACAAAAATTGTATAAAGAAAAAAACATGCAAAATGCCAATGAACAACAACGACAAAGAGAACAATAACAAGAACAACGCCACAACCACAGGTGTCAATATAGATTAATACTTAGCATTCATATTAATAGTACGTTACAAATTAAACATGCAATATTTTACTATACAAATTGTAATTAATTATACGAATTATAATTTATACTCTTGAATATACTAATTACTTTAATGTTTTATGTTTTTATAGTTTTGTTAAAAAGGAAATTTGTTTTATAGTTCTCTTTTTATAATGTAATTTATTGAACAACGAAGTCCGTATTTCACAAAAAATGAGAGTTTCAAACATGAACAGAAAATTAGTCCCGAACATTACGAAAAAAACAATTAGATCCAACCTGTGTGCATCGCATGGGTCCTGAGGCAGTACAAACCTGTGTGCATCGCACGGGGATGAATATAAAAGGTCTCCAACATTAATTTCATCGCTTCATATTTAAAATAATTTATGTAACTTATACATATTAAAAAAATACATGTGAAGAGACTCTTTTCAATATAACTTCTTGAAAAAAACCTCTTCACATATACTCTTTTAATGTCAATAAACTATTTAAAATGTGTGCCATGCCTAGAAATGTGATACCATCACAACTTAAATATATAATGACGAAAATAATTGTCGAAGATTACGCTATAAAAACTTATATACAGCCCATGTGCAACTCAATAAAGTATTTTAAATACGTATAAAGCTTAGCAAATGTGTGACACCATGAAAACTTAAATATAAAATGACAAAAATAAATGCCGAATATTATGCTATAAAAACTTCTATACAGCCCCTGTGCATCGCACATATTTTAAATCTATGAAAACTTCTATACAGCCCATGTGCATCACACGGGAATTGTTGACTATTATAAGAAATAGTTATAACTTAGCCCGATGTATTAATATTAGTTAGTTCAAATAAAAAACGATAGAGTCAATACCAAAATAAATAGACAAAAAATATTACGTAAAAAAATACATCTTAAAAGATTACATGTCAATAAACTATTTTAAATACATATAATGCTTACAAAATGTATGCTACCATGAAAACTTATATATATAATGACAAAAATACGTCCTGAATATAAAATGACGAAAATAAATGACGGATATTAGACTTTGAAAACTTCTATACAGCCCATGTGTATCGCACGGGCTTTCATGACTATTCATGTTTGCAAGTGTATTCAAATAATGAAATGACATGATCCCGCAATGAATACATGACGAAAATTAGTGAACATTACGTTATGAACACTTAGATACAGCCCGTATGCAACGCACGGGTCTGGTTGCCTAGTTCATATAGAAGTTCTAAGTAGTATTTCCTTTAGGTTATACAAATTCCATTATCATTTTATAAAATTTCAATTCCCACAAAGTATTTTAATAAACCCAAATCCTATGTCATAAATTTACTGCTCAAAAAGTTTTAAACTCATTAATCTCTTTTTTATCATTCCCGTTAATCACAATATCATCAACATACACAAGCAAGGAAATGAAAACACTTCAAGTTTGCTTAATGTACAAAGAATAATCTAATTTTCTTTATTTAAAGCCACGCTCAACCAAGGAAGTGGTTAGTTTGGCATTCCATTGTCTTAGGGCTTGCTTCAACCCATATAATGACTTATTCAACTTACAGACCTTACCATCATCATTTTTACCAAAACCAATAGGCAAAGTCATATAAACATCTTCATTCAAATCACCATAGAGAAAAGCATTATTAACATCAAGTTGATACAATGGCTATTTGTTATGAACAACAATGCACATAAGACACCTAACTGTAACCATTCTAACAACATGACTAAGGGGGTGCTTGGTTGGAGGTATTATAGGGTGGGGAATGGAAATGATAATGAATAAGCATGGTTGGTTAAGTATAATGAAATTGTTCATTACCCACTAATAAGTAATCAACCATTACCCAAGAAAATGGGGGGAATGAATTTGAATCATGAGAATATCCTTTGCTATTGCATTTGATGAGTGCTCAAACACTCATCATTTTTGGTCAAATCTGAATTGCAAAACATACAAAAACACTCGGAAATGCATCAAAATACTGAAAATATTTCAAAATCGTGTTTTATATGTTTTAGATGCAAAATGAGCAAAAACAAATGAAAAACGCACAAAGTTTGCAAAATTGGCAGTTTCAGTCCCCCAACTTTCATAAAATGACAAAACTAGTCCCTGGATATTCAAAATATAGAAAATTATCACCAAAGGTCCTTTTGAAATCATAAGTTGTCATATTTTGTCCTTTGGTGAAAAATTGAAAAGTTTTGGAAAGTTACACTTTTGGTCCCTGGAATTTCAAATATTGGCAGAAAAGGTCCCTAGTGGGATAATTTTGAAAGATAAATCATTTTTGGTCCTTGAAAATCATAAATTACCAAAAATGGACCTTGGGAGGAAAGTTGAGGAAATTACAAGTTTGGTCCCTCATGTTTGGAAAATTACATAAATGGTCCCCGGGAATTTGAAAAAATGGAAAATGTTCATTTATGGCATCTTGGGTCCTTGTATTATTAAAGTTTGGCAAAAGTGGTCCTTGTGAGTGCTTGGGAAGTTTTACATTTTCAGTCCCTCACTTTTGGTGAATTACACAATTGGTCCTTGTTTTCACTTAATAAACCAAACCACCCTTATGTTATTTATAAACCAAACAAACCTTAACCTGGTCCAACACTCCAAAGCCCATCCCTTAGGCCCAAAACCCTTCCACCCCTTTTAATATAACCACCGGTCAACACCCAGTGGTCAAACCGACCACTGTTCACCATCCCTAACCCCACTTCCCCCGTTTTTCAGCTCAATGTCTCCCCCTCCTCTTAACCTCCACAAAACATGCACCAACCTTCGTTAATACCTCTACCTACACCAAACCAACCCCCCTCCTCATTAATAACAACACCAACTCCACTACCCTACCAAACCCATTTTCCCGCCAAATTTAAATAGATGGCTCAGATGAAAGATAGCCATCCAATGGCTCACAAGCATGGTGGGAAAGTCTTTGTGGACCTCCAGGACCTATAAAAGAAAAGAAATAGAGCAGCAGAAGGAGTATTAGAGTAGTGTAGTTGTAGTTTAGTATAACAATGTCGATTTAGTTAAATTTTAATTTATCAGTGTTCCTTTTAGCTTCCAAGTTGTAATGTTGATGTTTTAAGTATAATATAAACAGTTCTCAATCATCAATTGAAGTATTGCAAGCATTATTTGGTTTTTCACTTCATTTTGCTCAAAAGAAATTCTCACTTTAGCTTTGTTGTAATAAAAGCTGTTGTTTACTGTTGTTTGATTTAATTTAAGTATAAAAGGAGTTTTATAAGCTTCTTGATTAATTTAGTTTAGTCTAAGTCAGTTTTGCTAAAAATTCTCAAAAATTCCATGAAAATAGAAAATAAATTAAAAAGAAGTGTGCAAGACTGAAGAAGAATGGAGCAGGGTATTTAATGGATTGCTTCGGGTTTTAGAGCTTAATGGTAAGCTATAGGATGTGCTTATGATCTCTGGTTCTCAGTTCTTAGCCTAAGTCAATTGTGAGTCCAAATTTCCACTCTTTGCTTTATACTGTGTAGTAGCTTAGAATCTGCTTATTTATAATTATTTGTGCTTCATTTTGTTTACCATAACATATTAAGTATTTAAGATCCAGTTTTGCAAGTCAAATCATCAATCTGTTTTATAAATCAAAATTCAAGTTCCATAAGGGACTGTTTGGATCAGCTATGTACTATCTATTCTAGTTGTTATTTTGTTGTTGTTTTAGTGTAGAAATACTACATTAGGTTTAGTAAGGTTTAACAAACCTTTACATCCAAGTTTTAGCAACAAAAGTAAAAAAATCAAAGAATCCTCCCCCAACAGTTAACTGTTGGGAGATTTTGTTCCCAAATGCACCATTTCAATTCCATACTAGTTAATCTAGCCTAAAATAATTTTTTTTTTATCATAATATACCCATATCAGTCATTAGATTCAAGTTAAAGTTCAAAAAAGTCAACTTATCAAGTTTTTGCAAAAAGTAAAAAATGCACATCTCATATTTTTACAAATTTTGCAAGAATTAATGTGATTTATGTGAGTTGTTTCAGCACTTGAGCTTTTGAGGTTTAGCACTCCCCCACCTCAGCTCCAAGTTTCCATCCTCACCTTAATTTTGTGAATTTTGTGCTGGGCCCCATCTTGCCCCAAACACACCTGCAGGGCTGAGTTGTGCCCTGCTACAGCAGCTGCACACCCAAACACCACCCTTTGGTGGTGGTTTCCAGCCACTTCAGTGGTTCCCATGGCCACAACTCAGCTCCTTTCAGCCCCCCCTGGTAGGCACCATGGATTGACCAACCATTTGACCCCTAGGCCTGTAGACCCCACCTAAATCAAGGCCTCAAATCTGTCCCCATTTTCAGTCCTAACACAAGTTTCCAAGAGCTTATTTTGTAGCTTATTGCTTATTCTGTGGTCAATTTGTGCTTTTTCCAGCTTATTCATGTTTCATTAACTTATTTGGACCTGATTTAACCATTGTGGGTCCCACTTGATCTCATTTGAGCCCATTTTCCTTCTTGGTCAACTTTGGTCAACTGTCTTTCTAATAAGCCCTCATACAGCTTATTATTAAGTTTTAAAATTTTTGTTTTTACAAAAAGTTTCTACTTTTAGGTAAAAATCAAGTTTCCAAAAAGAAAATCCAGAAAATCAAATTTATTTTTTAAGTGATAGTTTCTATTTAATGTAAATTAAATTTTATTTTTCATTTTTAGATTTTAATTAAGCACTTGTCATTTTTATATTTTTATTAATTACCTCTTATATTAAAATATTTTTAGTAAATTTTTCAGATTTTTATTTTACCATTTGGTATTTATTAGAATTAATTTTAGTTTTATTAATTATTAATTAATATTAAGTTTAAAATAGCATAATTAGTTTTTATTAAGAAAAACCTAGTTTTTATATTTTTTATAGCTTTTATATGTTATAAAATAATTTTAGAAATTTTATTAGAATTTTTACTGTTCATTTAGTATTTTTCTTAATTTAAAATAGTTTAATTAGTTAATTAGTAATTAATTAATATAAAAATCACAAAAAGACAAAAATACATATTTTTATTTTTAAAACTTATTTTTAGTTATTTTATAATTTTAGAAATTTTATTTTCACTTTTCTAGTATTTAATTAATATAATATTGTATTTAAGTGTTTTAAATATTAATAATTAGTATTTAATTAATAATAAATAATTAATTAGTGTTAAAATTAATTTTCTTTTTCTAAAAATTTTCTATTACCTTTTAGTTTGTAAAAAAGTCATTTTCACCCCCTGGGTGTTTTCAGATTTCCGTTTTCACTTTTTATTTCGTACTTTTACGTTTTATTTAACGTAACGTACGCGTTTTTAAGTTTTGAACGTTTCTGGTTTTTCCAACTTTCAAGTTTTATTCATATAGCTTATTTAACCTATTTCTTTGTAGATTCCTTAGCTTAATCACTCACAAACCCCTTTTCATCCAAATTCACCCGATCACGAAACCGTTTGAATACAATCCACACCTCGTCGGGACATAACGACCCGGGGAAATACTATACTTCCGCGGAGTATTGACTCTAGGCTGTTTGACCATCTTGACCACATCCGTGGTTGACTTTGGTTGATGGTTTAGCATCAATCAAATTTTGGCGCCGCTGCCGGGGAGGTTGTGTGCGTTTTCTAAACGTTTGCTGATTAGTGCTTTTGGGATTCAATCCTTTGTAAATTTACCATCCTTGTTCATACCTTTTTCACAAAAAGCCCAAAAAGATTTTCTCTATCATTTGTATATAAAATGTCTTTCCAAAATCTCAAAAATATCCATCTCTACCCTCCTACATTTTTGATTCTACATTTCTCACCCTCCAAAACCCTTTGATTCTTTCTATGTCTCATCCTCACCTTCTTGTTTGTCGATGGTGTGGTGGTCCTTATAACGGTTGAAATTGCCCCGGTTGTAGCATTGTGAGTTCGGGACAAGGGTTTGTCTATGACTTAAGTCCCTACAATGAAACAACCAGCTTCTTTAACCAACCCCCATACCCCGAGATGAACACATATTCATGTGATTATTGTGGAGGCCCTCACTACAGCTCTGATTGTCAAACGAGGAATCAGTTTGTCTATAAACAGGTTCCTTGTAACAATCATGAATTTGGTTTTAACCAGCCTCCACAATACACAACCCCTCAACCACCTCCTCAAGACGAGTTAGCTAGAGCTGAATTGATTAATAAAATGATTATCAATCAAATTCAATTCAACCAGAACATTCAAGAGGAAATAAACTGTCTTAAAGATCTGATTCTCAGGAGACAAAATCCTCCTGTTAACTCATTTTATCTTGAGGATGAAAGTGATGAGGATGAACCCTTTGAAGAAGAAATCCCTAAGGAACCTTCAGATATCTTGATAATGGGGGACAAGGAAGTTAAAGTCAATCCTTTTGAGGAAATAAATGACCTTGTTCCAATCCCAAAGGTATCTGAGGAACCTTCTGATTCGACTTCAGTTGAAACTGCCTCAGTAGGTATACAGGGAGAAAAGAACATGACTGAATCACTAGCAGTAGAAATAATGGAACTTGTAGAATCCATGACTGCTAGTCCTTCTCAACTCCCTGAGTCTGCTGTTATCACACCCGAGATTCACACTCACTCTCTGAGCATGGGGGATGAGCATCTTAGCACTGTTCCTGATAAGGAATCGGACGAATTCATAAAGTCTAGTGTTGAGAACCTTGTCCCAATCCCAAGAGAGTCACAGGGAATTCTTGATCACATGTGTGACATCCCTCATCCTCTTGTCTTCCCAAATGACAATGTTGAGATGTTCTCCGATTCTGATGATGACGATTTGTTATCTTGTGGAGACGTCAGTTACGTGGAAGAATTACCTTCTGAGCTAGTCAGCTTGGAAGAAGAGAATGATGAGATTGACACTGAAATCCAAGATGAAGCCCTTCGTGCTACATTATTGAATGTCAGTCTCCTCATTTCTAAAATCGAGGCTTTCAAAATGAAACCTATTTCATCTCCTATCCCCATAAAGGATAGTGACATTTTCTTCGATGATCCTATTCTGGAGTTTGAAGCCTTTACCTTTGATCATATGGGAGAGAAGATTAGTGACAGTACCACTTCTCATTCTCAAATTTCTCTCCACGATTATGATTCATTCACTTTTGAGGAGTTCTCCGGTGAACTCACTCATATCATATCTCCACCGGAGTATGATAACTTTTACTTTGATCTAGACAAAGATGATCTTTGTGTTTCGGAGGGAAATATTCTCAACCTTGAGAATTTGATTGATATCAAAATCCCAACCCTCCCACCCATAATATGTCTAGATCATACGAGCTTAACTGATGAGATTCATGATACACCAATCATGAATTCTCTTTCCGATGATGATGAATCAATCTTGATTGTCATCAAGATCTTTCTACCTTTCTTCACCTACAGGGTGACTTCTCCTGTTCTTCACTCCTTCGGGAATGAAGACACCATCTTTGATCCCGGCATTTTCATGTATCATTATCTTGAGCCGAATACATATCTCATCGGTGTGGAACTTTCACGTGCTTCAAATGTTTGTCCAAACATCTTGAATGAAAGTCCGATTGAGATTGTTTACTCCACCTCATGCTTCCCCAAGGACAAATGAATTCGGGGTCGAGTCAAGCTAGCGACTCGGTAAACAAAAACAGTAGCATGCATATAGGGTTTTCACCCTAAGTGTGGGGGAGTCCCCCATGCTATGGTTACAAGAGTGAAAAACAAAATGGTGTTTTCCACGCTTAGCTTGTAATGTTGCCCTTTTACGTTCAAAATGTCGGCATAAATAGCCGGGACTTTGAATATTGAGGACAATATTCATGCTAAGTGTGGGGGGGGGGGGGGGGGGTATTTCGCTATTCTAGCGAATTTTATCACATTTTACTATATAATACCCCCGTTTTAGCCAAAATTTCAAAAATTTTAAATTTTTTTCACTGGTGCTTCAAAATTTTTGTGATAATCAGTCCGCCTTGTCTAACCGACAAAAGGGATTGGCTAGTCCAGGAACAAACGGCTCTTGGTAAAGACATCTCAAATTCGTTTATGGCTTGCAATTTGCCCAAAATTGTATGGTTCCTCAACTCCCCAAAAACAAATGAGTTGGCTAGCTCGCAAGATTATGGCTTGTGGTAAAGGCCGTGGAAAATCCATAATTGGTAATCAGCTCACCAAGATGTTAACTATTCCATCAAGAGCTGGCTAGTCTAGAAGCAAACGACTTCTGGTAAAGACTAATCAAATCCGTCGACAGCTGGTGGTTTGCTCAAAATCACACGGTTATCAGGTGTGCCACAGTTCTTACACCTGGCTACTCCAGAAGTGATGGCTTTTGGTAAAGAGTTTTTCAAATCCATCAAGTTTTCAAAACAGTTATTGCTAGGGACTAGCAATAGTTTAGTGTGGGGGATTGATGAGTGCTCAAACACTCATCATTTTTGGTCAAATCTGAACTGCAAAACATACAAAAACACTCGGAAATGCATCAAAATACTGAAAATATTTCAAAATCGTGTTTTATATGTTTTAGATGCAAAATGAGCAAAAACAAATGAAAAACGCACAAAGTTTGCAAAATTAGCAGTTTCAGTCCCCCAACTTTCATAAAATGACAAAACTAGTCCCTGGATATTCAAAATATAGAACATTATCGCCAAAGGTCCTTTTGAAATCATAAGTTGTCATATTTTGTCCTTTGGTGAAAAATTGGAAAGTTTTGGAAAATTACACTTTTGGTCCCTGGAATTTCAAATATTGGCAGAAAAGGTCCTTGGTGGGATAATTTTGAAAGATAAATCATTTTTGGTCCTTGAAAATCATAAATTGCCAATAATTAGTATTTAATTAATAATAAATAATTAATTAGTGTTAAAATTAATTTTCTTTTTCTAAAAATTTTCTTTTACCTTTTAGTTTGTAAAAAAGTCATTTTCACCCCCTGGGTGTTTTCAGATTTCCGTTTTCACTTTTTATTTCGTACTTTTACGTTTTATTTAACGTAACGTACGCGTTTTTAAGTTTTGAACGTTTCTGGTTTTTCCAACTTTCAAGTTTTATTCATATAGCTTATTTAAGCTATTGTAGATTCCTTAGCTTAATCACTCACAAACCCCTTTTCATCCAAATTCACCCGATCACGAAACCGTTTGAATACAATCCACACCTCGTCGGGACATAACGACCCGGGAAAATACTATACTTCCGCGGAGCATTAACTCTAGGCTGTTTGACCATCTTGACCACATCCGTGGTTGACTTTGGTTGACGGTTTAGCATCAATCAGCATTGTATTCCCATTTCCTTACCCTTTGCCATTCCTTAATTTAAACCAAGCATGCCCTAAATGTTTTATCAAAGTCAATGCCCTCTCTTTAACTAAACCTCTTAGCAACTAATCTAGCTTTATACATATCAATTTCACTAGTGGACTTATATTTAATTTTGAAAAACCATTTACATCTAATTGGTTTTCTACCAACAGGAAGATCAATAACAGACCATGTGTTATTCCTATTTAAAGTTTCAATTTCATTGTTCATGGTCTCAATCCAGTTATTATCTTTAAAGGCTCATAAACATTATGAGGTTCAGTAGACTTATTTAGAGTGGTAGCATAACAGTAGTTAATAACACTAAGTTTAGCAAAATTAACATGTTTTTCTAAACCATACTTCACATTACTTTCAACAACATGATTATTAAACTTAGCAGGTAACTTACCAGACCTTCTTACACTAGGAAACTCAACTTCTGTATTAAGGTTACTCATCTGAATTGGTTCCACATTTCTAAAAACATCATTAAGGTCCAAAACATTTCCCTTAGATAAGCTCTGATCATTAGCTTGGGCTGTAGAATTCTTTCTAGAAGACTATGATGATGCAATATCTGTTCTAGGGGAAGAAGGCCTGCCATCCTCACCCTAATGTAGCTCTCCCTTCATCATAGTGTCTTTGAGACAATTAGTTTTCAAAATTAATCAAAAAATGTTAGATGAGCAGCTTCATTTATGAAATCCACATATGCACCATTACTAACAGGCTTATTTTTCATTTCAAAAGGAAATATAGTTTCATAAAATCTTACATCTCTAGAATATAACATATTTCTGTTATCAAGACTAAAAAGGTTATAAGCTTTTTAAACAGAAGAATATCCAATCAAACACATTTTTGAGACGTATATGTGAACCTATCATTATTATTTAAAATAGTTGAATAACAAAGACAACTAAAACTTCTCAAGTGAGAGATATTTGGTTTTTTTTTATAGTGAACCAATTCATAAGGAGTCTTACCATTTAAAACAAATGAAGGTAGCCTATTAATCAGATAAACAATTGTTAGCATACAATCATACCAAAATTTCAAAGGAATTCCCACCTGAAACATAAGATTCCTTGCAACATTAAGCAAGTGTCTATGTTTTCTTTCAGCAATCCCATTTTGCTGAGGAGTATGAACACAAGAGGTTTGTTGAATGATTCCAAGATCAGAAACAAGTCATTCATTCTTTTATTAACAAACGTGGTCCCATTATCAGACCTTACAACTTTAATTTTGACATTAATCTGATTATGTATCAGTTTAATATAACTTGCAAAAACCTTAAAGACCTCATCTTTGGTTTTGTTCAGATAGACCCAAATAGCTCTAGAGAAATCATCAACAATGGTCAAGAAATACTTGAACCCCTTTCTACTTGTTACTCTGTATGGGCACCACAAGTCAAGATGAACAAGTTCACCAAGCTTCTCAAATTTGTGATCACTTAAGGGAAATGGCTCCATTATTTGTTTAGCCTTATGACATACTCCCCCATCCCAAAATATAAGTCCATTTTGACTTTTTAACTCCAACTTTGACCTTAAATATTTTGTTTATATTATATGATACTTGATGAAAATACATTTAATGCACAATCCATTTATATATTTTGTATCAAGTATTATATAATACAAAAAAGAACATATTTAACGTAAAAGTTGGATTAAAAAAATCAAAATGGACTTATATTTTGGGACAGATGGAGTACCTTACAAGCAAACATACTAGTGGGCGTCAAATTAAAACCTTTTTTTAGAAATCAAGTCTGATGTGCCATATATCTTTAGACACATTATATGACATAACCATGTTAACCTTACCTAAAGACTTATCAGATTGCATATTAAACAAGTACAATCCACCTGTTTCACTACTAATCCCCAATGTTATCTGCCTTTTGTAATCCTGAATATAATATTTTGTCTTCATCAAACCCAACAAACAACTTGCTATCTTTAATTAACTTGTTAACAGACAACAAGTGAAAACAATAACCAAGCACAACCAGAACATCATATAAATCACATTACCAGTTTATTTTAGATTACCAATGTGACTTATATTAGCAAGAGTTCCATTTGGATGACCAACAGTAATTTGTAAATTTGAAATGTCCACAATATTAAACATACCAACAATGGACACAGTTAAATTTTGTTTTGAACCAGAATCAATTATCCAGCTCAAAGTTATTGTTTTAACCAATAAACTTGAATGATACAATAATATTTTGAAAATTTTATATTGAACCAAATATCTCCATTAAAAAATAAAGCCCTGCCTGCCATATTGGCATGAATGCTTCCAGAAGGAGTATCATTAATCAAATTCAGAAGTTTTTTCATCTACTCAGCTTTAAAGGAAGAAGGAGATTGACTAGCAGTAGACTACTGCTTCTTATTAGACTTAAAATCAATATTGGCAATGAAATTTTGATTAAAACCTGATTGTTTAAAAGAATTTGAAACGTTTTTTTAAAACCAGGTGGATAACCAATAAGCTCATAGCAACTTTCAATTGTATGACCAATCATGCCACAATATTTACAAGGCAAATTAGATTAGGTCCTCTACTAATAGTATTGGTCACAGATCCTCTAGTGTTGTTGTTGTTGTTGTTATTATAACTTCTTCTATAATTATTTAAAGATTTAGTAGCAAAAGAGGTAGCATTTAGTTTAGAACACCCATATGAGACTCCTCTTTGGACACATTAGTATAAGCATCTTTTACCCCAGGAGTGGACCCCTGGTTAAAAGAGATATTCTAACAGGCTGATAACACTCATCAAGGCCCATTAAGAACTACATCAGTTTCATAAGCTGTTGATGCAACACCAATTCTTTACTAGCATCACAAGAACATTTAACATCACATGTACATTTAGGAAGTTTGGTCAAAGCTTCAAATCATCTCCAAAGAGAGTTAAGTCTGTGATAATAGTCAGCAACAAAACACCACCTTGTTTGGCGGAGTTATTTTTTTTACAACATATTATATATAACAGAATCATCAACTTTCTCATAAGTATCTTGTAACTCTTTCCAAACAGAAGCAACATTTTCAGGATAAACAAGACCCATATAGACATATTGAGAAATATAATTCATAATCCAAGTTAAGACAATAAAATTACATCTGTCTCACTGAGCAGTTAACACATTACTAGCAGCAAAAGAATTCTCAAACAAGTACCATCAACAAACTAAATTTATTTCTAGCTTGAAGAGCAAGTTTCATGCACCAGACCAGATTCTATAGTTTTCAGTACCAAGAATTTTAAATGGAACTAAAGTAGTACTACTATTATAATTAGACTGAATATGCAAAGGATTACTAGCATCTAAATTATTAGTCAAAACATCATTAGTACCACTACTACCAACACCTCAAGTCATGATGAAAAAATAGATAAAGAAACAACGAACAAGAAAAATCAAACAGAACATAGAAAGCAAAAACACAAGACATAATAGATAACAATCAGCAGACAAACACCTTCATACCTTCAAACATAATTAACCACAAATTATACCATCAACAACTTCCAAGACTACCCAAAAACCTAACCTCTAGCAATCTAGACCAACAAAAATGTTAAAAATACAAAAAATAAAAGATACTAACACCCCAAATCAGTCTGAGACACCAAGTCTCACACCTAGCTATAGACATAGCAGGTTTCCTTGCTTTTCTAAGAAGTAGGTCAAGATTATCCATAATGTCAATCAGTGTGACAACTAAAATGCCCAGAGATTTAAAGAATGAAAGATTACTTACAATGCTATTAATGCAACAGAATACAAACCATAACCACAAGCACTCTTGATTCACTTAGTCAAGAATGCAAATGGTCAAGAACACTCTTGATTCACTTAGTCAAGAGTGTAATTGATCAAAAAACCAGCCCAATTAAACTAAGAACCATTAGAGGATAAAGATCCTTAAATTCCCAAAATTAGAGTTTCAAGAAACCTTAACATATTGATAACGCTCAAATTGTACATGTTTTTAGGAGCGTTATTGTGGATTTTATGCATGATATTTGGTTATAATCATATGCTTTTGTTGCTTAATTGTACAAAAGTGTGTATGCTAGTTCATTTGTAGTCAAGTACAAGAAAATGAAGAAAAAGACGTAGAAACAATCAATAAATGAAGATTTATGCATGTACGAAGAATTCCATAATCATTCAAGTCTTTTGGAGTACATTCGAGAAGATAAAGTCATGAAGTTGTCACTCCAAAGACTCAAGAATAAAGCATAAGAAGGAAAACGATAAAAGAAATGAAGGAAAGAAGCTCAAACGAAGAAATAATGGAAGACTCATTGTTCCCGACACACCTTCACCATTTTGGCCATAAGTTGAGCATACGGACTCGGTTTGACCCCCCGTTCATGGCCACGGAAAGCTAAGAGAAAGATCTACAACTTTGAAGTTTATCATTTTGGCCAAAATGCTCCATCCGATTGGTATTAGCCCGTATTCGATTCGGATGGAGCCAACCTTCAGCCAAAACTTCATTATTTAGACTCCATTTGTGTAAAAGTCAATTCTAGATCCTTCCCAAGCATATTCTAGTCCATTCCCAGCTACTTGGTGCCCAAGTTGAGCATTGATGACCCCTAGGCCTTGAGAGGAGTATAAATAGAGAACTTTGCAAGCATTTCTAATTATCCCTTACCAATTCTCTCTATCCCATCTTGAGAGAACACCTTTCCTACTACCATTACTCCCTCTCTATACCAAAAATTCATCCATAAAATCCCAGAAAACTTTGGAGGTCCAAGAAGTCATCATTTAGAGGTCAAAACATCAAGAAGTCATCACCAATACTTGAGGTATCATTACTACATCATTTGTTATCTTATTTCAATCGTTGTAAGACTTTTAATCATGGTTTCTAATGTTCAAAATTCTGAGTTTATGTTCATGTTTGCTATGAGTGGCTAGTGCCTTTGTGCACTTGCTTAGATGATGTTTAGTATTTAATGGTTTGCTCATGATTGTGATAACATGTTTTAATTCAATTTTAAGTCAATCCTAAAACCCAATTATACTTAAGTTTCGTAGTGACATTTGTTGAATCAAGTTTAACTAGTTGATAGTAATTTCATAGGTCGAAAGATTAATTGTTATTCAACTAGTTATAATCATTTGTCTATGAATGATTGTTTTCTACCAAAATTATTCTTGGTTAAACAAAGAGACTAAAGTGTAATTGTAATGAGAATGCTTTTGTTAATCAAATCAGATTGTTTGTAAACGCCTAATTGGTCGAAAGTGTAGTAGTTTACAATCAATTGTAACCTTTTGTCTATGATTTGTTACCTTTTGTATTGATCATTTCTTAAGAGTATTTGATAAAACAAAAGATTATTTTTGTGTTTAAGATTGTTGACCCAACCTTATGAACCTTGAATTGATCTTGAATTGATTGGTTAATCTTAATGCTTGTTTTTATAAACTAAGATCTTTGCCAAGGTTTAATTTGTAAGAACAATTGATTAGAACACCAACTAATCATCATAACCAACATGTTAAGAAGAGTTATCACAATCATGCTTATCAAGGATAGTAAACTAGTCTAAGCAAGTGTAGTTTTTAATCTTATTGAATTCACATAATCATCATTTTTGTGTTACTTATTGCTTATATGGTATTTTAGAACGTGACAACCAATTACCACCCTTTTATTGCTTATTGTTACATAGATTCTCCACAATTGAAAACACCCAAATCCTAGTGAACGACCACGGCTTACCAACCAAAACTGACTACATACGAAAGGGTCATACTTGCCCGTGTGTTATTAGCTTTATCCGGTAATTCGTGTTATAAATTTAAAACTAGTAGTCGCGAGACACATCACATATCAACCCACAAATCACCATATCTATACCCAAACAATCTAATTTCAACACGGCCATTGAAATTACAACACCAATTAACCGACTAACCAACTAGATAAAAAATCCTCAAAAATCACGAAACCCTAAAAATCAAGAATCACCAAATATTGAAGTCGTAGCTCTAATACAATATAAAAATGGTAAAGAACATAATATTTATCACCCAACCAACCACCCATTGGTGATTTATTACTATAAACTTCTAAAACGTCCTCAAATGAGTGCGTTAACATTACAATAGAAAAGATAGTCCCGAAACTGGATGCTATTTACCTCACTACATAGACACTCAAACACTCAATACCACATATCAAATAAAGAGATTGATCTTTGAAGAAACAAGACAAGACTGATCAAATAAAGAGATTGATCAACCGTGTACAATACTAGAACAAACTGTGTGTAAAAACTGTGAGAGAAAAATCAAAGACAACAATGAGATAATGAAACTCTAATCGAGTTAAGGAGCTTATATAACACAAACTTCCACTTAGGCCCTTGCACTTCATATCTTGTCATATCTGGAACAAACTTTGAAACTTGAAACCTTTATGACATAAATGGCCCCTGCACTTTATGAAACAAGAAACACAATAAAGAAATAACCATTTCAAGTTTGACCACAATATAGTCAACAGAATTTGAAAAACCAAGTTTTCTATTTACAAAAGATTGCTTGTTGGTAGGTTGGAGGGAGAAATTCACTCTACTTTTACCAACAAGTGTTTTATACGTACAAAATATTTGGCAAAGTTGATGAATGTAACTTTGTTCTTTTGGCATTTATATATACGGTTAAGTTGTATATTGTATATTTAGACCAATATAAGTACTATAAGATCATCCAGCTAGCAACATTATATATCTAGCAAAGACCAAGAGAGCTTTGCTGGTTTTGTTCTTAAGTATATGTAATAGTATTGTTGAATTTGTGAACTAATACATCTTTCTACTTATTATATTTTTACATCAAACGGTAAGTGAAACTAAGTATCTAGTGACACTGGCAGACTCAGAATCAAAGTTATCAAGTGCATTTCATTAACGTTTAAAGAGATTTATAGCACAATTTTTATTAACATGACGCTTTTAAGAAAATCAGAGTTTTTTAGAATAATTTACACTACATATATACTTAAATTTCATTTGGTTTACGGACACGCCATGAACCGCTCGGTCCGCCTATGTGCAGAGAAAGAAACTTGAAGATTTGAGCAAGGCGTTTTATCTTTAGAAGATTAATATCCAACTTTTAACTAAAGTTTTTTTTTTTTTTTTTTTTTTTTTTTTCCCTCCTTCTTATAACATAAATAAATTAGTTTTGATTTACAGAAGGGATAGTGGTAGCTTTCTTGAGCATCCTTCTTGCACCAGCCTTAAAGGGACAAGTTGAGCTTACAAAACCATTTACTAGATCAAGATAAGTCTTGAGATCATGGCATGTTGCTACATTAATACTGTTTAACTGTAATGAGTCTCGGCTACTTAGCCGTAGCTCGTGCCCTATGTTAGCATAAACCCATTGGCTCTCTTTTACGTGCTTTTGTATCCAGCCTTTCAGATGTGCTACACGATCATTTCGCTCTTGTGTCACATCCTCATGGTCTTCCACAAAAAAACCAGGCACTTTTGTGATTAGGTCATCCGAATTGACTATACGTAAAATCTTTGTTCCTTGTTGTTCTAGGTGGTGACGAAAGCTCCGGTTCCCAACCCTAGGTCCGCCAAACGAGATGACTGAGAGATGAGGTGAGTGTTTGATGGTGGTTTTGATATCGTAGGCAGCTAGAATGGCTAAAGAAGCTCCTAAAGAATGGCCGGTGATGGTCAAACTTATTTGTTCATCACGGTATATTCTTAGTAATCTTAGAACTTCTTCTCTTAGTAATTGTTGTAAACTTGGGCATGTGCTAGTGCCGGATGTATACAAGCTTAGAACTCCAGCCTCCACCATGGGATCGTCCTTTTGTACATCTGACACATCCGCATTGCAATGAGCTAGAGTGGCTCGTAGATTCTCGAGCCATTCTAGACAAGTGGCGGTGCCACGGAGAGCGATGACTATGTCACGCCTTCCGAGCCTAGAAATCTCCTTTTTGTCCTCACAAACAGCCACATAACCTATCCAACTGGATTGCACTTGCATCCAACGGGGCATTCTTTCTATCCAACTTGGCAAGGAAATGGATGATGTGGCGTGTAAATTTTTCGTCACACGGTACCCACATTCATGGACGCCCGAACGTTCCAACATAGTGTTTTTATTGTACTGGCATGCAGCATATGTAGGAGAAGATGGATCAAAATCAAAAGATTGGTATGCAGCCTCGACGAAGCTACCATACCTAATGATCTCGTCACGTAAACCATCATCAAGAGGGTCTAATAAGCCTTCCCAGTTGTTGGTGCCATGGTATTCCTTCCACTTCTTGCTTAGTCGACTTGGTGGACACGTCTGATGATCTTCCCCCGAGTTGACCAACAAACGTTCCCATTTAATGGGAGGACTCGTAGTTGTCCTAGAAATGGCACAACATGACCAACATGGTCGTTCTTGTGGTGGTGCAACTGTAGCTTTGAAAGGAAATAGTGATCTGAAAGTAAGCCTCATTGCTAATAGTATATGGATAGTAGTAAGGTGTGGGGCGTTAAGTGTTTGAGCTAGTATATGCAAGTAAGAAGTTGGTGTTTATATGGTTGCAATATATACACGTGTAACAACACTACGAAATCAAAAGTTTAAGGCTTTTAAAATGACCTATAAAATGCATTAAATTCTATAATTAGTCCCTTTCAACCAATTTAAAAGTATTTATTAACAATCACTCAATATATGTGTTGTTTAAGCATTTTATATTTATATGTAGCATTTAATGATTTTTAAACATATATTCTATACTTAATGTTACATATCATGTTTAAAATAATTAAAAATATATAATTATAAAATATATGAATTCATTAAATATACTTTTTATATATATGAAAATGCTTTAACAACACTCGTAGTGAATCTTTTTATTTATTAATGTAAGAAAAGATTCGACAAAATACATGTCACAATTACTACGAGTACTTTTTTCATATTTTAATGGTTATTTCCAACAAAAATCGTCGGAACAATAGATGACGGACGTACTTTTCTTTTTCTTTCGTGCAAATACAATAATAGTTGATCACTTGTGTAATCAGACATTCGGACCACACTTCATTTAATTAAGTAAAAACTCATACACGGTTAGAGTATGCAAAACGGTCACAAGCTAGGAGTGTAACTGTGTAAAAATGGTTTGAATAATTGAGTTTGTGTAGCGGTGAATCAAACCCTTAGTTTTGCAAACTATATTATTAAATTAATATAATAAAATAGATAAAAGAGAGGTACTCTATCGAAGCCGGATTTCATGGTCGACATCGTAGTTAGAGTTAGAGATATGAGATAAGCGGAACATAACATTATTGTACCAAAAGCTACTTCCATGACAGAGTCAAAACTAGGTTACCTAGAATAAAAAACCATTTAGCTAAAACTTCGATTCATATTACTAGTACATATATATCAAACCTAAACTATTGCTACAAATTATAAGTGCGAAAATGGTGACGGTTTTTATGTGGTTTTCTCGATTTTTTAATATCGAAAGCATGTGAAGAAGGTATCGCGAATGATGCATTTGTTAATAGGGAACCCAATATTAACTGGTTCTTGATTTCTATTCACTAATCTGCAATGTATGTTTGTCTCCAATTCGTTCCACTTCATACAGCTGCGACAACTTCAGAAGTTAAAGCTTTTCTGCTTTCCCCAAACAGGATATGTGTTTTTGAACTTTTTGAGCCATCTTTCAATACACAGCTTACACAAATTGCTCCTAGAGTGTCATATTGTAAAGTTACTTCTTAGACTTCAAAAAAAATACAACAAAAACTACATGAGCAATAAAGTTCATTATTAGTTTTCTCATATAGAATTTCATTTTTTAACAAAGTAAGTTTCTACCACTTAACTTTTTTGCTTTTGAAGCATCCAAATCTTCTTCTTTTGTTTGCTACGTATAAAAACGCTCATCCGAAAAATATAACTCAAGGGTATCATATATTTTTGGTGCCCTCGCCCATGGGGAACGGCTTGCTGAATGCCACCATGGTTGTAACCGGGATAGTCATAGTGCACTAGTAGTACACAAACCATTTTTTAGAACGACCAATTTAAAGCGATTCTAATATATAACTATTTTAAATCATTGAAAAGTATTATTTGACACGGTTTTTTAACAAACTGTTTTATAAAAAGTGTTTCGTAGACTGGTTCTTTTGACAATCACACTATTATATATTATATATCAAGGTTATTCTATAGCCGCTTTATAAAAGTGGGTATTTCCAAAGTGTTTATACAAGGGCTTGTGACCAGTTGATTGACCATTCAACATTACCACAAATGACACTATAAATAAGACTTCAAAGATAGCTCGCTAGCTAGCTAGTTTTATTTATTTATTTATTATTTTTTATACCAACATTCAAACAATTACTCACTCATATCTCACCCTCTAGTACAAACTGAAAACCACAAGGAACAAGGGTGCAAAAATCTTGGTTTAAGTGTTGGTTAAGAGTTTGAATAAAAAGCTAGGGTTTACGCTTGGAAGTTAGGGTTTTATTGTGATTCTTGGGTTCATTTGTTCACCATTCATTCACCAACTTCTTGTAAGCATCCATGACTCGTTTCCTACTTTATTTCATAATTATATAGCATTTCATGATGTTTTCATATCACCTTTATATGAATTTTGTATTGAAATTTTTGTTTAAACTTAAGTTATAAAACCTAGAATCTGTCTTGAATTTTCAGTCGACTAGTTTGCTATAGGAAACCACTTTAGGAATTTTTCTAGGCAAAGTCATTTGACACACACTTAGATACATGTCTTAGGTAGTTTGCCGTCGAATTTCGTAATTTTTAGAGTTGATTTAGTATTTTTAGCAAGTGAAATGGGATCGGTTTTCAAAATCGACCAAAAACGGAGTTCTTAATTTAGATCGTATAAATCACTACTCTAGTAGCAATTTGGCATGTTGAGCCTTTTGGAGTTTTTGTAGATGAGACTTTAACTAACCACTTAAGGGTGGCCTAGTAGCAAAAGGGCTTGTAACTATCACTATAAAGTTTGTGATGTCTCAAGTTCAATTCCTGATAGGTGCAAGCAACCTTGAAGTGGCCACGCCAACCTCTTGAAAAGGGAGCGCTTTACCTTGTTTGATTCTGTGTGGCGGTGGGTTCAAACCCCGTAGATTAGTCGGTCAAAAGGTCGGAAACCATGGTTTCCCAAAATAAAGATGAGACTTTAACTTAAAGGTAGCAAGTTGGATCGAGTTGTGAGGTTAAGTAATGAAGGAGATATGACCAAATCAAGTCGGGTAATGATTTTTGAGAAATTACAGCTTTGGTGCCTAAGTGTATTTTTAATATTCTGGAATAAATGGTGTAAAACTAAGACCAATGGCCTACAACTTTGCAAAGTAGACTAGAAAACGATCAACCTAGGCTTTTAAACCAATTGATTTCATTAGAAAAAGAGAGATATAGCCAAACGAAGTAGGAAAACCTTCTGAAAAGATGTAACAATATGTCCAAATGTATTTGCATATAAAACTATATCTAAAACATGTTTTCACAAATCAAGGTCTTGATATAATGAAAGTAAACATATTTACCTACGTCTAGAGAGTTGAACGGATATAAACAGATGAAACGAAGTAGATACGTTCATTCAAAGACGGGTTTAAAATCAACAAACTTTGTTTTAAAGTTTTAAATACTAAAAATGAGTTTCATTCATTTTTCTTAAACTTTTGACCTATGCAACTTTATAAACCCTCATTACAAGGATATAATTGTGATAAAACTTTATAATACTCATATGCATGTAGTCATGTCGCATATTCCCTAAAACGACTTATTATGCTAGGTTGCGTTTAGGAATTTCTTGTCGTCTTACTCACACATTACTTTCCCGATTCACTACTTACTCGATATGAGTTTCATAGCCCCATATTTACTCATTTATACTTGTTTTGAAATGCTTGGGGTGATATTATATTGTTTGATTTTACATACGGACACAAGTGTATAAAACACTTACGTATTACCTAAGTTATCACATTAGCCATTAAGTCCCCATTTATCATGAACCGTTAATTACTTGTAAGCGCGAATGTTGTGAATAGATCTATTGGGTTGACACCCCCGTCTGGGTTGGTCATGCCAACCGATTAAATGGACGCATATCATTTGGGAACATTGGTTGTTTGACTAGACACCTACATGGGCATTCATACTTATGTGCATTTATGCATACAGAACACGTTAATCTTCGGGTTTATGAGCTCATGGCATCGTAATGCTTTTTCCATGACATTGTATTGTTATAATGGTCATACACTGAAATCTTGTGATCTGCACTTAACATTTACATTACTTAAACTTATGAACTCACCAACGTTATGTTGATATTTTAGCATGTATTTCTCAGGGCAATGATCTCACTAGCTTGGTTTGCACTGGAGCATTATTCATTGAGTCTCATCTTGCGAGCATTCCATTATGAAGATTTTCTAGCATTGCCTTAACATTCAATGTGAACTTGAACTATTTTCATTTGTGATGTGTAGTTGAAACTTGTTATTGTCAAAATTTATTTACCTAATCGAATGTGAATTTTTTAAAACGGCTCATATACAGGTCGGTATTTATATCTTGATGTTGTGCTTTGAATATCACGCCCGGTTACCTTTTTGCTGCGACATTTTGGGGGTGACACTTCAAGAATAACATAACCCTTACACATCCCGTAAAAAAAAAAAAAAACTCAAAAAGGTCCTTTTGATGGAAAAAATTATAACAGATAATAATTTTAAAAATTCATTTAACAATTAAATAAGAAGTATAATCAAATTAATATGCACATCGGAAGACTTATTAAAATCACTTTTACGCATATAAGATTTTTCCCAATGAACCCTTATACACCAGCATTTAATCAAGGGATAATTCCAAAAGTGCCCCGGTTGCCCAAAGCATGGGGTTTTCTAGACTAGTTGCCTTGGCAACTTAAATTTAGCCAACCATGTGCCGCCACTTATCCGACATGAAGGCCGCCAATTGCCCAAAAAGTACATCAGTTGCCCAAAAGTACACAAGTTGCACAACCTTATAATCCGTAAAGTCACACTTGTCACTTGCAGATTTTAGTTGCTAAAAAAGTACTGGTTGCCCTGGTCTAGAAAAGCAAATACAAAAGATTCCATCTAGAAACCCCACGCCTTGGGCAACCGGGGCATTTTTGAAATTATCCCTTTAATCAATGATATTTAAAACAGTTAATTATATACCTTATGAAAATCAACAAATATGAACAGTTGTAGATCTTAATCATCATCACGCGAACCATGAACCACAAACCATGACAACAACAAACTTTAGATCACACTAGTACAAAAATGGCCTTTCGTCACACATGGTCGATTTCAAACGGTCACACTGTAATATATTTACGTGACTAAATGTATGAAAATAAAATAAACAGCCACACTCGATCTGACTAGTGTGACCATTTCGGAAGATATATGTCACACATTTGTGTATTTATGTGACTAGAGGGTAGCTGGTAAATATTTTTCGATCATTTAGTCACGTTTAATTTAGGACGTGTGACCGATATAAATCAACTTTAAGCATTAGTCACAATACATATATACATATGTGACAAATACATGTCACACAATTGAAGAGTGTGACCAAAATAGATATATGGTCACATGAAGTAATTGTGTATGTGGCTAAGTTATATAGTCAAGTTTGTCACACATTATTTAAACGTGACTGCTATTCTTTGCTGAATAGTTAGCCACATATGAATTTGAAATGTGTGACAACTAAAAATTCAGTTTGAAGCGTTAGTCACGATATGCATTTAAGAGTGACAAATATATGTCACACACTTGAAGAGTGTGACCAAATGTCATATATGGTCACACTAAACCATAGAAACATGATTAAGTGTAACTAAAATTCGATAGATATGGTCACGTAAGTTAATATGTGTGTCTAAAGTTTAGTGTGTGTTTGTTTGCTAAATCCTAATGTGTATAGCCACACTTAATTGAAGCACGATCATGTAACTATAGGCTTTACAATAGTCACACCATATCACACATGTGTATCTTAATAATGTTTATGGCCACATCATAAGGGTATTATATGTGACCAATACATTCAAAATAGTCACATTGTGAAATATTCATGTGAATATTATTTATAGCAAAATGTGAAGTCAGTTATCATTAACATTGATATTAGTCACATTGAGTTTTTGTGTGACTAAATTAAAGATGCTATATATATGGTCACATAAAGTATTTATTTAGGTGTCTAAATCATAGTGTCATATTTTGTCACACATTATTTAAATGTAGTCACAATTCGATACATATGGTCACACATTTCTGATAACTTATGTATACTCTATCTAGTTTGAGTCTAATTTGATATTCACTGCATGAATTGAGTTCAGACTATTAGTCATGACTCTTCATTTGCCCCATTAGAATGCTCCTAGTTATACCTAGGACTGTTAAGTATAATTAGATGTTGGGATCATTGTTCATATGTTATGGCTTGTATTTTCTTTGTTTCTAGACTAACATTTTGCAAGAAAAGCAAAGAAAAAGTTGTTTGGATTGGAATTTGGGTGAATGCTAGTAACTCCGAACTTAATGCTGCTAATGCTAGTAACTCGGAACTTAATGCTGCTAGGCAGAACTTAATGCTGCTAGCCCGTTAGTGAGCCCTCACGTGCGTTGCACGTCAGGGTATTTTCATCATTTCACTGTTCCCGACTATAACACACTTCAGCTACCTCCCTTTCACGGAAATCGACGAGGACATTTTTTGCAAATAACAAAACTAAGTCGTGTTTAACACAACAAAATCACACACACATAAACGTTCTATCTTCTTTCAACCTAATATCTCAAACAATACAGTCGGTGCTTAGCAGTCATGATTCTTCAAAAAACACACGTACCAGGTAACCACATTTACTGATTTTTACTTCATTCAAAATGTATTTTGCATTTTTTTATAACCTTAATCGTTAATGCAGTAACCATGTTTGGTAATCAATTTATTTGCGCTGTGGACAATCCTGATGTTTTGGATGAGTTTGTAAGTTAACACCCTTATTGACAAGTTTTGAATGTATTTTCAATTGGTATAA
Source organism: Artemisia argyi (assembly GCA_030686995.1). Taxonomy (NCBI): domain Eukaryota; kingdom Viridiplantae; phylum Streptophyta; class Magnoliopsida; order Asterales; family Asteraceae; genus Artemisia; species Artemisia argyi. The sequence goes on along the minus strand of CM060685.1, from coordinate 131,310,103 downwards.
TTTTTATCAACTATTATATAACACAAATAAAAATATATAAGGTCAAAATTTCCAAATAAAGACTTAAAAAGTCACACATTAAGTGTCCACTATGACTTTTTCAAGTCTTTTTTCTTCAACTTTGACTTCAAATTTTTTTGTCTGTGTTATATAATACTTGATACAAGATATATGAATGGATTAAGTTTTTAGTTGTATTTTCATTTGTATAATTTATTTTCATATACAGGAACTGCATAATGATTATGTTCTAGGAGGTTTCTATACTGGCAATGGTTGGGGGGGGGGGGGGGTTAGATGGAAAGTTTGTGTAAGGAGAGTCTCACAATTTAAGTGTGTTGTTGAGGGAGCAAGGTGGAATGATTTTGTCATTCACAACATCTCCTGTTTTGCTGTTGAGTACATACATTTTGTTGAAGAGGGTGAGGATGTGTTTTATGTAACTTGCTATGGTGAGGATGGGTTGGAGTTTCACAATTATGAACCCTAGAGTGCCCCATTTTGGAAATGTTTAGTGCCTGTGACAGACACATCTCTGCTTATGCAGTCGTTGGAGGAAGACTTTCTGAGATATCTGGATGGTCCAACCCCTACTAATTCGGTCGTGGTTTCCACTAACACGACTGACTACAATGTTAGGGTGGCCAGTGATCATCTCTATGGTCGATACGTCCACTCCTTCTTCTATGGCGGCGGTTGGTTGACACTCACTCGAGACTTGAATATGAAGGCTGGCCAGTGGATGGTTTTTACTCAGGTTTACCCGAGCCAGGAATTTAATGTGATGTTGTTTGAATCTGATGTTGTCACAACTGGGGAGACATACAGCACCAATATTGCCATGAATGCCTTGTGCCACCAACCACATGACTATGGTATTTTTTCCTTTATTAGCTTTAACTACATCAAGTATATGATATCTTTGTAACATTTTGGATTATCTATAACTTACTCATTTTGTATTATTAAATTCAGATTTTGAAGCCGGACGGATGAACTGGATGTGCAGATGGTCGTTTCACACTGTCCACGACCAAGAAGATAGGGCATTCTACCGACCACTGACTGCATGCTTCTGGAGAAATGGATGACTAGTAAGTGTCTTGAAAACTTTGATAACTTGTCAAATTGTTATGCTACAATTTCAATGAGATTACAAACTAAACAACTATCAATCTATAGCAGTAACTTTGTACATTTTGTAACAGACTATACCATCAAAAATTGTGCACAAGTACAACTTGTATGGGTACTCTGTCGCTGTTGTGAAGCACCAAAAGATACATAAAGTGTTCCAAGTACGTGAGAGAACAGTGGTGGTGCCTGGTCGAGGGAAGGTGAGGAGGACGGTGTTTATTGTTTCATGCTCTGGCTTCAGGGAGTTGAGACAGGAAACCGGCTTTGGTGCAGCTGCAAGGGCCCGCTTCTTTTTAACAGATGACACAAACTGGTCCCAAAGAGTCTTAAGGTTTGATGTGTGTTGGTTGTTGATGGGTGAAACAATGTTTGAAAGTTTTTGTACGTTGGATAAACTTTTTTGTAAGTATCTGATGTATGATAAACCAAATGGGTTTGTCACTAGACAATGGTATGTAATTAGCTAATGTAGGATGAACCATATGGGTTTATCCCTAGAAAATGTTATGTAGTAAACTATGTAGGTTGACATTATTGTACGAAAGCGGCTTATACGGCCTTATAACTAGTTAATTGGGGATTTAAACCCATAAGTGTAAATGTTACCAATCCACCCCTGCACTCTCATATCTAGCAGTACAAACCCACATGCAGTAACGTTTTCTTAGCAGCAGAAACTTTTGATTTTGATTTTTTTTAATAGAACAGAAACTTTTGATAAACATAATACAAAATATATCCCAAGTTCTTGTTAATGAACACAAAAATCAAAATATTGTAACAATTAAGTGTAAATGTTACCAATCCACCCCTGCATTCTCATATCCAGCAGTACAAACCCACCTGCAGTAACGTTTTCTTAGCAGCAGAAACTTTTGATTTTGTTTTTTTTTTTTTTTTTTTTTTTGAACAGAGCATAAACTTTTGATTAACATAATACAAAATATATCCCAAGTTCTTGTTAATGAACACAACAATCAAAATATTGTAACAATTAATGAGAAAATTTAGCAATGACAAAGTACGGGAATTAAAATTAAACATATTCCATTAAAACTTGAAATGAAAAATTACAAAATACTGGTAACAAAAGGTACACATTCTAAAAATTTACTAGTCTAAAAGGATTACAACATGTTTATTCATAAAGTCAATTAAAGTAGTACAAAAAGATTACAAGGTTTATTCAAATTACTTCCTAACTCAACTAATACATTTTCTCTTTACCCTTCCCTTTTGAACAAACTTTGGGCATTTTTGGTTCCCATAGTTTTATACCCTTGTCTGCACAAGTCTTAGCATTGGGCAGGCCTAGTACCTTAACCCTCTCATCAAAAAGCTCTTTGGCAGTCTTTTTTGGAGTTTTAACCTTCCTAGCATCTTTCTTTTTGTGTCTGATCCAGAATATCCCTTTGGAAAGTAGTCTGCCCATGTATTTGGAGGACATTCAGAACTGCTTGCTATGTGAAATGAACTTGAGTCACTGCTGTCAATTTTAATGATTTCTGCAAAAAATAAAAAATATATTAAAACTAAAAAAAATATAGTGTAAATGAAATAAAAGATAATGTTGCAATTCAGGGTGTGTTTGAAACAATCTTTGTTCTTGGAACTCCAATGGCCACATTACTTGGTGGATGGTTGGTTTTAGATCATAAAAAAGAATGGAATACAATAAACCAACATACATAACCCTTCTAACTTCCCACTACTGCTCCTTTTGTCGTTTCTTTGAGCAAAGGACTGCACAAGCCGCATTGCTAGATTGTTGAAAAAACAAAAGAAACAGTATGGGAAGTTAGAATGGAAAGGTATGTTGAAATTCCAGACTCAAAGTAATACAAACAATCTACAAATGTTGAGTAAAGAATAGAGTCTAAGTAACATCACTCATCTTGAATGCGATAATGAAGGAGTGTGGCCTGTCATGAACCATACACACTATATCATCATCGCATTGAAGACGTCTCAATGATCAGGCCAGATCTATCTAAAGTTACAGAAAGGTTCCATTGCTTTGTTTTTTGGACACCGTCTAATAACGGTAGTAGAGGTTTTCCAAATTAAGTAATGGAACCGTTCTACAACTTTAGATAGATTTGCCCTAATATTGAGTTTTAAGTTATTAGAAAATAGATTCTTACTATCATTTATATTGCTCTCTTAGATGTGACGAACATACATATTAATTATGTAGATTCTACGACATTAGAGAGCTAATCGTGCATGAATGAAATCATATTAAACTTGTAATAACAATGCAATAAACTACCATCCTTTCTACCCTAGCCAACAACAACATATCATTCAGCCTTGAATCTGTAACCTACCAACATCCGCCACTTTTCTTCCTTATTCTCTCAATACAAATGCAACATAATTCTTATACCAGATATGTAAAGTTATGTTGAAATTCCAGACTCAAAGTTTTACAAACTCACTTCCTACATATAAAAAATACATCATATATATATATATATATATATATATATATATATATAATATATATATATATATATATATATATATATATATATATATATATATATATATATATATATATATATATATATATATAAAGCAAACAGAGTGATACAAACAATCTACAAATATTGAGTAAAGAATAGAGTCTAAGTAACATCACTCATCTTGAATGCGATAATGAAGGAGTGTGGCCTGTCATGAACAATACACACTATATCATTATCGCATTGAAGACGTCTCAGTGATCAGGCCAGATCTATCTAACGATGTAGATGGGTTCCATCGCTTTAATTGGACCCCGTTTTCTAACGTTTGGTGTTTGATCTTGATTATCAGTTTTGGTTCTTTCAATAATCAAGCTTAAACATCGTTAGAAAATGCGGGTCCAATAAAAGCAATGGAACCCATCTACATCGTTAGATAGATCTGCCCTGATAATTGAGCTTTAAGTTCTTAGCTACCAAATTCTTACTATCATTTATATTGCTCACTTAAATGTAACGAACATACATATTAGTTATGTAGGTCCTACGACATAAGAGAGCTAATCATGAGTCAATGAAATCATATTAAATTTATATCAACAATGCAATGAAAATATTTTCATTGTAACTAAATACATGAAAAAACTCTTTAAGTTCTTGATATGTTTATTGTACTTCAACCTAATCCTAAGATAAAATATTTACATTGTTTTTGTATTTTGGCAAAGAGCAAAGATGAATCAGTAATGGATGAAACACCAGAACAAGTTTATGTTCATACTTGAAAGTGGTGTCTTTTCATCCATCACTGATACTTCTTCCATCTTTGATACTTGGATGTTTTAGCCTAAATATTCGCACACACATCCGCCACTTTTTTCCTTATTCTCTCAATACAAATGCAACATAATTCTTATAACAGATAGTCAACCTAAGCCTAAGATAAAATAGCCCTAAGGGAATGCCAACTCCCAAAAACAGCCATAAACCCTAACAATAAAAAACACGATATACAGATACATATTATGCTCATACTTGAAAGTGGTGTCGGTTCACCCATCCTTGACAAAGAACAAAGATGAATCAATAATGGATGAACAACACAAGAACAAGTTTATGTTCATACTTGAAAGTGGTGTCGGTTCACCCATCCTTGATACTTCTTCCATCTTTGATACTTGGATGTTTTAGCCTAAATATTCGCACTAAAACTAAAAAACAACCATAAACCCTAACAATAAAAAACACAAATATACAGGTCATACATAAACCCTAACACTAAATAACACTAATTAAATAAACACAAACAATGAAATAATCAGATAAAAAAAAACTAAATAATCAGATAAACCAAATCATCTGTCAAACTTAGGGTCAATATAGAAGCGATCTAAGTATGTTACCATATGCTTCCGATCTAAGTATATTAGGGTGTAGTAGTGAGAGAGAGAAAGAAAGAGCAAGGCATATATGCAGCTGTGTGTGAGTGTGAGATAAAGTATTAAGTATATGTTGGAGTGTGTGAAGTGTGTTTGATAAGCTTTGTAAATATTATATATTATAAGTGATGTGTGTTTGATAAGCTTTGCATATGTTATATATTACTAGCGGGGCACATGCGCGTTGCGGCGGGAGGTACCCTGTAATTAAAGTTTTGGCGAACGCTCTATTACTAGTAGTATTTATTTACGATGAAAATTACTTTACAGATAGCGAAAATATTTTTAGATGCATGATAAACTGTTGAAGTTATGAGAAAATGATATATTATCTGAGTGACCAAGTCCACTTATAAAAAAAATTATGCATAAAATGTCTTACAAATTTTATAAAGAGAGTGTTTAGCAGCTTGATTTGTTTGTATATTGTGGTTTATAAATGATACTTTTAATTGAAAAGGTATTTTAAATGTTATATATATTAATTATAAGTGTTGACCAGTCAATGTGTGTAGGTGCTAATGCTTAAATTGATTGTATATATAGCTTAATTTGTTGTATTTACTTAAAATGTATAAATGAAAATCTTAAAAAATTGGAAGAGAGAGAGTCAAAGATGCATTATAAGATGTATAGATAAGTTTAAAATGATTAAAAGTATAAAAACTAAAAGTATTAAAAGTTTAAAAACTAAAAGTATAAAAGGTATGTACATTTGTATTTTAGTGTATTTTGTATTTAAAAAATGGCCCAAAGAGTACATATGGTAAGATGCAAGGTTTTCAAGATCGGGATCAGATCCTACCCAGGATCGTTTTCGTCTTTGCAAGATCGTGATCGTATGATCGGATCAGGATCGTAAGATATCCTACTAGCTATAATGTCATTTTCTTAATAGTTTTTGTAATATATAATACAAATTAACAAATTATTATATATCATAGACACAAAATTATATGAATGTTTCATCGAAATGTTGTCCTAAATTATGGTTATGAAATGTTATTGTTTAGGTTGAATTTTATTTTAGTTTGGGTCTACTCATTAGATTCATATCTAGTGAGATTTTTTTTTTTATTATTATTTTTTATTTATTTTTTTTAATAGGTTTTCTTTAGTCTAGCTATCTTTCTTCTTGTTTCTGATTGTTAGCACTCTCGATGAATAACCGTAACATTGATCGTTTGGTTCCTCAGCTCGATGCATGAGAATGGCCCTTTTTATTAATTACTCGGATTCCGACGAGGACTTAGGTGATGGTGATGTTATTGATGAGGTTAAGGAGAGAAGAGGAAGTTGATCCTCTTAAGTATGTTGACCGTATGACAAGAATTGAAAAGGACAGTCTCGCTCTTTAACATGCAGTTTCCTTGTAAAATCGGATACATGAACTTGCATGCCTACCTTAACTCATTAGTACTTGTTTGAGTCAAATGCGTGTATCGAGTCACAATGAATGTTTTGCAGGATTTTTAGGATGAAAACATATTTTATATTACTTACAAGCTCGAGAACTCAACAATAACTCGAGTCGAACTTATATAAGGTTGAGCTCAACTCATTAAACATTTCGGCGAGTTCATTTAATAGGTTTTCAATCTCCAAAATTTTAATATCGCACTCAAGATCCCGCCCCTTAGTTTTCCCCAAAATTTCAATCTCCCGCTCAAGATACCGGCCCTTTTTTCCCCAAAATCAAAACCCAGACACTAGCAGATATATCTTCTCTCTATTCATCTCTTCTCCTTCTCTCTCGAACCCGACACGCACCACCGCCACAACATATCCAGGGACCTTCCGATCATGTTATCGGGGATCGAGAAAGTTTGAACTCGGCTTGAGCTTGACTCGAAAAGCTCGATTTATCTGTAAATACGTGTTTTCTTACACAAATTAAAATTGAAATATAACCTAAGAATTGAATTCGATTCGACTTCAGCTCAAAAAGCTTGATACATTCATCAATAAGTATTTTGCACTTAGTACACTTATATATATATATATATATATATATATATATATATATATATACTAGACTTCTAAGCCCGCCCGATGGGCTGGCATGACTTGTAATTATAATTTGAATGATTTTAGTTAATGTAAAATTATTTTAAAGGACACCGATTTCATTTTTTTGTTTGGCTATTAGTTTACGGCTGGGAAATTTTTAGATAAAGTTAATTATAATTTTGATTCAAATTGTTTGTGTTTGTTAAAATTTTCTTTGTAACAACATAGTATATGATCTTTTGAAAAAATTTAGTTAATGAAAATAAGTTATAAACATACCAATTTATTTTATTGAATGCATTAAGAACAAAAAGAAAACAACGTTTTCTCCAGTGTTTTATAAAAAATTCGCAAAGTGATACGCAAGAACAAAGCATGTAACCGAATAAACTCAAATATGAAATAAAGCTTATATGTATACAACGTTTGCATACAATAGTGCCCTGCAAATCAAGAAAATGACAATGTCAAGCAGCATATAACTTTATCCAAAACGGGCAATAAGGCCAACCTCACCCGTCCCTTATATTCCATAGTTGAGGCATTCACTTCTAAAGCTTTGGTTGATCGGAACTACATCATGGTTTCTGTTGGTTCACTATCTTGTGTCGCGTCCTCTTGATTGTTTGTGGGTTTCTAAGAAAGTGTGAGTAATGGTTAAATGTAAAATGATTTAAACATGACAAACAATATGTTTTATAAATAAAGATAGTAATTCGTATACAACTTTTAGTTGGCTGTGATTTTTCTTATTGAAGCATTTGCCACGCCAATTGCAATTTGAATTCGTATCTGCCAACTCAGTGGAGGCACACCTGGAGCTCTGCAGAAGCAACCATTATATGTACATTTTCTAGTATAAGTTACATACCCGCAATACTTCTCACAGCACTTGGAACTCTTTAAGGAATGGCAGTCCTTTCCACAACCAGACTTGCAGTCACATGGAGTATATTGCTTGATAGTCCAGTTTTCTTTAGTACTTGCTCTCGATGTTGGTCGACATGCAAAAGACTATCCAAAATGTTTTTGTCTCTTGGCTTTATTCTTTCGCTAAGCTGATGATTGTGGCTCCTAACACTACAGACACATAGTAATACAAAATGCAATTAAACGACTATTGTCTTTCTAAATAAATAACTATAATGTGTTCATTTTATGAATCTATTAATTAAAGTGAATATTTTCACTAAAAAGTCATGATCATTCATAGGACATGGAGCAGATGATCACTTGTTCTAGCAAAAGCACATTCGATTGACTAAAAGCAAGAGCACTCTGCACATTATTTGGAGCAGCCTGATCGAAAGGCGAGCCCGCCTGCTTCCCAAACGGTGGACTTGTTTGTCTAAGATCGTGTGAGCTCGACTGAAATAAATTTGTTGATTGAGTGCCAAGTGTTCCAAAAACTGGTGTATTTGGTGTACCAAACAGTAAACGTGAAGGTGGAGTATTGAAAGGATTAGAAGTTGTTGGATAATAGGCAACTGGGATTTGTGCTGGAGCTGTCCAAAAAGGATTTGATGTAAGAAAAAGACTAAATTTATCAGGAAATTATCAATAGGAAAAAGTGTTGAGAGTGACACCACAATTATCAATATTTATTACATTTATCTCCTGATTGATAGTCCTCCCATCGAAGTTCTTCATGAGTTTTTTCTTTGTATGCAGGCATAGCCGATATCGACTTCAATTTTGCAACAGGTTGTGTACCACTGCTACCGTTTGCTTCAGTTGTCCAAGTTCTTCTCCGGTATCTATGAACACAGTTGAGACTATGTTACTTGCATGCGCATTAAAACCACCTAGTGCACCAGCCATGGCTGACCTGGTATAAATTCTTGAGCATGTTTAGTTCAGCCAATAAAGATGCATTTGTCTTCAAAACCTTCTTTAATATCTCCTCTTGTATGATCGATTCATATACTACAGATTTGCCTCTCCCTTTGATCCAGTTAACAGCTGCGGGTTTCTTGTCTGAGCAATAGTTTCCTGAGATGCCAATCACGATCATGCATGGGAAATCGGTTTGAAGATAATAAAACGTTTTGAACACCTTTTGAACACCATGTTCATCCCCGGTTCTTTTCAGAAACCACTTTTTCTTCAGTGCATGCCATTCATGTTCGTTGGAAAATGCTATGTGCAACATCAATACATCATTATGAATATTATCGTTCAACATCATCGTCGATCATAAATCCTGATCATAAGTGTAGAAGAGATCCAGATGATCATCTAAGCTTTGTTTCATTTGATCTGAACTTTGGTATGTTTCAGCTGAACACATATGTTCA